>JABSTQ010011565.1:0-367188 GCA_013358835.2 Ixodes persulcatus
GTCGACGCTGATCTGCCAATAACCAGAGCGTAGGTCAGTGCAGGAAAAATACTCAGCGCCATATAAGCAATCGAGAGTGTCGTGGATACGGGACAGAGGGTACACATCTTTCTTGTTATCTTGTTTAATGTGTGCTAATCGACGCAGAAGCGCCATGATCCGTCCTTCTTTTTTACTAAGACGACAGGAGAAGACCAAGGACTTGACGAGGATTGAACAACGTTTTGTGACAGCATCTTATTAGAGAGGAGAAGACCAAGGACTTGACGAGGACTGGACAACGTTTTGTGACAGCACCTTATTAACTTCATGTTGGATAGCGCGGCGTTCGCTCGGTGACACTCGGTAAGGACGGTGGCGGATTGGAGGTTCAGTACCGGTGTCGATTCGATGAGTAACTGCATTTGTCTGGCCAAGAGGACTACTTGGAAGGTCAAAGATGGTGTGGTACTTGGAAAGCAGATCAAGAAGTTGTTGGATCTTATCCTTGTCCAAAGTTGGTTCAATCATGAATGTAGCGCTGGCGAGGGCAGGGCTCCGTAATTGCGTAGGGACGATGCCATCTGATTGTTCCTCAGAAATGACGGCGACGACTCAATTGATTGTAGGGAAGCTCCGCGCAATAGTCATACCTTTCGGTAAGATTTGAGGACTCTGACCAATATTGACTACCCATACATCTGTGGCACCACTTTGGATAGTTGCGACGCAGTGGGGTAGTGCGAGTGGCCTTTCAAGCAAGATGTTCATATTTGGTGTGATAATGTAGTCACCGTCTTGAATCGAGTGGGTCTTTATGACAGTTATGGTGGCAACAGACAAGGGAGGATTGCGTGATGTCGCAAGACAGCATAATCTGGACACAACTGAGTCAGAAACGTCGCAGGACTCACTGGTATCAAGTTCAACCTCGCCTTTGGCACAGTCGGCGAGGCGAGAATGCCGAATGTGAGGAGAGAAAGTCCCACCGAGAATGCTCGTGGGGACAGGTACAAGGACTGTAAAAGGTGAAGGTAGTCTTGTTGTTAACAATTATCTGAGCGCCGCACATGCCATGATGTGCATAAATGCCGCCATCTGCACCGCGGAGCGTTTTTGTGTCGGGTGGCGTCAGTACTTTTAGATGCGGAGCATCTCTTGCTCGAGGCTATGTCCCGCGGCGTCGGCGTTGAGTCTGCACTCACACTACGCATGCGCAACTCTCCTCCTTCCCTCTCTGCAACAGCTGCGCGTTACTCTCTCCGCTCTCTCTCTCTACCAGCTGTGCGGCACTTCGCGTGCGTTCGATTCTAACCACACCGCGCGCGCACGCGCAACTCTCCTCTTCTAGTCTCCTCTCCTTCAAGTGTGAAAAAAAAAAAAAAATAAACGGCGAGCGGCGAGCGTTCCAAGTTTCTCTGCCGCGAGCCGCGACGAAGGCTCGCGTAGGGGGTAACGCTAGGGCAGTCGGTGGCGCCATCTCTCGACGTCAGCACGCAACTGACTCTTTCCTCGGAACCAACACGATGCTCCGCATCACCCCATGGTTCCCCTCGGGAAGATGGTGTAATTTTTGTAAGCGTTGTGGGAGGTCTTCGCGCATTATGGAAATTTCGGCTCCAGTGTCGACAAGGGCTAATGCGCTAATACGTGAACCATGAGCCGATTATGAGATGTAGCGACGATATTGTGTAGAGGATTTGCGGCTATAAACTATGATGCAGCCTCACCTCCTAAAGCTGCATGGTTCAGTTTTCCGAAGATCGAAGATCATGGGACGGCGAGACGGGGCGGCGAACGAGTGGGGACAATGATTGGCGGCGACGTGGGGACTGAGGGCGAGGGTTCCGCGGTAAGCGATAGAATATTGCATCTTCGTTTGGGAGCCTGTCAGAGGGAGAAACGAAGTTTCTGTTGTAATAAAGACCGTCACTGGTAGGTAGAAACGTCCGGTTGTTTGGTTGTCGATTGTTCCAGCGAGTTCGACTGTAGTGAATAACGTGACCAGCCATACCGCAGATGAAACAAATGGGTCGGTTGTCGGGGGTCCTCCACGTGGCGGGATCAAGTCGGTGGGATTATCTGAAGGAAGGTGTCGCAGTTGTAGATTCACAGGCGCAGCATTCGGGTGTATGTGCCTGTTGATCAAAGGCTGGTCGAAGTCTTGGACGCGACGAGCCGCAGAACTTCTCCATTTCTTGCCTAACGATCGTTTTAACGGCGGCGACAGACAACTCGGTAGTCGATGAGTTGGGAGACCGGGAAACACCGTCCGCGGGCATCATCGCCTCCAGTTCTCGGTGGACGATTTTCGTGATGCGCTCTGTGTTAGTATCAGAGTCTTTACAAGATGATGTTGCCGGGGTGTTTGGCAAACAGTTGAATTTGTGCGCTATCCTGCGTGTCTTCGCAGCTTCGAACCTGCGGCACACTTTCAGGACGTCGTCGACAGTCGGGCAATCCTTAATGACAAGTAGCTGAAAGGCATACTCTGCGATGCCTTTGAGGGCGTGTTCCATCCGTTCGATTTCTGGCATGTCGTTCTTAGCTTTCCGGCACAGAGATAGGACGGCTGGATGTAGGTCAGATATGACTCCTTCGATCTTTGGACCCTGGATGCCAGTTTTCGCTTGGCCGAGAGCTTGCGACCAGTTGGACGTCCGAAGAGGTCCTGAAGCTTGGCTTTGCAGAGGTCCCACGACGTTAGTTCTTTTTCATGTGTTTCAAACCATGTTCGGGCGGTATCACGCAAGTAGAATACGACATTCGCCAGCATGATATTGCCATCCCAGCGGCTATGGACCCTTACTCTTTCATAGAGGTCGATCCAGTCTTCGACTTCCTGGTCTCCTGTGCCGGTGTAAAGGCCAGGATTTCGCGGGTTGGTGATAACCACTGAAGGCAGCGACTGAGCTGGAGCGCCTTCAGGTGGTGTTTCAGAACTGGAAGTCATGTATGTCGGAGGTTGGCGACGTCTGCTTCGCGTATCCAGGTCAAGGGCCGCACCTCCACCAAAGAATGTGACGATGAAAGATGGGTTATTTACAGAAGACTATGGAGGGTTGCAGAAGAAGGACAAGGTGGGTGCTTCGACCTTGAGGGATCGGGAGACCGGGCACTTCTTCATTCTCTTTATCTTGTGCCTGATTGCCGGTCTTTTCTTCCTTCATCTTCGTAAGAACATATATACATATATATCTTGACTTGGCGAGAAAGGAGGAGGAGGGTACGGTGGGGGCCCTGTTTGGGGGCAGTGAGAGGCGCGAAGCCGCGTTTCGTGAAACCGTGCCCTATGACGTTCGATAATGCAACGCGCGCCGTGTTGCATTATGGGACGTCACAAAGCCACAAATTAATTCAGTTTGTCCACTAAATTTAGTGGGGAAGTTAAACTGGTGTTTGTGACGTCCCATTATTCAACGCACGCAGTGTTGCGCTATGGGACTCTTGGGCACCCGTTCCAGAATACAGCGGTTACGCCGACGCCTTTTTATGCGGGAACGGGCGCCTAAGAGCTGCGCTCTAAAACACAACTGAAAGTTTCGCTTTTCGAATGTCAATAAAAATGCCTAAAACGCATATTAATGGGCACGACCCCTTTTCTCAGTGTTTTGAGCTGAGTAAATAAACGCTCAGACTTATTTTTTACTATGCTGCTTTCTACAAAAATATAGATTAAAATGTATCGCGTGTTTATCACAATCCTATCGAATCCACGTCATGGACCAGATGTTGAAGTAGAAGGAGAAAGAAGAAGAAAATAGAATCTTAAACAAAAACAGCATTTTCTTTTAAATTGTTTTTCTACAAACAATACATTTTGTGCCGGAATAAAATAATGCTTTTTCGCTGACTTGACCTACATTTTATGACAGTTCAATGCGTAGAAAAGAAATAACAGATTCCCACTTAAAAACAAAAACTCCTGCCCGCGTCTCGCGTGCGAATCTTGCAACATTTTGCGCAGAATAGATTTTCCACCGTAACTCTGTAACTTTACATTTAATTTTTATTCACAGGCATTGAAAGATTCCCCCGCACTATTGTTCTGTGCAACAAATCAGAACAATGCATGTTTTCGGCATCAGCCTTACAATGCCCCAAAACACAGCGGCGTATCACCTGTCGTGTCCATTGTTTCGTTGAATGTAGACTATAGTATCCGAGAATCAGAATCAAGCTGCTATTTAGCCCTTCACTGTTATCGTTACCATTGATTTGATACTGCGCTAGTAAATTTCACTCGCAATGATAATGAAAACGTGAGTGCGACTTTTCTAATCCAATAAATAACAGGTTTTTGATTTCAGTTGGATTTCTTTTGCCTAAATGACAGTTGTAGGTATGAGTACTCTCGCCTTATTTAAAACCAATGATTAATTTTACATGAAGCTCCTATGTCGAGGCGATTGACACTTCACAGGGAACAGATATTAAACCAAACAATTTCAACACTTTTATCTTACAACTGCCACCTGAGTTTCCTTCTTTCTTCCCAAAAAAGCCTATTCTGAACTAAAAATATATAGATTTTTTTATTATCATCTGAAGCCATAGAGTTTATTACTTTGAATTCAAATTTCTAGGCAGTCCACCCTAGCATTCTGTTCTCGGGCACATATTCTCTCCAGCTGGGAACTTTACTTTATGATATTGTCGAGATAGTTAATGTCAAGCCCAAAACTAAGGTCTTTCGCAAAACGAATTATCGACCGTAGTATCTTCATTTCAATAGGTATCATCCGCGCCACTAAAAAAAATTACACCATCTTCCCGAGGGGAACCATGGGGTGATGCGGAGCATCGTGTTGGTTCCGAGGAAAGAGTCAGTTGCGTGCTGACGTCGAGAGATGGCGCCACCGACTGCCCTAGCGTTACCCCCTACGCGAGCCTTCGTCGCGGCTCGCGGCAGAGAAACTTGGAACGCTCGCCGCTTGCCGTTTATTTTTTTCACACTTGAAGGAGAGGAGACTAGAGGAGGAGAGTTGCGCGTGCGCGCGCGGTGTGAGGAGAAGCGAACGCACGCGCACTGCCAAGCAGTGCACGCAGCTGGTAGAGAGAGTGCGCGGAGAGAGTAACGCGCAGCTGTTGGAGAGAGGGAAGGAGGAGAGTTGCGCGTGCGTAGTTCGAGTGCCGACTACAACGCCGACGCCGCGGGACATAGACCCGAGCAAGAGATGCTCCGCATCTAAAAAAAGAAAGAGAAAAACTAGCGTTACTCATAGCCAAGACCACAGACTGAAACAAATATGTTAGAAATTGGCAAAATGTTATTCGAATACGGAGTACATGCGTCATGTTCTCGCCAAGCACGTCTATCCTGCGATAATCGTTAATGAAGCGAATCGCAATGGCGAACAATTGGATGGTTGCAGTGTCACCGCGGAAAGAGACGACAACGCCCAGAGAGGAAGGGAGACAAATGTGACCCTCCAGTTCTCTGCCGTCGTGCTCAGCGTAAACGTCATCCTACGCAGTAATATTTAGCAGAGCGAAAGACCCAGTAATATTTTAACACCCGGTCCAGGAACTGTCGCGAAAAAAAATATAGGTGACAGCGTCACCTCCTCTAATACATCCTAGTAGCTTCAATAACTAAAGCGGCGCACTGAACTGGCGCACTTCAAACTGGTTGCTTCAATAACTGAAGTCAGCAATTCATATTCGTTTTCATTTGACGTATCCGGGTGAAAACGACTCACAAACAAAGCTCTTCGTGTTCGACGGGCACTTGAAATGGTGGACGTCTTGCATTTACCGGCTTGAAACAACACTTCTTGATCATGGGAAGTGTTTTTTTAAGCATGAAACGCTTTCAACGTTACCTATCAATCCTAAAATTGTGTCCGTCCCTCTGTCCGTCCCTGCATTGCCCGCTAAATATAGCGATAAAACTTATATCACGTGACTTATGCGCTGTTGTAATCAAGAAACCCAGTTTGAGTCAACCATTTACTCACGGAGACATCCAACCAGAAGACTATACATACAAGGCCAAAATCATTGCGTTCCAACCGTCACACACATCGTCCTCGTCGCTTTACACACCAGTCCCAGCTCGCGCAACAACACAACAGTGCAACGGTGCGCCCTTTTAGTGGCAGCACCGGTTACAATCAGATGCACGTCACGCGCGATCAATACAGGAAGGCAAAAGCGCGTGGCGATACGACACCGCGAATAGAAGTCATGCGCTGATAAAACACGTCCCCCCAAACAAGATTAAAACTTCTCGTACTTAAAGGGATTGTCCGGTGAAAACCGGAAGTTCTTAAGATTTCGTGATGGTTACCTGGTGGGAGCCTAATGATTAACATAGGCCATTTTTATTCCATTAAACGACACCCCAATTTAGTGTAATCAACGACGGATAATTGAACGAAACTCCATGCCGAATTTCGCAAGTATCAACGGCTGCACTCCCATCCCTGACGTGACGTCACACCAGTCTATGTCCTATGCCTCATTCCTCCGTGGGAACACAGTGCTCCCGACGCACCGCAGCATTCCATATTACTCGCCACTGTAAATGTCGCGGAGAAGTGTGGAGCGTGACAACCGCACAACGAAAATACCCTTTCATTCTTAAAAAAATCTAGCGCAGCAGCGAGGGTGAACCACGTCGTACCGCTCACGCGGAGGACAAAATTCGAAGTGCACTTCAGTTCGGCGCGTTCTTTGCCTGATGTTACCTCAGAAACTCCGCTTCCCTGAAGGTGGAAGAGGAAAACGACGTTTATGCACGCTTGGGTTAAAATACAATTACTCCTCCAGGGAAGCACACAAAATTCAGATTTGTCATGTAAGATGCTCCTACAGCCATTGACAATGAGGTCTAAATGTTTTCACGAATACGAAATTTGACCGGATAATCCCTTTAAGCCGATCCGGCTCGCGCGTCGCACGAGTGCTACGCCTAGCCACTACAGGTGACGATGCATCAACCGGCTCCAGTGATGAGGCCATTTGAGTATGCTGCGCGGCGACACTTGCTCTGCACCTACATCAACTACAGACTGTGTTCGATCAGGCTCCACATGACGCTCGTCTTGCGGCATGTCACTACCATGCGGCAATTCTATGTGACAATCGGAGATTTCGGCTGAATCATCAGGCACCAAAAATGAACGTCGCAGATGGTCTGCATCTACGAACCGTATTCGTCTGTCTACGAAGACTGTCATGGCCGATTTCACTTCCGTGATTTTTCCTGGCAGCCATTTCACAAGTTCACCACGCGCAGTACGTGCGAGTATGCGATCTCCTACGGAAAATACTCTCACTGGGTCTCGGCGCTTGTTCGCGCTACACACCTCCCTTTCAGACTTTGCTTTTATTACTGCCTTCATGTTTGGCTTTACCAAAGACGGCCTTATACGAAGTTGACGTTTTAAGAACAGTTTGGCAGGAGTCTTCCTGATGAAGGTGTGGGGCGTCGTTCTATACGCGAACAGAAAGTTATCAACCCTGTGCTGAAGTGACCTCGGGCTTTTGTTTCATTAATGCTCTAATAACTGCTTCAGCAGCGATAGCTTTACCGTTTGAACTGCGCGCTCTGCTGAGGCGTTCAATTGGGGATGGTGCGGAGGGGTCAGAGTAGGCTTGACTCTGTTTGCCGACATGAAATCCGCGAACTCTTTCGCTCGGAACTGTGGCCCGTTATCTGAAACAACCTCAGTTGGAATGCCAAGGCGTGCAAACAATGACCGGACTGTTTCTGCAGTTTTCTGTGCAGTCGTCGATGTCATTATTATTACCTCTAGCCATTTAGGGTACGAGTCGAAAACAACTAGAATCATCTTGCCTTCCTTTCAAGCAAAGGCAAGGTGCACCCTTTCCCAACTAATTGTGCACCACTTCCAAGGTGTCAGGGGTGTGGCCTGTTCAGCAGATCTTACGCTTTGACGAATCTCACACTGTTTCTCTGTCTGCTCAAGGCGACTGTCGATCCTAGGCCACCAACACCATTGACCTTGCAAGTGCCTTCATTTTGGTTATGTCAATATTCTGTTCATGCAACAATGACACTACTTTACTTTCGAGAGACTTAGAATCACCACTCGGTTAGCCCAAACTAGGCAACCGTCATCCACGGAAAGTTCAAATCGCCTTACAAAGAAAGGCTGGCATTTATCATCTATTTCCTCAGTCATTATCTTTTGCAGTTATCGGCAGTTCTTTGACAGGCAAAAAGTAAAAAAAAAATCCTTTGCCTCGTCCTTCCTATCTTACAGTGGTAAGCGTGACAAGCCATCGGCATCGCTGATCTTTTTTCCTGCTTTATACAGAATACGAAACCGATAATTCGCTAAAACCAGGACCCAGCGATGCCCTCAAGGTGCAGCTACCGCACTTGTGTGATGTTTGGCATCAAATATCACCGTGTGTGGCTGGTGATTTGTGATCACGTTGAAGTCTCGGCCATGGAGGTACTTATGGAATTTCTGAACTCGAAATACAATGACCAGAGCGTCTGTTCAATGTGCGCATAGTTATGCTCGGCAGGGGTCAAGGATCGTGACATGAACGCAACGGGTCCTTCTACCCCGTCTACGATGTGCGACAGTACTGCACCCAAGCCGTAACCTGATGCATCACACGCCAACTGAATCGGCTTCGTTACGTCATACAGTTCTAAGACCGTGTCTTAGATTAGCAACTGTTTACATCGCTCGAAACTTTCATCACATTGACTTGACCACTTCCATATGTTGCCCCTACGCAAGAACAAAAACGGGTGCAGGGGTTCTGGCACATTCGCTATAGGCTAGGCAAACATTTGGCATAAACGTTTACGATGCCCAAGAATGCCTTTAGCCCTGTCACGTTGTTGGGTTTAGGTGCTTCTGGAATTGCCTTCACCTTGTCTGCTTTGGGATGTAGGCCATGCCTGTCTAGTTCGTGTCCCAAGTACTGGACTGTTTCCTACAAGAACTTGCATTTCGCCACATTTACGCGGATACCGTGCTCCCCCAACGTCTGAAGCTCTTGTCCGGTTTCGGCGGTAGAACTCTGCTGAGTCCTTGCCAGCGATCAGCACGTCGTCTAAGTAACAAGCCGTGCCAGAAATGTTTTGCAAAACCTAGTCCATTACAGTCTGAAACATAGCGGATGCGCTTGCTACGCCGTACGGTAATTGCCGGAACCTACACAGTCGCATGTGCGTATTAATCGTGAGAAACGCTTGTGCCCGCTCGTCCACTTCAAGCTGCAGACAGGCCTTTGACAGGTCTAAGACGGTGAACACGGTTCCTGCAACCAGGGATGCGAAGATATCATCTGGAAGTGGCAGCGGATAATGGTCCACTTCAATTGCCTGATTGACAGGGATTCCTTAATCCCCCATAGCCTAAGCTCTTTTCTGTTTTTCTTCGGCACGATAACTAGCGGCGTAGCCCGAGCACTATGCCTGACTCGATGCGTGACACCAGCTTTTTACAAATCCGCTAGTTTTTTTCCACTTGCTCGCGCAAGGCATATGGTACTGGTCTCGCCTTACAAAAGACTCGATTGCATTTTTTTCGTTACAATGCGTCCTGTGCATCCTTTGATGGCACCGTAACCTGACTCAAACACATCGCGGTACTGCTCTTTTAGTCGTTTTTCTGCATCCGCAGTTTCCATCTGCCCGACTTCTTGCACGTTCAGCACAACTTAGTGTTGCAGCCTTTGAACGGCTTCATGCAGATTTATCTTGATTTTCGAAAGCCAGTCACAACCCAGAAGAGTTGGCATGCGTGCTCCTTTTTTATGTTTTGCAGTCAGCAGGGGCAGGAGGTAACTTTGGTCACCGTAGCGTACCTAAACCTCAGCAACTCCATTTACGCCAATAGAGGTACCATTGTACACTCCGAGATTAACGTCCTCGTTTCAGTACGTTAATTTAGGAAAGTTCTCACGGTAGCTTTTTTCTGACATAATCGTCACTGCCACTCCCATGTCTAATTCCATAGGAATTTCTTTGTCGTTTACCTTTACTCTTATGATTATAGGGGGGGGGGACCCCCACCTTTGTCTGGACGACAAATAGCAAATATTTTTCCGATAGATTGTGTACGACCATTGTCTTACACATTTTCGCGACCTCACCTGGTTTCCTTACCTGTAGCAGTTGCATTTAAAAAAAGGACAACTCACTGGTGCATGTTTTCCACCGCATCTGTGACACACACGAGCAGCCTCTGTTTTCCGCTTCTTTGCTTGTCCCTTTTTCGAGGCTGTTCTCTCGCTGCCTGAGGTTCGTGGCTTTGTCTTGTGCTATTTGACTGACTTGGATGCTTCTCGATGCCAGTTAACGTCCACGGTACTTGCGGTGGCAGCGTTAGGTAACATTTCTCCAGTGTCCTTCTGCGCTGCTTCCATGGCAGTAGCTATGTTGCAGACACGCTCCCCGGTGACCTCGTTGTCAGGTAGGCCAAGAAGATGACATCAAATCGAGTCAGTCCGGAGGCCAGCAATCAGTCGATCATGGAGAGCTTCTTCGAAGAAACTTCCAAACGAGCACGTCATGGAGCACTGACATCACGACTTGAACCGCAATACCACACAAGTACTTGCCAGTAAAATATGTCTAATAAATTATGATGCTCGGAATCGTAAAATATAAACCATACTTGCCGCCACTCTAACCTACTAGTCTTCATCCAGGGTGGCTGTTCTAACAAATACATTTTTCGTTTTCTGTCATCTTGTGTGTGTGCGTGTGTGAGCGCGTGTGCCCGTGCGGGCCTGTGTGCGCGTTTGTTTGTTTGTGTGTGTGTACGTGTTTGTGTAAACTTTTTGACACGTGCGGGTTCTTGCGGGGGTGTATGTGCGCGCGTTGCGTTCATGTGTACTTGCTGATAAAATCAAAATCTAAATTGGTGTTCTGCCGCGTTTCGTAACACATTTTCATTAGAAAAATAATTCAGGGTGAATACAAGTTTAGCAAATGTAAGTAGCGGGGAAAATCTTAAACATAAACTCCACATCCAAGCGAGAGCAGCTAGCCTGTGTTCTAGAAAAAAAGAATGCATAATATCTGTGAAGGAACTTCGCAGTTTCTAAAGACACTTTTCTTGGTATTGCGATTTTGATTTTGTGGTGTCTCAAGATGTAATAAGAACATAAAAAAGATATACATGAAAACGAAGGTCTTCCAACTAAAGGTATAATATTCTTGCAAGTTAAAAAAGAGCAACGATTGTCTGGACCCCACTTGAGGGCAGACAAAGTCATTCTTGTTTTTCTTGAGTAGGCAATTTGTATTTTTTTTATGTAATATTCAAATTTGTGGAGACCTTGGGCAAGTCTGCGCGTGGAAGTATTGTGGCGCGCGAATTGTGTTTGCGTTAATAAACCGTACCGAAATTCGCAACGTCGTCATTCTTGGACCAAGATAATTAGAAAGTACTGCAAGGTGTGGCTTCTTCATTATCATCCTGTTCATTAGTAGCTAATAGAAATGCCATTTTCACGAACCTACAGTTTCACACTTCTTTTATTTCAAAAAAAATTCCCAATGTTATTGCAATTTCCATCCCGGTTGTCTAGCGGTCCTGCACACAGCTCTATTTTTGTTTCGCCAAATAAATTCTGGCAATTGTTCTTTCACTATGATATTGTTATGTTCCACATGAAACTTAGTAGACTGTAGGCTCCGTCCTTTTAAATGGCAGATTGTGCAATAGGCGTGCCATCAAGAGCGTGGACATTCAGCACCCCAATATCCAAAACGGCAACCATGGGTGAGCCGCAATAAATGTTATGCACTATTCTTTATGTCATCTGCTCTTGATTACGCAGGAAAAAAACCCTGGCGGCAAGGGCAGACAAGGACAGCACGTGGAAAGTCATTTCATGCTTAAAAAACACTTTCCATGCTTGCAGAGTTTTGTATCAAGTCATTTAAAAAATTCTCTGAGAAACCTTTGGCCTCTACTTTTGAAGATAAAGGAAACCAATCAAGTATTTGATTATTGTATGTGCTCCCGTTTTTAAGTGCAAAGATAGATAAGGATGGGTTTTTGAAGGGGTCGATTTTGACGTTTCCTGGGTTAGAAATTACTTTTTCTTCGCATGTTTGTTTCGAAATTGTCGGACAACGGTGTATTCCTTTCTTTTTTCCGCCTCACAATGCTTATCAAGGTATATCTCACAAAGTTCACGACAGTCTACGTCCCTATGACAAGCGGTCTTAGGTTCGGAGCACTGACATCACGACTCGAACTGCAATACCACACAAGTGCTTGCCAGTAAAATCTGTCTAATAAAATATGGAGCTCGGGATCGTAAAATATAAACCATACTTACCGCCACTCTAACCTACTAGTCTTCATCCAGGTGGCTGTTCCAACAAATAAATCCTTCGTTTTCTGTCATCTTGTGTGTCTGTGCGTGTGTGCTCGCATGTGCCCATGCGGGCCTGTGTGCGCGTTTGTTTGTTTGTGCGTGTGTACGTGTTTGTGTAAACTTTTTGGCACGCTGCGGTTCTTGCGGGGGTGTGTGTGCGTGCGTTGCGTTCATGTGTACTATACTTCGTCTCACCCTAGCATGGACTAACTGCGAAAGCTGTGCAACCGCGAGCGGCTAGCCTTGACTACCTTGACTGGAGCACTCACTGCACGAGCGCTCGTGCCGCCGCCGAGGCTTTATCCAAAGAAACTAGCTCGCGCTTTTAGCATGCGCGGCTAACAATAGTCCATGCTAAGGTGAGATGAAGTATTAGCCCCGTGCGCGACCGCAAGCGTCGCTGTGGTCGGCTTTCCACGATTGGCCGAACGCTGACTATGACGTCGGAAAGGGGATTTTCATCGACGGAAATAAGAGGAATGAAAGAACTTTACTTTTGACGGTGTTGGCAGTGTTCCTTTAAGAGCGCAATGATTTCAAGCTTCCACCATGCTAGTAACAAACACCATCTAACTTGTTGTTTGCAAGGTAATGACGTCACAAAGGGGAACCACAGGAGGGCGCCACCAAAACTTCTCGCCGCTAATAGCTTATAAAATCAGAATCTAAATTGGTGTTCTGCCGCGTTTCGTAACACATTTTTATTAGAAAAATAATTCAGGGTGAATACAAGTTTAGCAAATGTAATTAGTGGGGAACATAGACTCCACATCCAAGCGAGAGCAGCCTGTGTTCTAGGAAAAAAAAAAAAAAAGCATAATATCTGTGAAGGAACTTCGCAGTTTCTAAAGACACTTTTCTTGGTATTGCGATTTTGATTTTGTGCTGTCTCAAGATGTAATAAGAACATAAAAAGATATACATGAAAACGAAGGTCTTCCAACTAAAGGTATAATATTCTTGCAAGTTAAAAAGAGCAACGATTGTCTGGACCCCACTTGAGGGCAGACAAAGTCATTCTTGTTTTTCTTGAGTAGGCAATTTTTATTTTTTTATGTAATATCAAATTTGTGGAGACCTTGGGCAAGTCTGCGCGTGGAAGTATTGTGGCGCGTGAATTGTGTTTGCGTTAATAAACCGTATCGAAATTCGTAACGTCGTCATTCTTGGACCAAAATAATTAGAAAGTACTGCAAGGTGTGGCTTCTTCATTATCATTCTGTTCATTAGTAGCTAATAAAAAGGCCATTTTCACAAACCTACAGTTTCACACTTCTTTTATTTCAAAATTTCCCCAATGTTATTGCAATTTTCATCCCGGTTGTCTAGCACACAGCTCTATTTTTGTTTCGCAAAATAAATTCTGGCAATTGTTCTTTCACTATGATATTGTTATGTTCCACATGAAACTTAGTAGACTGTAGGCTCCGTCCTTTTAAATGGCTGATTGTGCAATAGGCGTGCCATCAAGAGCGTGGACATTATGCACCCCAATATCCAAATCGCCAACCATGGGTGAGCCGCAATAAATGTTATGCACTATTCTTTATGTAATCTGCTCTTGATTACGCAGGAAAAAAACACTGGCGGCAAGGGCAGACAAGGACTGCACGTGGAAAGTCTCGCATCGTCTGAGTGATGAAAGCGCTGCATGGCAGCTTGAAGAGTTTGATGGTATTGGGTGATTGGCCTGGGCTGAACGCTTGGTCTTCTTGTTCGAGTCGAATTATGTGCAGAACACGGCGAAGAAAAGGGTGCTACTGCATACACTATGTGGTGTAGAAATGAATAAAGCTGTGCAAGCACTATTGCACCCCGCAGGCCGGGAGAGGTCAGCTTTGGCGATGTTATGTCTGTGCTACGGGACAATTGCTGTCCAAGGCCATCTGAGCTTTGCTGTATATGCAAATTTCACAGGCGTGATTAGCATCCGGGGAAGTCATATACTTGCTACGTGGCAGAGCTGAAAAGCTTGTCTGCTGATTGGAACTTCAGGCGTGTTGACAGCGACTGCCACGCCAGCGACTGCATTAGGGTCATCGACGCAACGTTAAAGAAACACCACGTCTTCAGTTCCATTTATGCTACCAGTAGACGTGTATCTACGGGACAGCTTGCTCGGTGGAGTCTTAAGAGGAGCAGTTGCAACAACGTCTGTTCGCTGAGCCAAAGCTTCACATTTATGCAGGCTTATGGTATTGCCATGAGACTCGAGAGTATCAAGCGACAACAGGAGGAGCTGAAACTCTCGAAGACAGATCTCAGTATATCTGCAGCTGCGCAGAAACCTGAACATTCCCCAGAACGACGTGTCGATTTTGTAAGGAAACGGGTCACATCGCGTAACTTGTCGAAACAAGCATTGGTGAGGTACAGTCCGTGGCTCAACAAGGCTCAACCAACCTAGTAAGCTACGACAAGAACGAAGATATTCCAGAGCCACGGGTGTGTGGCGCTCACGTATAGAAATTCATTGTTGTACGTGCTAGTGTCCTAGTCGCAAATCACCTTGTAGCACTCAATATAGATCGGAGAGCCCTGGAAGTTCAATGCATGTAGGCGAGTCTATTGGAATGACATAAATATATTTTTATTCACCTAATTAAAATTAGATTAGTATTCCTACTATTGAATATTTTTGCACTAAGAATTTGATGTTTTGTGAACTTTAAAGGTATGTTTCACTACAGTTGCAAATGCACTTGCATCGTCGATTTTTTTTGTAAAATTATTTCCAAAGATGTGATACAACTGTTATTCTGAAATTTGTAAAAAAACATGTTTTAGAATGAAAATATTAAACATATATCCAGGTCATTTTGCTGTCGATTACCGCTGGGGAGCTTCTGTGTCAACGAGAAGTGGTACTCAAGCGACACATGCCACTGTGACCGTATATTTTCGCATTAAGGTACAGGCACCATGAAGTAGTATAAAAAAGTACGTGAGCGTTTCTATTATTACTGATCTTACTGTTACTGCCTAAATAACTGAACTCTGTGGCGTGCTCGGTTCCTTGGGTGTTACGTTTGTTTGATTATATGTTCATTGTGCTACCTTTCCAATGTAATGCTTAAGCGTCAATAGATTTTTGACAGTAACTTAAATACATGTTTGAATACAATAAACTTGGGCGATTCTTGTAGACCTCTCTGTGTGTGTGATTAAAAAAAAAAACGAATGTTGCAGAACAGGCGCGACTTTTACTTCCAGCCTTTTCCACTGCCTTGGCTCTGTCGCCTCTGCCGCAGGTATCTTCTATGAACGGGTTGCGACCACCTCGCTCGGCCCACCGGCTCGATAAGTAGACTTCGTCTTTTCCAACAATACCAAAGTCGCAGTTCCTGATGTGGCCCCGACTGCAGTGACTCTAAATGTGGCATGCCGCTTGCCTTTTACGGTCAGGTGCTGGAACATTACAATGTGTGTGGGGTCGCTGTGCCAAGCTGGGGCATGAAAAGCAACGGTTCTAAAAAAGAAAAGAAAAAGGAGCGATACCCACCTTATTCAACTATTAACAAGCCTGCTAAAATATTTCTGCAACCGACGGTAAAAACATCATTAACCACTACGTCGAATCAAAAAGAAATAATGATATTGCATATCTTATCAGTAAGTATCGTCGCCAATGCAGGTTTCTTCCATCCTATGAGGGAGGCGTGGTGATAGATTCACGCCTCGTCCTCCTGAGGGAAAGACTGGCTGATAGAAAGGTGGGTTACGATAGAAAGACCGAAACCTAAAAGCGCGTCAAAATTTAACTTTTTTTTTGCACGCCTGAAAATGTTGTACTTGCCAAATAGCTTTCTAAATTGAGTTGATTTAGTTGTTTTTGATGATGCTCCGAATGTTTATAATCAGTGCCTCATGTTTATTTTCACCAATTAAGCCTGTCATTAGTAACTTATTTTTAATTATTTAGATAATTAGTGTGCTTTTTCCAATCCCAGACGTCTTCAGTAACTGGCAATTTGTTCCCAGAAAAAAAAATTACCCTACACTCTAGCAATTTTTGACGTCTGACCGCCGCCCAGTCAACGTGAAAGCAAATGAAGTAAAACACGCAACTGACATGAAAACTATTAGCTCCTGGGGGCTCCATTGCGGCAAAGTATATGCCTGGCCAATTTGGGCCGCCCATATCAAACCCCCGTGGGACCCACCTTGCCTCTACGGGGGTCAAAGGTAATGATATGGGCTCCACGGCGCCTAAGCGTGGACGTGCCCGAGTTGGACTGCCCATGTAGAACCCCTGTGGGCTCCACCTCGGCTGTGCGTGGACCATGACAACAATGGTGCGGGCTCCACAGTGGCAGAGCGTAGGCAAGCCCGACTTGGGCTGCTTATCTTCGAACCCCTTATGTCCCTCCTCGACTCTGCGGGGGCCAAGTTAGCAACCGTATACACTCCAAGGGGTCGAAGCGTGGGCATGCCCAACTTAGACTACTTGGGAAAGTCTTCAAACTGCGCTTTCCACTAATCTTGAGAATATTTACTGCAGGTTCTGGAAATTCAACATAGGAGATCGTCTTAATTTGATTCCGATTACCGATGATTGCAATTCTAATCGTGAGCTGAATATTTTCGGCTCGGTAAACTTACTACTCAGTGGGCACCATGACAGAACAGCACACGACAAAACAGCACGCGACAAAACAGCACGGTCAAAACAGCACAACGTCAAAACAGCACGGCGACAAAACAGCACGCGTCAAAATCGCACGCGACAAAACAGCACAGCGTCAAAATGGCACAGCGACAGAAGAGCACGTGCCAAAACAGCACGGCGTCAGAATAGCACAGCGTCAAAACGGCCTAGCGACAAAACAGCACAGCGTCAAAAGGGCACGCGACAGAAGAGAATGGCGTCAAAACAGAACCGCGACAAAACAGCACAGCGTCAAAATTAGGACACTGACAATATAGCTACGGTTTTGGCGTTTTCGGTTTTCATTATATTATTTTGAAATTCGGCGTACTCTTTTTTTCGTTTTTTTTAGTCCAAACAGAAGTTTTCGGTTTATTGCGGTGAATATTTGTAGAGGCATAAACTTCTCGGTTCTTTTCGGTTTATTGAAAAAAATCAGTATACTGACGAAAAAGCCATATCTAAAAGCGTTTGTTTAAAATGTCTAGTGAGAAAACCAGGTGCTGGTGTCGCTTCGGCTGTGGCAGCCGAAGCGACCTGTTCAGCATGACGCACTGGGGCCCTATCGTGATCTGACATTATTGTCGTGTGCTCGTATTTGTACTCAAGACGAACATGAGCTTCACTATCACTTCGGTCGGAAAAGCAAATATCAAAAAAATTTAGAAATTGGCAATCATTGTACTAAGTGCGTTTTGCCCCAGTTTCACGACTGTGAGAGGCGGTAAATTCGCGCCGACCACAAAAACGACAATAAAACAATCGTATTTATGCCCTCCTCTAGTAGACGGAAGCTAGGGGTGTTAAAAAAATGTGCGACATTTACCGATGCCCCTGATTTTTATTGTTCAGTCCACGAATAACTTCTCTTCTTTGAACAAAGAATTCGGTACACAAATCCCTATCTGGTGAAAAACCCAAATTTCGTCCTGAAGACCCCTGCGCCCCCGGAGCTTTTGTTGAAAGTTGAACTGATTTCGAAGGCAAGCTGAAAACTGCGAAAGGAAGTGGTCATACGGAGAGTAATAAGTCACTCCCCCACCCCTCCAAACGCCCTCGAAAATACTTATCTTTTCAGTTGAACCTTAAATATAGTGTATGGAGTGGAGAAGTGCATGTCTCAAAGTAGGCACTGTAAAGAAATGGAGGGTACATTTGACCTTTTACCTTTTTTTTTGCTGACTATCAACGACACAAAAAATCCGACAAACGTACCAACAACAGTTTCGCTGTAAAAGGGGGTTCAAACAATTGCATTTAATTGTTTAAAGCTTCCCGCCTGTCCACCTTACGGAAATGCTTTAGCTCCTGTTGTGCTAGAAATTGTGATTCACTACCGACTTCCGTGCCTTCCAAACTGTGGGTCTGACAGATCCAGTGGGCGGTCGCGAAGCAATTGCTGCCATCAGTTTTTTTTTTCTTTTTTGTAGACTTTTGCAGTCTCTTGTGAAAAGCGCAAGCGGACTTTGTGACGCGATATTTTTTTTTTTTTTTTTTTTTTTGGGGGGTGGGGGGGGGGGGGGGGGTCTGCGGGTTGCGGAGTTCGGAGTTCGGTAAGCACTGAAATACGCAATAAATTCTTTTATAACCTAGCGACAATAAATGAAAGGGTCAAGGATCGAAACTATTCGCGCAGTGAGAGGTGAAGAGCGCGCTCGAAGTTGCTACATGCGTGCTGTTTTGCCGCTGTGCTGTTTTGACGCCGTGCTGTTTTGTCGTGTGCTATTTTGACGTGTGCTGTTTTGTCGCCGTGCTGTTTTGACGCTGTGCTGTTTTGACGCGTGCTGTTTTGACCGTGCTGTTTTGTCGCGTGCTGTTTTGTCGTGTGCTGTTCTGTCGCGTTCCCTACTCAGTGTGTATTTTGAGAAGGCCGCTTTACGCGTGGTGGAAGTTTTTACGCGTAGTATTTAGTTTTAGGGTGAATTGAAAACACGCACGTCGGAATGCAATTCGATATCTGGACGGCTCCAGCTGTCCCACGAAATTTTATATGGAAATGGGAATTTTTTTGGTTCCATTTCGTACACTTGAAATGTCATATTTTTTTGGGCTTCCTCGACTCGTTTTATTGAACTATGAAAATGGTAATATTTCCAGTAGGCACGCGGGGAAAGTGACGCGTGCACAATTTGGTTTGCACTGCAATACCCACACCGCTGGAAAATAATGAAATGGTACCGAAAGAAATGAGGTTCCCGGGGTGACCTGATGTGCTCTGCACACGTAGGCCCACTGTGGGCCCCAGGAGGAGGGCCCTTGTGGGATGCCCAAATAGACCCACTGCAGGCCCCACGAGGGGAGGCCCATGTTGACTGCCGAAGTAGGCCTTCCCCCGTAGGTACCGCGAGGACAACCCATGTGGGCTGCTTAAGTGGGACCGACTTGGGCCTTATTGGCAAAACCGACGTGGGACTTCGTCGGCCCCCCTTGTGGAGCCCACCTTGTGCTTCTCGAGTGGTTTAGCAGTCACAAAAGAAAAATACATTTTTTAAAAATTAGTTCGAAACGAACAACACATTCGGTGCCTGAATATAATGTCCACTCCGTCTCAATGACCGGATTGCGGTCATACCTTATGCCTCCCAGACCGTATGGCCATTGGAGCACGACACCAAGCGACTTTCTTATTTGTTAAACAGACATGAAGTGGTACTTCGTCGAATTCGTGAGATACCCTGACTAACTATATCTCTGAATGCCCTGTCTTTACTCTTTCTTGTGTGATTTTTAGTACGGAAAATATTCAGAATATAGTTATTGGAGAGCGGGAAATGAAAATGACGCCAAAACCAATATTCAAATATACCCGCTCTCTTCAGTGCCATGACCTCACAGGAAAGCACGCTAACAAGTCGAGTATGTATAGTCAAATAAACAGAGCATTTGTACCGTGCTGCTCCGCGGGTGCTTGTGCGAGTTTCCAATGGATTCATTTGACACGATAAAACTGCTTCTAATCAGTCGGGAACACTTTTTACACTCCGAAGAGTGAACCCCCGCCTGTCGCTGGAATCACTTGTTCATTGTTGCCAGTAAAAAGTTTGAGTTAAAAAAAAAGAAAAATGATGATGATTAACCTTGCAAGTTTAATAAGGTCAAGAAAAAATAACTTATTTTGACCTAATACTTGGCTTACTAGTTCAACGATATTGGTGTGTTTGTGAGGTCATTTTTAAGATAAATTGAAGAAGTCCAACTGTTTGTAGTAAATGATGTTGCAGAATAAACACTGCGCATTGTGTGCTTAGCAACGTAATATGCTTCGCGTGGTTTGTTGAAATTGAAGCACGAGGGAGGCAAGGTGGCCTTTTTGCGCTGTGTCCACGAGAGAACAGAGTCGATATAGTAGAAAGATGTGATGAGTTTGCAAACCGAAACCCGTACTTCACTTCAGGTTCAGTCCACATGCAGCCGACGCTACGAGGTAGTGATAGCGGACTAATGAAGCAGCCACAAAAATGCAAGTCACTGGTCCTTTTTTTACTATTGTTTCGGCGATGATAGTACAAGTACAGTAACACGATAAACACTACGACGGTGCGATTTTCACGCAGTCTGATTCGTCCCATCAGCTCGATCGTAGCGTCGGATGCGTCTCGACTTAAGGCAAAACGAAGTACAAAACTTGTCAAAATTCAGTGCCTTCTTGTTGTTTTTTAACGCCGTAAATTTCGTACTTCCCTTATGTTTTTATAAAATAAGGTTATACTTCGTTTCAGCTTCGGTCCGAGCGCGGCCGATGTTATGAGCCGAAGGGCCAATCAAACAGCGAAAGATTCACAACGTCATGACGTGCTCTCTGCAGTTGATAGGACCAGCCGGTATTTGCCGTCTTCCTGTGCGTGCTCCTCCGCCGGCTAGTCCTATCAAGCGCAGATAGCACGCCATGACGCTGCGCTTTTTGTGCTGTTTGATTGGCCCGTCGGCTCATAACATCGGCCGCGCTCGGACCGAAGCTGAAACGAAGTATAGTCTCGATGATGCTCAGTGTTGTTAATTGAACTATATGTTTATTCTAAAAAACTGAAAAGTCAATTTGTGAATATTAGTTATTTATGTGTCTAATTAGTATGCGTTTCCCCAATGCCTAACATTCGACATGGCTGGAAATCGCTTTTACATACCACCCTATATTTAGACATTTTTGAAAATCTTTGTGCTCAAGCACCCGGCATATGCTGTCTGCTAAAACTGTAAAAGTGGCATGTGTTTTTTCAAGCATCACGTCTTTGGTCGCT
Organism: Ixodes persulcatus; assembly: GCA_013358835.2. Taxonomy (NCBI): domain Eukaryota; kingdom Metazoa; phylum Arthropoda; class Arachnida; order Ixodida; family Ixodidae; genus Ixodes; species Ixodes persulcatus. Next base: position 21,196 of record JABSTQ010011565.1, read on the forward strand.
GAACGCCTGACGGTCTTTGAACGCCTGACGTTTGCAATTCTCTGTAATTCGGAATTAGAGCGATGCTCTTGGGGTATTTTGGTATTACGATATACCGTGGTAAAGAATATAAACCAGAAATATACAGTTCTTTTTTGTCTGGTTTTTAAGATAAACAGATTTGTTTAAAAAACGTCGTGAAAGCTACACTTATGTGGTTTTTGCAGGTGAGTTGCACGCATACTTCGGCAAACCTCACTCATGAGGGCCCTCACTCACCCTCATCTTCGCAGGTGAGGTGAGTGTGAGTGAGTTTCTGAACCAGGAAAATTCATGAGTGTGAGAGTGAGTGAGGGCCGTGAGGGCTGGGAGTACCGTGAGTGCGTGAGGGCTGTGAGGGTGGTGAGTGCGTGAGGGGTGTGAGGGCCCTGAGTGCGTGAGGGCCGTGAGGACGGTGAGTGGCGTGAGGGCCATGAGTGCGTGAGGGGTGTGTGGGCGGTGAGTGTGTGAGTGGCATGAGGGGTGTGAGGGCCGTGAGGGTGGTGAGTGCGGGAGGGGTATGAGGGCCGTGAGTGCGTGAGGGGCGTGAGGGCGGTGAGTGCGTGAGGCCCCACGGAGCAACTTTCTCAGCAATTTCGGTGTTGCTGGCGGGTTGTTTCCTAGCTTTCCCTAGATCAACACGAATCGCTGAGATCGGGTCCGGCTCGAAACAAGCGAGCAACTCGGAGCAAGTCAAAGACGTTTAGAGCGGCTGCCTGCAATCAGGGACGCGATATTTTCACGTGATACCTCGTGCCGGTGATGATAACCACAAAAGACTTGGTTCTGGTTTGAAATTGATTGTTTTTGGAAATAAACTGTTTCAGAAAGATGCATTAGTATTCTCAACGATATTTAAATGCATAAAAACACGTTTATAGCGCGTAATTGTGTGTCCAAGTGGTTGCAAGAAAAATAAAATTTCATGATAATGATGGCAAATTGCAGCAATTGGTTGCTACGTGTGTATAGGGGCGACCCGTGTTGCTGGTGTTGCGACGTCAAGTTTCTGGTCGAAATTGCCCCATCTGAAGCGGGCCTGAGTGGCGTGAGGGCCATGAGTGCGTGAGGGCCGTGAGGGCGGTGAGTGCGTGAGGGGTGTGAGGGCCATTAGTGCGTAAGGGGCGTGAGGGCGGTGAGTGGCGTGATGGCCATGAGTGTGTGAGGGGTGTGAGGGCGGTGAGTGCGTGAGGGTGGTGAGTGCGTGAGGGGTGTGAGGGCCATGAGTGAGTGAGGGGCGTGAGGGCGGTGAGTGGCGTGAGGGCCATGAGTGCGTGAGGGGCGTGAGGACGGTGAGTGGCGTGAGGGCCATGAGTGCGTGAGGGCCGTGAGGACGGTGAGTGGCGTGAGGGCCATGAGTGCGTGAGGGGTGTGTGGGCGGTGAGTGTGTGAGTGGCATGAGGGGTGTGAGGGCCGTGAGGGTGGTGAGTGCGTGAGGGGTATGAGGGCCGTGAGTGCGTGAGGGGTATGAGGGCCGTGAGTGCGTGAGGGGCGTGAGGGCGGTGAGTGCGTGAGGCCCCCTTCAGACGGAGCAACTTTCTCAGCAATTTCGGTGTTGCTGGCGGGTTGTTTCCTAGCTTTCCCTAGATCAACACGAATTGCTGAGATCGGGTCCGGCTCGAAACAAGCGAGCAACTCGGAGCAAGTCAAAGACGTTTAGAGCGGCTGCCTGCAATCAGGGACGCGATATTTTCACTTGATACCTCGTGCCGGTGATGATAACCACAAAAGACTTGGTTCTGGTTTGAAATTGATTGTTTTTGGAAATAAACTGTTTCAGAAAGATGCATTAGTATTCTCAACGATATTTAAATGCATAAAAACACGTTTATAGCGCGTAATTGTGTGTCCAAGTGGTTGCAAGAAAAATAAAATTTCATGATAATGATGTCAAATTGCAGCAATTGGTTGCTACGTGTGTATAGGGGCGACCCGTGTTGCTGGTGTTGCGACGTCAAGTTTCTGGCCGAAATTGCCCCATCTGAAGCGGGCCTGAGTGGCGTGAGGGCCATGAGTGCGTGAGGGCCATGAGGGCGGTGAGTGCGTGAGGGGTGTGAGGGCCATTAGTGCGTAAGGGGCGTGAGGGCGGTGAGTGGCGTGATGGCCATGAGTGTGTGAGGGGTGTGAGGGCGGTGAGTGCGTGAGGGTGGTGAGTGCGTGAGGGGTGTGAGGGCCATGAGTGAGTGAGGGGCGTGAGGGCGGTGAGTGGCGTGAGGGCCATGAGTGCGTGAGGGGCGTGAGGACGGTGAGTGGCGTGAGGGCCATGAGTGCGTTAGGGCCGTGAGGACGGTGAGTGGCGTGAGGGCCATGAGTGCGTGAGGGGTGTGTGGGCGGTGAGTGTGTGAGTGGCATGAGGGGTGTGAGGGCCGTGAGGGTGGTGAGTGCGTGAGGGGTATGAGGGCCGTGAGTGCGTGAGGGGCGTGAGGGCGGTGAGTGCGTGAGGCCCCCTTCAGACGGAGCAACTTTCTCAGCAATTTCGGTGTTGCTGGCGGGTTGTTTCCTAGCTTTCCCTAGATCAACACGAATTGCTGAGATCGGGTCCGGCTCGAAACAAGCGAGCAACTCGGAGCAAGTCAAAGACGTTTAGAGCGGCTGCCTGCAATCAGGGACGCGATATTTTCACTTGATACCTCGTGCCGGTGATGATAACCACAAAAGACTTGGTTCTGGTTTGAAATTGATCGTTTTTAGAAATAAACTGTTTCAGAAAGATGCATTAGTATTCTCAACGATATTTAAATGCATAAAAACACGTGTATAGCGCGTAATTGTGTGTCCAAATGGTTGCAAGAAAAATAAAATTTCATGATAATGATGGCAAATTGCAGCAATTGGTTGCTACGTGTGTATAGGGGCGACCCGTGTTGCTGGTGTTGCGACGTCAAGTTTCTGGTCGAAATTGCCCCATCTGAAGCGGGCCTGAGTGGCGTGAGGGCCATGAGTGCGTGAGGGCCATGAGGGCGGTGAGTGCGTGAGGGGTGTGAGGGCCATTAGTGCGTAAGGGGCGTGAGGGCGGTGAGTGGCGTGATGGCCATGAGTGTGTGAGGGGTGTGAGGGCGGTGAGTGCGTGAGGGTGGTGAGTGCGTGAGGGGTGTGAGGGCCATGAGTGAGTGAGGGGCGTGAGGGCGGTGAGTGGCGTGAGGGCCATGAGTGCGTGAGGGGCGTGAGGACGGTGAGTGGCGTGAGGGCCATGAGTGCGTGAGGGCCGTGAGGACGGTGAGTGGCGTGAGGGCCATGAGTGCGTGAGGGGTGTGTGGGCGGTGAGTGTGTGAGTGGCATGAGGGGTGTAAGGGCCGTGTGGGTGGTGAGTGCGTGAGGGGTATGAGGGCCGTGAGTGCGTGAGGGGCGTGAGGGCGGTGAGTGCGTGAGGCCCCCTTCAGACGGAGCAACTTTCTCAGCAATTTCGGTGTTGCTGGCGGGTTGTTTCCTAGCTTTCCCTAGATCAACACGAATTGCTCAGATCGGGTCCGGCTCGAAACAAGCGAGCAACTCGGAGCAAGTCAAAGACGTTTAGAGCGGCTGCCTGCAATCAGGGACGCGATATTTTCACGTGATACCTCGTGCCGGTGATGATAACCACAAAAGACTGGTTCTGGTTTGAAATTGATCGTTTTTGGAAATAAACTGTTTCAGAAAGATGCATTAGTATTCTCAACGATATTTAAATGCATAAACACGTTTCCCCCGCCTGCCGCTGGAATCACTTGTTCATTGTTGCCAGTAAAAAGTTTGAGTTAAAAAAAACAAAAAAACACTGATTATTAACCTTGAAAGTTTAATAAGGTCAAAGAAAAATTACTTATTTTGACCTAATACTTGGCTTACTAGTTCAACGATCTTGGTGTGTCTTTGAGGTCATTTTTTAAGGTAAATTGAAGAAATCCAACCATTTGTAGTAAATAATGTTGCAAAATAAACACTGCACAATGTGTGTTTAGCAACATAATATGCTTCGCGTGGTTTGTTGAAATTGAAGCACGAGGGAGGCAAGGTGGCCTTTTTGCGCCTTGCCCACGAGAGGACAGAGCCGCTATAACAAAGATGTGACGAGTTTGCCGACCGAAACCTATATTTCATTTCAGGTTCAGTCCACATGCAGCCGACGCTACGACGTAATGGGACCGGACCAATGGAGCAGCGACAAAAGTGCAAGTCACTGGTACTTTTTTATTATTGTTTCGGCGATGATAGAACAAGTACAGAAACACGATAAACGCCATGACGGTAAGGTCGATTTTCACGCTGTCTGATTCGTTCAGTCAGCTAGTAGCGTGGGATGCGTCTCGACTTGAGGTGTAACGAAGTATAGAAACTCGTCAACATTCAGTGACATTTTTTGTTGTTTTTTAACGCCGTAAAGTTTCTACTTTCCTTATGTATTTATAAAATAAGGTTAGTCTCGATGATGCCCAGTGTTCTTAATATAACTATATGTTTATTATGAAAAACTAAAAAGTCAATTTGTGAATATTAGTTTTTTATGTGTCTAATTAGTATGCGTTTCCCATTGTCTCACATCCGGCATCGCTGGAAATCGCTTTTACATACCACCCTATATTTAGACATTTTTGAAAATCTTTGCTGAAGCACCCGGCATATGCTGTCTGCTGGAAATGTAAAAGTGGCATATGTTTTGTCAGGCATCACGTCTTTGGTCTCTGAACGCCTGACGATCTTTGAACGGCTGACGTTTGCAATTCTCTGTAATTCGAAATTAGAGCGTAGCTCTCGAGGTTTTTTGGTATTTCGATATACCGTGGTAAAGAATATAAACCAAAAATATACAGTTTTTTTGTTTTGTTTTTTAAGATTAACAGATTTGTTTAAAAAACGTCGTGAAAGCTACCATTATGCGGTTTTTGCAGGTGAGTTACACACGGCCAGGGGGACATAGTTTAGGCTGAAAATTTAACCGATTCGTTGGCTAATTAAGTGAAATTGGTAATAAACTTTAAATTAGTGAAAATAGACCTATGATTTCCTTAAGAAACTTTTGACCGTCATTGAGAACCACCGAATGATCTCTTTTTAGAAATACATAACGCAGAGGTGTCATTTTATGGCGTTCCGTAAAAATCCTCCATTTAAAGGCGTTTCCAGGCGTCGGATTCTTAAAGGAGTGCATCTTTGCGCCCGCGGACCTTATCCCCAGTGACTGAGACGCGCAACATATGTGCACCACACTTCTCTTCCTCCAAGAGAGATGAGGGGGTTGCTTCGCGCCGCAGCCAACCAACCAATCGGGAAGTAGGGCCGGGGGCGCAAAGAAGCGCTCCTATAAGAAACCGAAACCTAAAAACCCTTCCAAACTGAGCGCTTTTCCAGTACGCCGTGGCCGCTCTCTTATATCTTCCTAAAAAGAGTTGATTTGGTGGTTTCCGATGATGCTGAGCAAGCTTCTAATTGGAGCCATATGTCTATTTTTTCCTAATTAAAAAGAAAATTAACAAATTATACTCAATAAACCGATTGATAGTTACGATTAGCCCCCTATACTATGTCCCCCTGGCCGTATGACCCACCTGCATAAACCGCGCAAGTGTAGCTTTCACGGCTTTTTTTAAACATAACTGTAAAGTAAAAAAAAAAAGCACCATATATATATATATATATATATATATATATATATATATATATATATATATATATTGATATATATTGATATATATTGATGTCTTGACTTGTCGAGAAAGCAGGAGGAGGGTACGCTGGCGGCCCTGTTTGGGGGTCGGCGAGAGGCGCGAAGCCGCATTTCGTGAAGCAATGGCCTGTGACGTCCGAGAATGCAACGCACGCTGTGTTGCGCCATGGGACGTCGCAGACCTGCACACCAATTCAGTTTCTCCGCTACATTTAACGGGCTATTGAACTGGATTATATGTCTGTGACGTCCAATAGTGCAACGCGTGCATTGTTGCATCATGGGACTCTTTGACACTTGTCCCGGCATACAGCTGTTACACTGACGCCTCTTTATGCGGGAACGGGCGCCTAAGAGCTGCGCTCTAAAACACAACTGTCATGAAAACCCTCAGCAGAAGTTGCAGGTCGTGGTTGGGGTATTTGTCTGGCGTGAGGTTCTTTTCGATTTTTTCTGATTGTGGAAATCCTTCAGAGTTTCGCATTTCTAATGTCAATAAAATGCCTAAAAAGAATATTAATGTGCACGACCCTTTTTCTCAGCGTTTTGAGCTGAGGAAATAAACGATCAGCCTTATTCGTTACTATGGTGCTTTCTACCAAAGTATACATTAAAATGTATCGCATGTTTATCACAATCTATAGCGATTCCACGCCATGGGCCAGATGTTAAATTAGAAGAAGAAAAAAGAAGAAAAAATAATAATAAACGAAAAAAGCATTTTCTTTTAAAACTCTTTTTACAAACAATACATCTTGTGCCTGAATAAAATAAAGTTTTTTCGATGTGACTTGACCTACATTTTATGACATTTCAATCTGTAAAAAAATAAAATCTTGCAGATACGCACTTCAAAACAGGAACACCTGCACACGTATCGCATGCGAATCTTGCAACATCTTGCGCAGAAAAATTTTCTACCGTAACTCTGTAACTTTACATTTAATTTTTATTCACAGGCAATGAAAAATTCCCCGGCACTATTGTTCGTGCAACATACTGGAACAATGCATGTTTGCGAAATAAGCCTTACAATAACACAGAACGCAGCGGCGCAATACCTGTTGAGTCCATTGTTTCGTTGAATCTACACTATAGTATCCAGGGAGTCTGAACCAAGCTGATATTTAGCCTTTGACTGTTTTCGTTACCATTGATTTGATACTGCACTAGTAAATTTCACTCGCAATGATAATGAAAACATGATTGTGACTTTTCGAATCTAATAAGCAACAGTTATTGAACTTAAGTGTGACTTCTTTTGCATAAATGACTGTTGTACGTATGAGTAATATCGCCTTATCTATAATCGTTGATTAATTTTACGTGAGGCTCCTTTGTAGAGGAGATTGGCGCTTCATTGAGAACAAACATTAACCCAAACAATTCTAAGGAGTAGCCGGTGCCATTTCAAGGCTGCCAAATTCTCCATAGCACCATCTATTTTCTTCTTCTTCTTCTTCTTCTTCTAAGGGAAAACTGCAACCTGATATTTTTTCTTTCTTTCCAAAAAAGCGTATTGCGAACAAAAGATATGTATTTTTGTATCATCTGGAGCCATAGAGCTCATTACTTTCAATTCAAATTTCTACGCAGTCCACCCTAGCATTCGGTTCTCGCGCACATACTATCTCCAGCTCGGGAAATTTACTCGATGTTACTGTCAAGATAGTTTATGTCAAGTAAAAAACAAAGATCTTTCGCAAAACTACTTATCGACACCAGTATCTTCATTTCAATAAATCTCAACCCCGGCACAAAAAAAAAAGAAAAAAAAAATAGCGTTAGGCATAGTTAAGCTTACAGACTGAAGCGAATATGTTAGAATTTGTCCAAATTTCATTCGAATAGAGAGTCGATGCGTCATGTTCTCGATAAACACGTCTATCCTGCTATAATCGTTGATGAATCTATTCGCAGTGGCGAACAATTGGATGGTTGCAGTGTCAGCGCGGAAAGAGGCGACAGCTCCCTGAGAGCCAGGGAGACAAACATATATACATAGAGGCCATTTCTGTACAAGCTTAACAGCAATGCGGTTTGAGGAGGCGAGTAATACGTCCAGGAGCTATATAATTTGGGTGCCTAATTGTTACGATTAGTCGGCTACATAACTAAAATATGCTAATTACCGTTTTAAATAATGAAAATAAAGATATGGTTCTAATATAAAACGTGCTTAACGTCATCGAAAACCGGTAGATCAACAAAAATTATGATGAATTGGAGCGCGTCGGAAACACGGCCGAGTGCTAAAGTCACCGCTCCTGAAACAAGATCAAGGCTACCGGTGCGGTAACGTATCCGCGCAGTTTTTCCGTCTTTATGATAACCGCCTTCTGGCCCCAGCCTTTTTCCCGCAGCATGAGTGGAAAGTTTAGCGCACTGCTGCGCTTTCCACGCACTCAGAGCCTTTATAAAAATTACAGATTTAGTTGTTTTTAAGTACGCTAAGCAAGTTTCCCGTTGGAACCATATATTTTTCACTGCTTAAAGCGTGCATTACAAAATCTGTGTTAATAATTTGACTTATCGTTACGATTAGCTCCTGTATTATGTCCCCCTGACCGAGAAACTGACCTGCATAAACCGCATTAGTGGAGCTTTTATGACATTTCGCGAATAAATCAGTTGAGCTTAAAAAAACAAAAAAACATCCCGTATATATACAGGGTGTTTTAGAATCGCAAGGGCCAAATAAATAGCTCCTGGGAAAACTACGCATCGCAAAAAAAAAAAAAAAATGATGCCGTAGTTGTTTTTGTCGATAAAGGAAAATTATTTTCGTTCTGTAAAATCGACTAAATAATTACTTTTTATTAATTACTTTCCTAATTTTACATTTTTTGAAGTTTCGGTTTGAACTAGAAACTTGATGGACACATACAAAACTGACCTTGATCGGGCCTTTAAGGGTAAATGAATAAATGAATAAAAACTAAGACATCCACCCATAATGCAATGATATGGACCGCGCGCAGCAGTTTAAGGTATTTCGAAGAGTTGCTCAGAATGGGCGCCGTTTCTGGGTTTCGGTTTCTTGTCGGAGCGCATCCCGTGCCAGATATCCCGCCTCCCGTGTTCAAAATGCGCAACATGCGAGCACCGCCACACATCACGCGTAAAAGTGCGTCTTCACAGTGGCAACGAAGTCGAAAAGGCAAACCTCATGTTGCAAACCTCATGGCGCATATTCGTCACGGGGAGCGGGATTGCTGGTGACGGAGATGCGCTCGATAAGAAAAAGAAACCAAGAAACGCGTCCAAAGAGTAGATTTCTTGGAAACTCCGCAAATGCTGCGCCTATACCTGTCATTGTAATGTGGGTGAATTAAGTAGTTTTCAATGATTCTCCTCAAGTTTCGAATTGAAACCCTACCCTTAAAATTAATAACGTTTGATTACTGAAAAGCAATTAATCACCCAAATATACTAAACGTAATAATTTTCTTGGCGCAGACTACTACGGCATGTAGCTTTAGTATGTGCATTGCGTAGATTTCGCAGGAGCGATTTGGTTCGCCTTTACAGAAACCAAGGTATGTATTCGCGCGAGGCAATATATATCGGGAATGAATCACAGGTTCAATTTTATAAACAGCTGTATTTATAAGGGCTCTGGAGATTTGTTAAAAAGGAAAAAAAAAAAAAGAAGCCGTGAAAGGTGTAATACCTTTCGCTACGAGTCGATTGGACCAATCAGACGGAGTCAAAGGAGCACCATTATGGTGTTTGTCATATCTCTACGTTTTCTACCATCGCTGAACCAGCCATGAACAGAAAAGATCTAGAGACTTGCGCTCGTGACGCTACTTTATCCATCCCCTCGCCTCATAGCGTCGGCTTTGTCGAGACTGAGGTGAAACGAAGTATTATGTTATCTGAGCAGGTGATTTGTACGGCTAGGGGAACATGATATAAGGGGATGATCGTCACGATAACTCGAGTCATCGAAAACCTCTAAGTTCCGTAATTTCTAGAAATACTCTGAGCGCACGAGAAGCGCCGTAGTGCGCTAAAGTTGCCACTTGTACAACAGGCATAAGGCTGTAGTGAGAAAACGCCGATAATAATAGAGGGAAAAACTCGCACAGGTGCGTAATTGCTCGGTAGCCTTGCTCCTGCAGCAAGAGTGGTAAGTCTACCACTTCACCGTTTTTGCCACATGCTCCAAGTTCCTTGTTTGTTCTAAAATTGCTTTTTATAACGTTCAACAAGTATAAAAGTGGAACCATATGCTTATTTTCACTAAGTAAAAAGTTAAGTAACATACGTCCGTTATGGATCAGTTTTATTGTGACGATTAACCCCCTATATCATATCCCCCTTTCCCTAATATGCAGAAACCGCGTTAGTGTAGCTTTCACTACTTATTAAAAAAAAACAACAACAAACAAATAGGTAATGCCTGAAAAAAGACGCAGCCTATATATACACTCATCTAGGCCCTGTATAATTTATATACGTTCTGATACGTTTATTAAACAAATCCTATATGAGTTCTTCAATAGAAACTCGTGGTCACGTGGCGTTTGCGAATGGTGCCGCGTTTCCAATGCGACAGATAGAATGAGATACAAGTGTACGTTGCGGATATTTACAGTGGGACGATTTTTGAACACACTTATCAATTACCACTTGCCATAATTTTTACTGGGTTTTACTCGTTTCTCGTTAGGCAAAATCTGTCAATTATATAAAAAAAGTATTCTATAAGAAATGTTTGCCTTTGCCTGTAAACAGCATTGGGACTGTAAATCGAAATGTGAATGTGAATTGCATGAAAAAAGGAACTAGGCAGAGGCACATTAAAGAAGTACAATATCTACCAGTTAAATTGAAAATAGTGCTCGCAAAGCTTCACGCACATAGATCTGCCAACAACGTAACTTGAGGTGCAACAACGAATTGTATGTTGCCACGTATATGTAGACCGCGAGATATTCGTAGGCACAATTCGCCCCATGCGGTGATCTGGGATAACAATGAGCATATGCAGTCATCGCATCAGTGTCATTATATAAAATACAATAAAAATAAACCATTACAATGCTGGCAGAGTGCTATATAAAGTCACCTCGAAATTCGTACCGATATCGTGATCGTCAACGTCCAAGATGAAGGCAACCATTGCAGTCCTTTGCTTCTTCGCTGCAGTAGCGTGCTCTCGCGCACAGCTGTGGGGTAAGCCAGTTTTTTCGTAGATGATATACTTTGAATATTGCTACCTAAAGCACTTTTTTCTTCTAGGCTCGCAATCTGCAACTTAGCTATGAAACTGTCCCAAAGCGTTTTATTGTTTTATATAACTGGACGCAATCAAAGACCCGTGAGAAAAACGTTCAGGAGTAACCATTTCGCATCAACTAACACGTGCACTTCGTAGCGCTCTGCTACAGTTTCAAAGCGTTTGTGAGGTGATGTTCGTGCAAAATGGCGTTGACATGTATTAGGTTGGAGAGATTTTGGTCTACAACTCTATACGAAGTCAATTCGGTCACAGCAGTATCACTGCATGCTGGCTTTATTACCAAGAATCGGAAAATTATATGGGAGTTCGAAGCATTAAGACGCCTTTCCAGATCCAAAGATACTGAGCTAGTACTCCCGAGTCTAGTGCTTCGATTCATGTTAAAATACTGCTCAAACCTTCTGAACTGTATTGCCATAATCCCGACCTGCAAAATACATTAGTCCATGCCCTAGTGAAAAAGAATCTTATCTGTATAAGAAATTTCTTCGTCCCATAAACGCATATGATCAAATAAGATCTAAGAACAATATACGATTATATACGAAGTTATCAGAAACGTCTTATTAGTTCTTATAACTTCTTATATAATCGTATACTGTCCTTATATGTTCGTATATGGTTTTGTATGCTTTTATAAGATCTAATCTGATTATATGCGTTTACTGGACAGGACAATTTCTTATACATATAAGATTTTTTGCTAGGGTGGTGATGTATGACTCGCCAATTCGCCCAACTAATTGAGTTAAATTCGCAACAAAGTTGGAGCCGGATTTCTTCCTTGTTCTCCTTTCAAGTAATGGGAAACGCATATAAAGAGTAGGTGGGGTTTTATATAGTCTCTAAATTGTGCCCGTATGTATTTGTAGGCGCAGGTCCAATCGGCGGAGGGCACAGTAAGTAATTTTCACTTCTATAATATCCACGCGCTAAACAAAAATTTATATGTGACGGCATACATCTGGGATAATCATAACCACCTATCAGACAAGCTAGCATTCATGCTTATTGTAATGTTCGCCGAGTACAGGAACCGAGGTGTATGTAGACGACCAGCAGTCCAGTGTAACACGGAAGCAGTGTTCCACAAGCGCGGGCCAATTCGTTCCTGCTTCGTTCCTGCTTCTGCAGAGAGCGCGAGAGGGGCCGGCACGCAAAACGCGCTGGGCTTGCGCTTCTAACATTCTAGCATTATCGGCCGTTGGGTGTGTACGACGACCGATAATCATGATGATGATTATGGCTGCGCGCAAGCGCCACCTAGACACTGTCACACTAGACACCTAGACACTGTCAACGAAATCCAGTGACAAGGAAAAAAAAAAAAGAGAAAGCCTGCGCTATTACCCTTATTTCAGCTAACATTGTCATACAAAATTTATTTAGTGACGTGTTTCTTCATTTGGGCTCAAAGCTTTTGGTCTACGACTCCCACGGGAGTCTATTTGGTCACTACAGTGACACTGACAGTCTGGCATTGTTAATAAGAGCTACACAGTTAAATAAAAGTGCAAAACGCTAGCACGTTTTTCCAATAAAAAAGATACTGAGCTGGTTTCGAAAAGTATAATCCTTTGGTCCACGTTAAAAATCATAATTAATCTTTCTGAACAACATCGAGATTACAGTACCCGTGACTCAAATCAAAAACCGTTTAGGAGCGACATTATTAGAGTAGCCGTAACCGATACAAAATCAATACTAGAGAGTTTTAAACGATCGTTCCGATGACTCTGATAACGACACCCGATACTCCGCCACGGCCTCTGTGCATGCATTGTGTCGTTATCGGGGGGTATCACAGGTATTGGAACGATCTAATAAACTCTCTATTTTCTTTTGGAATGAACCGGATCCGCAACCGTTGCCATGAAGAATTTTTTCGCCAGTAATCGAAACATTAAATTTGCTCATTAAAGTATGCATGAATGACAAATTGAAAACTCTGGGCGGAATGTTCAATTGTCATCGGCATTTATAGACAGGCATGGCGTCCGCGAGTCGTGCTTCCCGTTATAAATTTAAGTAAAGGATAAATTTTACCTATCAAAATTACTGGGCAATCTAGCTTCGGAGGACTTTCTAGACACAACAGGTTTTATTGTGTCAAGTGCGTTTCATGCCTGTTTCGTTATTTTCTTTTTTACACATGGGAACGTAAACCCCATTGATAATACAAATCGAAATATGAATGTAAATCGCATAAAAACAAAAACTCGCGGAGACACATCTAAAGAAAAAAAATACCATATCTTTTAGTTGAATTGGAAATTGTGCTGGCAAAGGCCTGACTCACATAGATCTTCCCTATAACGTAACTTGATGTGCAGCAATGAATTATATGTTTACTTGTACGTGTAGAATGCGAGGTATTCTTAGGCAATGTTCGCACCGTGCGATGATCTCAGATAAGATTGCGTATATCCGGCTACGCATCCAATTCATTCAATAAAATACAATAAAAATAAACAGTTACTATTCTAGCAAAGTACTATACACTGTCACCTCGAAATTCGTTCCGATATCATCATCAACGTCTACCATGCAAGATGAAGGCAACCATTGCAGTCATTTGCATTCTGGCTGCAGTAGCGTGCTCTCTAGGCGCAGCGGTAAAGGTAAGCCTTGCGCAGCTCTCAGGAGTGGGGAGCGCCTAACCGGTAACCGAAATATAAAAACCAGTGTAAAGTATACATGAGACTGTGGTAAGAGAGGCGAAACATCAAACTCTGCAAAATACAAGAAAATGAGAAAGAAAAAAAAAAAAGGTGAAGGCGACGTCAAGGTAGCAGTAAGCGTAACCGTATCGTAAGGTTATTATTTTTGGCATGAATCCCTGTTTAGACCATGGTAATATATAGGACGTAAATTAACCGCATTTAATGAGCTAAGTTTGGAACTAAGTAGGAGCCGGAGTTCTGACGTTTTTCTATTTTAAAGTATTGACTAGGAAACATATATAAATAGTATGTGTCGTTTTATATTGTCTCTAAATTGTGCCTGTGTGTGTGTGTGTGTCTGTGTGTACCCGCAGACCCAAATTCTCTGCCAGGCATGGAAGGAGGGAGTAAGTTATTTTTACTTATTAATGTGCAGGGAAACAAAAAGTCATATATGTTGCCTCTATTTGGCCAATCATACCCACGTAGCACGCAAGCTAACGTTGTCATGCAGAATTTGTTCGGTAACGCTAATCAATATTTTTGTTCAAGTCATGCAGTCCAGGACTCTATCCCATGCTTATATTGTGATTACATTGACACTGCTAGACTTCTTCCGTTAAAAAAAAAAAAAAAAAAAACGAAGTTAAATACAAGTTCAAAACACTTGCTCCCATATTTCGGTCCAAGAATTCTGAGCTTTTATTTCAATTAAACCTTTTTCTTCCGAGAAAAAACGCGACCGTTGCCTAAAAATAACACATAACCAGTCAATTAGAGCAACAAAGTCTAACCCTTTAGACCACGTTGGATATTCTGCTCAAACTTTCTGAATTATGTTGCGATAACCATTTCTTCCAAAGACCTTGGATCCAGAGTTGAACGTAAATCAACTACTCTACTCAAGTTATTGTAATTCAATTACTTTTTTTTTGTAATTTAGGAACTTTGAATTTCATTTCCCTTTCGGTAATTTGTAGTTTCCTCTAAACACCTTTACCAAGGCATTTCTCAAAATAAATATTAGTTTCGAAATTAACTAGTGGGTTTCCTAAAGAACAAGTATTTGCATACAACGACAAATAAAACGTCGGATGATCAGGTGTATTTGCCAAGAGAATGAAGGAGTCAAGACAATTAAAAAAAATCTGTCTTTTAAGTGCTCTATGTTTTTGATTCTATATATGTACTTCCTGAACTTCGTTAAAACTTATGTACATTCTTGCTACTGTAGAAACGCCTAAAATGTACATTAAAAAGTAATTCACTACTTTTAACCTGCAGTTAGTAGTTGGCTGATACCTTTTCTAATTACGTCATTTTTACTTCCCACTAATTGATGGTGAGGACGATGCTCAGTCACTTAACCTAAGCCCAATGAGTGATTTCAGATTTAAAGTATGCAGGAATCAAGTCTTCTTCGTTGTCTTTTTAAGTATTTTCTAGAAAACGCATACATTTTAAGTGAGGTTTTATATTTTCTCTAAGTTGTTTCTGTCTGTGCGGTCGCGGGGCCCCTCACCCCGTCCAGCCAAACACACAGTATCAGCAAATAATGCCCAGTGCTATACAAAATATCATATGTGATGCTGGCCCCTATCTAGGCTAACCATAACCACCTGGCAGGTGAGCTAACATTCGACACTGCCAAGCTGGATCCCACTACAACACTCACAGTCACATGCGAGTGCAAACTAATAGCATGCCTTTCAAGCTATAAAAATGCTATGCTGGTATTTCAAGCCAAACACTTTGGTTTACGTTGAAAGGACTGCTCAAACTTTATTAACTGTGTTCAGATAACCCCGCCCTCCAAATTCCTTACATCAGAGTGATGAGTAGCACGTGAACACTAATGATTTGTTTAGGTTTGGAACTTAGTTGAAGCTATTTCTTGTTTTATTTCTTGTTTTACGATGGTTTAAATTATATATACGTATATATACATTTTATGTGTGGTTTTATATCCTCTCTAATTTGTGCCTTCTTTTGTAGACGCAGGACCCCCCTCCAGTGGAGGAGGTTGTAAGTAATATTCACCAACAAATGTCCAGTGCTATACAAAATGTCATGTGTAGTGCTGGCCCCTATCTCGGTTAATTGTGACAACCTAGCAGGCAAGCTACCATTCGATACTGCCAGGCTGGGTTTGATAACAAAAATCATAGTCATTTGCAAATGCAAAGCAATTGCATGCCCTTCAAGCTATACAGATATCAAGCCGGTATTCCAAGCCTAATTTTTCGGCTTACGTTGAAAGGTCACCTGAAACGTTCTGAACTGTATTGAGATAACCCCGGCCTCCAACTGGCTTAGAGAAGAGTTATCTGTGGCACGTGAAGCCCAGTTACTTGTTTAGGTTAACAACTAAGTTCGAGTTACTTCTGTCTTCTTTCTCGTTTTAAGTTGGTCTAGGAAACAAATATAAGTGTGGTCTCTAATTTGTGTCTGTTTGTGTAGCGGCTGGACCCCCCGAAGGACGCAGGGAGGTGCACTGTAAGTAATATTCCTCGACTAATGTCCAGAACTATACAAAGTGTCGTTTGTAATGCTGCAGCCCCTATCTATCTCGGCTAATCATAACCACCTATATCCAAAGCTAACAAGTCGTACAAAATGAATGCAGTAAAAAGTTAATCTG
Organism: Ixodes persulcatus; assembly: GCA_013358835.2. Classification (NCBI taxonomy): domain Eukaryota; kingdom Metazoa; phylum Arthropoda; class Arachnida; order Ixodida; family Ixodidae; genus Ixodes; species Ixodes persulcatus. The sequence continues at coordinate 37,410 of JABSTQ010011565.1, forward strand.
AAATCGGGTTTAATGCTTTTGGTCCACGTCTGTATGGAAAGTCTATTTGATGACTAACTACAGTGACACATACAAGCTGATATGTCTAATAAAATTACAAAGTTAAATATAAGTACAAAACACTTGCACGCGTTTCGAGATGCAAAGGTACCGAGCTGGTATTCCAAAGCCTAATTCTTCGATCCACGTTAAAAATCCTGCTCACACTTTCTGAGCTGTACTGTGATAACCCGGTTTTCATATTTTTAGGCCAAAATATTGCGCGACGCGTGAACCCCAAAGTTTGATAAACATTTTGAATGAGGTTGGAGTCAGTTCCGTGCTTTTTTTCTCCTTTTAAATGTGGTCTTGGAAACACATATTCTTTGTAAGTGCGGTTTTATATTGTCTTTAATTTGTTCCTGCGTGCGCAGACGGGGGACCCCCCAGCGGAAAATAAAGTAAGTAATATTTACTGACAAATCTTTGAGCGCTAAACAAGATGTCAAATTTGAGGCTGATCATTATCTTGGCAAATTATAACAACCTATCAGGCAAGCTAACATTGCTATACAAAATGTATTCAGTGACGTTAATCTGCATTCGGGTTTAAGGTTTGCGGTTCTCGACTTCATAAGGATCCTTTTTGTATACTACAATGAATCACAGAGAGAATGGGGCGAGTTGGTTTAACATTAAAAGTACAAAGAGATTTTGGGTGGAACCAGCAGAACATAGGAAGAAAGGAAGAATATAAGAAAAGCCAACCGACCGCTGATTCCACACAAAATGATTAACCAACTAGCTCAGCTTGATCCACTCGAATGTGCAGCAGGTTCCAGATGAAATGATTAACCAATTAGCTCAGCTCATTTCCTTTGTACACAGGGAGAAACGACACGGACACAATAAAGGGCAGACATACACCAGCACTGACGTAAACTTCATTCGTGCTCACATTGCGTATAAAGACTGTATGCGTTACAACCAAATAAGTGACAAAAATGAAATTAGACAAAAAAAAAGAAAAAGGTGACGTGTACCTGGTGTCACTTGCGCGCGGTTCCCTTATCCGATATAAACAGCAGAATCCCCTATCCGATCGGGATACTGAAGGGGCGCTGGTACATTTAGGCCGTTGTTAATTGATCTCGCATCCTTTGTACACCTTGGAATTCATTGCCCAGACTGTGGGTGCACTGTTGCCTTTGAAAAATGTACAGTCGTCAGTAAACGTAAGGATACGCTAACCCCCGTGATTATCGAAGGACGCGAGAACGGCCAACTAGGATCTAATTGTGTCTGCGCCTCTTCACTATCATTGTCGGACAGGAAGTGTTACTTTCCACATCGGATAAGGCCACCACGAGGAAGTGACTTAAGAAACACGTGATCTATATCTCTTGTAAATTTTTATTTCCTTTGCTCGTTTTGCTGTAACACATGTAATATTTAGACTCTATGTCAGTAACCAATAGAGTTTAGTTGTAAGTCAGCGGTGGTGGTTGTCTGTCCTCTTTTGCTCTGTCCGTCTTGCTGTGCTGTTCGTGCTTTCATGCAATGACACTTCAAGGCTGATTGCTATAACAAGCAACGGAAGATTATATGGAGACTAAAAAAAATATTTAGCACGGCCTTACAAATCCAAAGAAGCTTTACTGATATAATAGTCATTAATTATTCAGTCTACACTAAATTCATGGCTTCAGCAATCTTGAGGATTATCTGATTACCGCGGCTTCCGAATGTTCAAGTTCAGAACTCACTGCGTATAGACCGACACGCTGTATACAGACAAGCCCGCGTTTGCCCACACCATGTGTGGGCACTGCACGAGCGCAGAAACCAGATTCGCGTAAGGATAAGCTTCTGCGCATGCGCTGCGGCGACAATTAACAGCGCCACCGCCGAGGCGCGACGTCGGAGCCGCGTGTTGGTCTATAGCGTGTCGATAGCATTATTTCCCCAATATCTCAAATTGAGTTTGGGTGAGAATTATGCCACTTCCCGTCATGTTGCTCTCGTCGATACCCTTAGCGTGTAACAAGTGACTTACGTGATTTTAGCCGAAAAATTCCAAACCTTGACCAGTAGAGTCGTATATTTACATCGGCACTTTTCAAGCCTTTAAACTTCTTAACCAAGTATCAAAGGGTTTGAATCTACGCTCAGCCACTCCCCAGAATTCTTCGCTCTTCAGTATGGTTATTTTATTCCAATTGTTTGCTCGGTTTGTACGCTTGCCAATATGCCCTTCCATTTAACCACACTGTTACCATTGGTGTACTCGCTGCGTGCATAGAATATTACTAGACACTTACAAAAAGGGCAGAAACTCAAACAGGGAGTTCAGTCACTGTTCTAACGTATACTGTCTTGAGCGAATTTAAAGCGCCTAAAGCTTCGATATGTGCTGAATTTAAAATGAACTCTTACCTTTCAGGGAGACTTGGCTGACTCTCGAGACAACGCCTGCTCCTGCGTCTAGAAGAATGCTTCAGACAAGATGTCTTAATTTCTTCGAATAAAGTCTCGATGCTACGGTGTAAACCTTGCTTGCTCTGGTGTTCACCTTGCTGTAAACTAAGTGTTAAATGTGAACCTTTTGGTGGTGTAAATACTGAATTTCTGCAGTACTACACTCATCGATTTCGAATGATCTCATAAAATTGACCTGAAAACGAGGCACCATTCACTTTGTGAAGTACTTAGATAACCACACTTTTTTTAGGAACAATCAAGCCCCACAATTACTCAATTTCTCCAAATTAATAGTCTTAAATATATAATAAATCCACAGCTTCATTTGGAATTCTTTTTTGTTTGTTTTGTTTTGGGGGTTGCCAAGGAGGCAGGTGACAGTAAAGTGTGGTCCACCCATTTTTGTTTGAAGGTGATTAAGTGCGCTGCAACGGCTGGTGACTGCTTAAGACATGAAAGCACACTAGCGCCGTCGGTTGAGTAGACTTAGAACACTTCCGATATGCCCATCATTCTCTCACTATTGGCTTTAAAATCTTAGTCACACATTGGTATAAGCGACCATTTCGCATGGATAGAGCGTAGATTTGACTTCGCAAATACACCAAATTTTTTTAGCCCAGTTATACACATATCGGAACTGTTCCATCTAGGGTTAGCGATAGTTATTGCAGGTGTGCCAATACCTCTCGCTGTAAGCGGTTACGAGTGGTTGCGGCACGGCCGGTCACACTCACACAGAAAAGTGAGAGCCAAGCCTAACATTTGGCCATGCTGCAGCGAAGTAAATAGAAATAATGTGCATCACGGAAACATTATCTCGCTTATATAGGAGGATTCCGTGCTTTCGTGTAAATAAAAAACAAAAAACAAAAAAAAAACCGGGAAACACCCAACGGTAAAATGTTTGCCAATTCAGATTTATCCGATAAACTCCAAATCTCAATGTTCCAATAAAAAAAAAGAAAGAAAGATGGCAATATGTTTGGTTCAGCGCACAAGGTCAATAGTCCTAAGATAATTCCACCCCAGTTTCCTTTCAAATCGCGATCATTGACAAGTGCTGTCTTACAGTTTACTCGTCATGCTTTATTCAGGACAAGTTATTGTACTCCTGGGTCAGAATAAAAAAAAACCACCGTTCCAGTTTCTAGTTCGGACCATAATATTTGTGCATGTTACAGGAAGGACGGGTTGCGTTCTTGTAACAGTGAAAGCTATGAACCATAGAGATTCCGTGGAAAGGGGAAAGAGGGGGGGGGGGAGCGTGATTAAATCGGATGGAATCAAAAACGTGCTTCCCAGTTGATGGAGAATATCTCAAGGAGTTTAGAAACTTTAGGGTATCAACGTTTATCGGAAGTTTTGAAGTTTTGTCGTGGGACAGAGTAGCATTGTCGAAGACAAGGGCGATAACAACAATTCCAGCAGAAGAAGTATTATTTAATACAAGTGAATTTTTCTAATCTAGAACACTTTTACGCCCTGATAGTATTTATTTTTTTTTTCTGAATAGTAATAACACTCTAATATTAAACTTGGAACTTTGAAGAAATGGGAATTCTAGAAAAAAAATCTGATAATCTCCAAATAATCGGGTAAATATTAAGTCCAAAAAGCACCCTCCAAATTTCACAAGAAATAAATTCCTAATACACGGAACCATAATTGTAGGCGACGACACCAAGTGTGTATGTCAGTATCCAAAAGCGGTAGTGTAGCTGAGATGTTGATAGAGATGATTTGCAGGGTTATGATTATAATGCAATTAAATGCAAAGGTGCAAGCGAGTTGGAGAAGAATGACCAAAATAATCCTTGGAAAAGGGGAACAGGAAGGACAAAGGACAAACACAATTCTCTAAACACAGCTAGGTGACTGGTGTGCGACCGATAAAATTCGGTCCGGGTTCGATACCCTGACCGGACGGATTTTTTCGGTTGCGCACCAGTCACCTAGCTGTGTTTGGAGAATTGTTTTTGTCATTTGTCCCTCTTGTTCTCCTTCTGCAGGGATTATTTTCGTCACTTTCGTCATATGCAGAGTGGTCGAGATAAATCCGGAAAATTCACTATATTCAGAAATACACAGAGAGGCAAATATAAAATGAATATCGACCGTTTTTTGTGGTTTCCTAGGTCAGCCGTAACGTCTTCCTAGCTGGCAGATTATCTTAACAAAGCTGTAAACTCGTGTCTTCTTGTAGCCATACAACGGATTGAATTGCTAAGCCGGCTTTCCGGCGCGAAGCGATTCAAATATTGCTGCCCTGCGGTCGTATTGCCGGCTCATTTTTGAGCAAGTCGTAAATTGTTTATGATGCGATGGTCCGCTTTCGAATCACGTGGCCGCAGAAGCGCAATGGGAACGCGACAGAACAGCACACGACAAAACAGCACGCGACAAAACAGCACGGTCAAAACAGCACGCGTCAAAACAGCACAGCGTCAAAACAGCACGGCGACGAAACAGCACACGTCAAAATAGCACGCGACAAAACAGCACAACGTCAAAACGGCACAGCGACAGAAGAGCACGTGCCAAAACAGCATGGCGTCAAAACAGCACAGCGGCAAGACAGCACGCATGTAGCAACTTCGAGCGCGCTATTCACCTCTCTCTGCGCGAATAGTTTCGAACCTCCTTGACCCTTTCATTTATTGTCGCTAGGTTATAACGGAATTTATTGCGTCTTTCAGTGCTTACCGAACTCTGCAACCCGGAAACCTCCCCCCCCCCAAAAAAAAAAATAAATAAAATATTGCGGTACAAAGCCCACTCGCGCTTTTCACAAGACTGCAAACGTCTACAAAAAAAAATAAAAAAATACTGATGGCAGCAATTGCTTCGCGACCGCCCACTGGATCTGTCGGACCCACAGTTTGGAAGGCACGAAAGTTGGTAGTGAACCACAATTTCTAGCACAACAGGAGGTAAAGCATTCCCGTAAGGTGAGAGGCGGAAAGCTTTAAACAATTAAATGCAATTGTTCGAGCCCCCTTTTACAGCGAAGCTGTTGTTGGTATGTTTGTCGGATTTTTTCGTGTCGTTGATAGCCAGCAGAAAAAAAAGGTAAAAGGTCAAATGTACCCTCCATTTCTTTACAGTGCCTCCTTTGAGACATGCATTTCTTCACTCCATACACTATATTTAGGGTTCAACTGAAAAAGGTCAGTATTTTCGAGGGCGTTTGGAGGGGTGGGGAGTGACTTATTACTCTCCCTATGACCACTTCCTTTCGCAGTTTTCAGCTTGACTCCGAGATCAATTCAACTTTCAACAAAAGCTCCGGGGTCGCAGGGGTCTTCAGGACGAAATTTGGGTTTTTGACCTGATAGGGATTTGTGTGCCGAATTCTTTGTTCAAAGAAGAGAATTTATTCGTGGACTGAACAATGAAAATCAAGGGCGTCGGTAAATGCCGCATATTTTTAACACCCCTAGCTTCCGTCTACTAGAGGAGGGAATAAATACGATTGTTTCATTGTCGTTTTTGTGGTCGGCGCGAATTTACCGCCTCTCTCAGTCGTGAAACTGGGGCAAAACGCACTTAGTACACTGCTTGCAAATTTCTAAATTTCTTTGATATTTGCCTTTCCGACCGAAGTGGTAGTGAAGCTCATGTTCGTGCTGTGTACAAATACGAGCCCACGACGATAATGTCAGATCACGATAGGGCCCTAGTGCGTCTTGCAGAACAGGTCACGTCGGCTGCCACAGACAGCAACAAATAAGAAAACCAGTACCTGGTTTACTCACTAGGCATTTTAAACAAACGCTTTTAAATATTGCATTTTCGTCAGTATACTGTTTTTTGTCAATAAATCGAAAAGAACCGAGAAGTTTATGCGTCTACAAATATTCACCGCAATAAATCGAAAACTTCTGTTTGGCCTAGAAAAACAAAAAAAAAAAAAGAGTACGCCGAATTTCAAAATAATATAATGAAAACCGAAAACGCCAAAACACTAGCTATATTGTCAGTGTCCTAATTTTGACGCTGTGCTGTTTTGTCGCGGTTCTGTTTTGACGCCATTCTCTTCTGTCGCGTGCCCTTTTCACGCTGTGCTGTTTTGTCGCTAGGCTGTTTTGAAGCTGTGCTGTTCTGACGCCGTGCTGTTTTGGCACGTGCTCTTCTGTCGCTGTGCCGTTTTGACGCTGTGCTGTTTTGTCGCCTGCGATTTTGGCGCGTGCTGTTTTGTCGCCGTGCTGTTTTGACGTTGTGCTGTTTTGACGCGTGCTGTTTTGACCGTGCTGTTTTGTCGCGTGCTGTTTTGTCGTGTGCTGTTCTGTCATGGTGCCAAGCGCAATACGGCCGGTTAGCTTCACTGTAATGTCGAGAGACGAAACCTGGAAAAAGTCCGGATTGATCTCGACGACTCTGTACAACAGATCGAAACCTCTTCGTCTTTATCTTCCTGAAACTATTGGAAGCATTCAGCCGAATTGAACATTTTCGCCTTACTGAACATGAAGAAGGATTGAAGTATCGAGCCTAATCACAGCTTTCAGTTAAACTCAGACTTAAACGACCAGCCTAAATGAAGTTTTCAACAAATTACGGCTCAAAAGGACTGAATTCCCCAGTGGGCGGGAGATGGCATCCACAAAAGTGGTGCCGTGATCCCACAAGATGATAAACCGGGGTCGTGTTCACCACTACCGAGTACCGCGCGTTTGGTATCTCTACTTCCTCTACAGTTTTTGAAAAGACATAGCGGTATAAACAACCACCCATGTGAACCACCTTTCAATTTGCACGTCGTCTCTAAATGCGTACATAAAAAAAATTACGAGGACACCTAAGCACTTCTTAGGAGTTGTGAATCCGAAAGCATGAATGTCGTTCTTCCGCTCCCTTAGTCTGCATGCGGTGTACTGGCGTGGACGGCCACGTTTCGCTAATGCCGAGGTGGCGGCCGCCAATGATATAGATGGTCAGGCGCGGCGATGTTCCTCGCGACGAGAGGAGCAGATGCGGTCATCGTTTTGCCCTGTTGTCTGTTTCCCGTAGGGTTACTTTGAGCCAAAAATGAGTTCAACCTTAGAAATATGTTTTGGGGAAAGATTTTGCTGATGTTTTCAAGTTCTTCTAAAAGCAGTGTGCAATAGGACGCTTAGAGTGCAGGTTTTATGCAGAGTTCGTTTTAAAGTACGCATTTGTTTCTAGTTTGAAAGGCTAAGTAGATAGAGTTCTGGTGGATCATCACAGTATTGTTTGACTGACCCCACTGTTGAGATGGATCTCTCGAAGCTAAGAACAGAGGAGCTCTTGGAGCTTTGGAGGTTGCTAGAGGACTCGAGATTTTTATTTTAAAAGCTGCAAGAAATCCTTACCTAATTTCAGAAATACAAAAAAAAAAATCTACCGAGAAAAGTAAAACAGAAAATGTGTACGATGATATTGTTGAAAAAATGACTGGCGAGGCCGAGGAGCGACAGAGGCAAAATAGCGAAGAGATCGAGAAAGAGAGAGAGATATATATATAGAGAAAGAGAGATTAATCTTACAAGCGGTTCGTGAGGGCGCAGAACAAGAAGGGTAAGCGGACCTTAGACAAGGAAAGCTACCGCTCAGAAAGTTAGAACTTAAGCGAGGAGTTTTGAGCGTTAACACTATTGATTTTACCAGTGGAAGGGGAAATTTTAAGATGAGTAAACTAATGCAGATATTTAAGATTGAAGAATACATCGTCTTGGTTTTAGCTAAATTTGAACGAGTCTACAAATATATCTCTTTTCCAAAAAAGTCCTGGCCATTTCCACTGCTGGCACTGTTTCCTCGGAAAGTTGCAGAGGTTATGCCTAGACTCACAAAGAAGCCGTTTTCAGACTACGACCTTGAGAAGGTAAGCCCACTTTAAAGGTACACAAAGTCCGTGGAGGCGTTTCACTACAAGTTCAAAAATGAAAAAAAAAGAAGAACAATGCTAGTCCTATGCTGACTTCGCTTACACGTTATGGGTCAGCATGGTAGAATGGCTGAAGAGCACCGACGTTTTCGGAGATCACAATAAAGTGATCGAGATGTTCTGCTTGGAAGAGTTTTCGGGGGTATTCAGTTATCTGTGATAGATTGGGTTAAACATAAATCAGATGTGACGACTGCTGAGAACGTCGCAGAGCTGGCCGACGCATATGCTTTCCGACATCAGAGAGGCCAGGAAGATAAGCTCTCTATTGCAGAAAACCGGAAGACTGGATGTAGTAAGCCCAAAACTAAGAAAAGAAATTTGAAGCGTAAATTATCACAGCTCGGAAACACGCCGAGTGAGGATACAAACATCAAATATATGGCTACTATATGGGCTGTGAACCGCGAAAACCTCTTACATGTTACACCTGACATCGACCAGCCGCATTTTACTGAAGTGCCGAAGAAGAAAAAAACGCAGCTTCAAACTCAGGTCGCTCAGGACATGATATAAAACCAAAAGACTACTGGGTTCCGTTTTCATATGTATGAAATCTTCGAGTGAATGAAGGAAACCTTGATTAAAATGGGCGCAGTGAGGCAGTGTGAACCTACGGGTAATTCGTTCATGAACTTGACTAAAGTCGCCACGAAAGACCCCCGGCAACGCCTGAAGTATCTCAAGTTAAATCCCGCCACTTTGGATCAAAGATACCAGATTCCTGCAAGTTGCGTTTGCAAGTAGAAGAACATATTGTAGTTACAAATAAAGTTTTCCTTATGATGCCTTAATAATATTAAGCATTTATTTATGCATATAAAGTATCCAGGTTTAACGTCAGTTTTAGTGCTCTCCAGTGTAAACGTGACTTGTTTAAGAATGGTTCAAATCCATACTCAGAATGAACCTGTTTAAAAAGCAATGGAGCGTCATTTTTGAAATGCATAAAATCGTTCCAGTGGTATTGCAGTACTGCGAGAACTTTGTATTTGTAACAGAGTGTACATAGCAGCTTAATAGTATTTTTTAATATGTTTCGAGGTTTAAACGACAAGCGCATTCTTCTTTTAAAAATGGTAACAAATGGAGACTATGGAAAGTGGGGTAGTTTTCTCTTTTGAATTTCTGCAATGTATTAACTCATCAAGGGACGATCTTAAGGTTTGGCTTTGTGCGACGATCACAGCAAGTTGTCCATGAGATAGGGCCGTCCTTTCGTAACGTTTATTTCATTATCACTGTAAGCGTGATATCGGATAGATATGTTCGAGAGGAAATGCGTGTGGGGCACAGCAGGAACAGACTGAAGGTTTGACGGCTCTTTGGAGTGCGGATCTGGTGCTTGTGTTCCTTCCTGTCTCGGTCTCCGTTCTTTCGTTTGTCCAGGACTCCCGTCAGCCGCGGCGTTCTTGAGGTATCTTCATCAGCCAGTTGGAAGATGGTACCGCTGAAAGAGACTATCCTGCTGCCAGGGAAGTTGTGACGTTCAAAACTCCTGTAAGGCCGTACTCCATCTATGTCACACTTACAGGGACGGTCTACAACACCATCGCGCGAGAGATTCCCTCTGGAAGACATGAAACCAGGGCTTTTGAACATCTGCGAAGGTGACCAACATCAATGGGTCTTCATCTTCCTCTTTTTATAACATAGAAAAAAAGACGCTCCTTCGAAACCATAAACCCACGGGCCAATTGCAGAAGCTTTTGGACCTAATTTCCATCGATGCCGACAGCCACCATCAATCACACCAGGATCCGCCGTTGACGCAAGATAATCATATCACCGGGCATATATGGGGGGATATACCCGCGACTCGCGCGGCGAAGACAAAATGGGACTGACCAACGTTACCATCATAATCATGTTCCATTAAAACATCGTCATCCCAAACCCGGTCTCCAGCCTGGTTGTCCCCTGACCTTAACAATGTCTATTTTGACTACTTTAAAAGTTAATTAACAAATTTTACTTCATTAGCCGACTGATCGTACCGACTAGCCCCCTATACCATGTACCCATGGCCATATAACTCTGCTGCGCAAACCGCGTACCTTTGACGCCTTTTTATAACAAATCTGTATAGCATAAAAAGAAAAAAAAAAAAAACTATATAAGAACTGGCGAATGCAGCCTGTCAGCACATTTACGTGGGGTGAACGTTTCCTAAACTCCTCTTCTCCCTGGTGCAGGCAGGTAAGTTCACATGGCATGTGCATGAAGGGCGTGTGCTCGATGCGCGTAAAACGAAAAAGCCATTTCGTTGTGCGCCTTTATTCACCGCGAACGTGCGTTTAATCCTGCGGCGGATAGTGCATGCCCATGAGCGGCCTGCGCAACATGAAGCTCGACAACATATGCCACCGTTTGAATGTTATGTACATGGCGACATAAGATCAAACCTATATTGATGCCTTTTCACGACGTGACCTCGTTAGTGTGTGTGCCCAGCGTCAGTCCGTACTAAGAGCGCAAGAGAAGCCGCTGGTTGGGTCCGCCTCTAACGTTAACGTTTATGGTGTCCAGCATCAGTAGGGCTGACACACATGGGCTGGGAAGCATCGACCGTCGAATTAACGTTCTGTTTAGCCGTGAGGTATTGTTCTATAGAGGTGCGACTTTGGCCGTGGAGCTTGGGAGGGCGTCAAAGCGCGCACCCTTGAGCCATATATAGGGGAGAGTTTGGCCAGCTGGCGTGGCCTCGTTGGCAGCTCCTCAATATACGTCATTCACACGCCACGCGAACGTAAGGGCCACGCCCATGTCGCCATCTTTGAGCTCCACCGACGCCGGGGACCTATGCTCGTATGCTTGGTACTCGGTTTCCTCCAACGTATGACTGTTATATTCTGTTTTAAGTCATTCGCTAGCAGTATTTCGGCTGTGTCGTTCTTATTCAGGAGCCATATTAAGTTATTTTCTGGTTACATTGTCTATTCTCCGTCTACACGCGCCGCGACACCAGCCTGTTCATACGCTTCGCGGGTGTACGGTGCGCCGCGCAAATTACGCTCGCGTAAATTTCACAGTTTTTAGTTCTATTTGACGCCCCTTGTCATTTTAGCAGTGCGCAACGGTGACAACTTCTAATTCGTAGTTGAGGGGCTTTCCCTAGAGTGTTCTGAGAAGCAAGAGTATACGAGAATTCCGTCGTTGCCCGTGTTTTCGAAGAAAATTATCTGTTAGATTGTAAAGTAAGCAAAAGCGTTCGTCTAAGAGTTTCCCAGGGCTTCGTTGCTTTCTAAATGCATTTCCTTTTGACTATGTGTCAGCGTGTCAAACCAGATGGCTTCATCAAAGCGATCGCTACTCCTGATATGGGATGGCCACGCCGTGTATGCTGACTCCGTGCCTCCAACGAACTCTTTCAGCAATGAAGCAGCGGTTTTGTTTTCTGAACATATAGCATGCCGGAAGGTTAGAAATAAATAAATAAAATAACTGAACGTTATGCGAGTTCACTGACATTAAAAACGGCGCCGGTAATAACGTTTGTCGTGATGTTGAGCCATATTACATAAGAGAAAAATACGAAATAAGCATGAGGGACTCAAAGGCAAGGGGCTCGTCGCGAATGGTAACCTTACTCGTTTTAAGAGATTTAACTCGATTTCTTGGTCTTTCCTAACGCCGCTAAGATCCCAGCATCCATCGTCACGTCATTAAATGAAAATTGATGGAAGATAGGAAGAAAACAAAACTAGCTTTTTCATACGAAAAATAACATTTATTAGAAGGCATCAAATAATAAATGCATTCCCTTCGCGGTTTGAAAAATAAGGCGGGGGAAAACGCTTCACAGATATCTCATCTGTGAAGCATTTTCCCCCGCCTGTCTCGTGCTGCAATTGTTCACATTGCACATTACATACAAGCTTTTTGTAGCAACTAGTTCACTAGTTTTCGTCGCGACTGTGACGAAAACTTTATTTTACAAGAAAAGTTGAATGATTATACAAGCCTTCTTACCTCACAAAGACAGAAGCCTTCCGTGGGCGTGCACAATTGTCGCCCTTGATTTTATTCAACCATATTTTGCGACGTGTTTTTGTTTCTTTTCTTTTTTTTTTTTTTAGAATCATAAAACAAAAAAAACGTGACGGCTGTGATTGTAACATCCAACCGCACAACAACCGAGCATTCTTTCACCAGAAAACCTAAAAATAAAGGCCCTGCATGCGCGTGCGTTGTTCTGGGATCGGTAATGGTGAAGAGGCCCGCGCCGCTCCCCCGGAGTTTTCTGTTGCTAGGTGGTTGTTGAGCCTGACGTCAGTTCGATGGGAGGAGTCTGGGAGCAGCGAAGTCGCGGTGATAGGTCACCGAGGACAATAGACGTCCAGTCTCTGCCTCTATATCTGGCTCTGGTGCACCATAAAATAATAGCCGCCATCTGTCGGCGCTTGCAGAAGGTGTTTCCTACCCAGTCTCCACACCCAGTGCGGCTCTGGCGCCATCACGTGGCGACGTCGCGAACTTTAGTTAACTCAAACCAGTCCAAGGTCATCGCATGTACCAGGCAAGTAATGCTAAAGCATTAAATCGCTAAAAAATACGCCTGAATAGTGATCCAAAACACCAGAACGTCTGGTACCGTTTCAGGGCCCGTCTGCTCGGCCGCGCTTGCTACGCTATCGACCCGCCCCATGGAGAGAAGCGGCGTAAAGGGCTGTCCAAACAGGACACTACAAAACGCACGACTCCGACAAATCGTGAAAATTGAAGCGGACGCTTCAATTTTTATGATTTGTCGGAGTCGTGAAAATTTTTGCAGGAGTCGTAAAAATGTTCACGACCACGATCTTCTCTCCTCGCCTCCTCCACTTTTCTCTGACGTCGGTGCTCGTCAGATTTGACGTCACACGCCACCTGCGTCTGGCTGACCTCGCCAACGCCCTCGCGTACCGCCGTCGCCTCGGCTCGAAGGCCAAGGAGGTCCGGCTTCGGATGGATTTGGGACATACCTGGGTCGAAGGGTGCGTTTCGCCCGCCTCGGATCTGCTTTCTTTGTCGAGATTCACTTTCGTCGTGATGGCGTCCGATGCGGTTCCGTATCGGTTTCACGCGAAAAGCCTTCGCCTCCTCACCTTCGTGTCGTTCCCTTTCCCGTTTTCGGAACTTGAAAAACGGCAGAGGCCCTGAGCGATTGACCGAGGGCCAACAGAGCGTGTGAGTGGCTCTCCGGACCCACGTGATGAGCAGAGCAAGGCCGCCTTGGAGGAAGCGAGGGGGAGATTTAGCGGGGGGAAGCTTCCCCCCAGCAGCTTTAGCGGGGGGAGGTTTCCCCCCGACGGCCGGAAGCGGAGCGCCGCACGATTTGCCGGAGTCGTGAGTTTTGTAGTATCCTGAACGTTGGATGCACATTGTCTCTGGTGGAAAGTGATTCTATTATGGTTTTTATGGTACACAAGAATTTTGTGCGAACCTTCAAGCGAAATCTCTGTTTCCCTTGGAGGTGTTGCCGCTGGTGGCGCTAAAAACGCTGCCTGCTCGAATTCCTGCTCGCGTGCAGACAACAGATAAGAACGGCTTTCAAATGCCGCTTTTCCGTGATTTGTGAACGCTGCTCTTCCGTGGAGCTTGCCAACAAATATATAGGATGCCTGAAATACCGAGGCCGGGTCTAAAATGGGCCGTAAAATCGGTGCCTGCACGTAGCAATGTAAACTTCTCGTCAAAGGAATATTTTACAGGTGGATTTCCCCTTGTAAAATCACAAAGCGCAGCTTCATTTCTGTAAAAAATATAGGACCAAAAGACTCGCTAGGGTTAACAGTGGATGGCGACGACCGAGTCGAGTGGCGGGGCGCGTTTGGCGCACGTATTGATATATTGCGTCGGGAGCGGCGTCGGAAGGTGTAGCCGACCAGCGAAAGAAAGCAGGCGACACGTAAACAAAATCCGTCAGCGGCAAAAGCGCCGTCGTTATGCAACCGCGTTGTTTTGCTACTTCGAATTTCGCTACCATTGTCCGCATTTATTTTCAAACCAACGGCACATGCCAAATAGATTATGTTCATTTCAATAGACCACTGCCGTTGCGAGCAGTCTCGATTAAAGTACCTTTAAAAGCAAAGGTAGCGACATCTTTTTTCCTCAATCTTTTCTTTTCTCTCTTTTCGGTGACGCGCACGCCACCTAGGGGTACCAAGAAGGGGGACAAACAGACAGCGGTTGCGTCATGTCCGCGCATTCAGAGAGCACACTTTATTTATTTATTTATTTAAAAGTTCCCTCAGGGCCCGAAGGCATTACAGAGGGGAGCGGGTTACATCAGTGGAATTCAACAACATACAATAAATAACAACCTATGAATGCAAAACAATATGTACATATTAGTGAAACGCTGAAATGTGAACATTGTTAAGGCAATTTTTGAAAGCAACGCTGTCAGATATTGATACCACAGACGCTGGAAGGTGGTTCCACGACACTGTGGTTCGGGGTATGAATGAATTATGAAAAGTAGTAGTGTTACATGAAGGTTCGCCTATCTTGTGTCGGTGATCGAGACGTGGTGATATGTAAAAAGGAGATGCTAATAACTTGTCACGCAAAGTACGATTGTGGTAGTAGATTTTGTGAAACAGGCACAAACGGAAAACTTCTCTACGTGATGCAAGATTAGGCAGGTTCAAACCTGATTTCATGGATGTTACGCTGGCTGTGCGGTGATAATTAGTAAGTATGAATCGAGCGGATCTATTTTGAACTGCTTCAACTGCAGATGTTAATACGTCAGTACCGGGGTCCCAAATTGAAGAGGCATATTCCAGTTTAGTGCGAACAAGCGTTTTGTAAAGAAGTAGTTTAAGCGATACGGGGGCTGCCGAAAAATTTCGTTTTATGAAACCCAGCATACGATTGGCGTTACTTGTTACGTATTGAATATGAGTTTCCCAGGACAGATTGGATGAAATATGAACTCCCAAATATTTGTAGGTTGTTACTTGCTGTAAAGGAGTATGGTTCAGGTAATAACAAGAGACATCACTGTGAAGGCGAGAAACCCTCATTACCTTACATTTGTTAGTGTTAAGCTGCATACGCCATAAGTCACACCATTCAGATACACGGTCAAGGTCACACTGAAGAGAACAAACATCGGATTGGTTAGTCACTTCACGATATACAACACAGTCGTCAGCAAACAAGCTAATTGAAGATGAAACACAGGAGGGTAAGTCATTGACATATATAAGGAAAAGAAGAGGACCCAGTACAGAACCCTGCGGCACCCCGGACGTCACAGAAGCTGAAGGAGAAGACGTGTCATTCGCAATTACAAACTGAGACCGGTTAGTTAGGAAGGCGTGAATCCAAGATAATGTACCGGAATCAATACTGAGTTTGCTTAGTTTATGAAGTAGTAGACTATGTGATACCTTATCAAATGCTTTGGCGAAATCGAGGAATATGCAGTCAGCTTGGGAACTTCGATCAAGAATAAGGTGAAGGTCGTTAGTGAAGGTTAGTAGCTGGGTTTCACACGAAAATGACTTACGAAAACCGTGTTGGGCGGGAGAAAAGAAGCTATTAGACACCAAGAAGTTTACTAAATGTGAAAAAATGACGTGCTCGAGAATTTTGCAAGGGATGCTTGTTAGTGATATGGGGCGGTAATTAGAAGGAGAATGTTGATCACCCGTTTTGTGTATCGGCACCACCTTTCCCACCTTCCAGTCGTCAGGTAAACACCCACAATTAAGAGACTGATTAAATAGTTTAGAAAGTATTATAGAAGAATATTCTTTGGTACTTTTTAGGAATTTTGAATTAATAGCATCTACTCCCGCAGAACACGATATTTTTAAATTATCGATTACATTAACAATTCCACAAGCATCAATAGCAACCGGGTACATAGGCATAAATCCAGTATGTTGAAATGGAGGTAAAGATGACACGTTAACGTCGGAAAATGAAGCGACAAAGGCGGAGTTCAAAACAAGGGCACACTCACTAAAAGGCACAGCATTTCCAGAAGAACTAAACAATGATATTGACGATTTTTCATTTCGATTAATTACATTCCAAAACTGCTTTGGGTTGCTTGTTAAAAGTGATGGTAGAGTTACATTAAAATAAGTAGCCTTTGCATTTTCAATGGCACTTTTATAATTATTGGCAGCAATATGGTATGCAGACCATTTAGAGTCAACATTTGAAAATTTAGCTGCTCGAAATTTTTGTTTTTTCTTGTTAGAAAGCCTTTTTAATGTGGTGTTAAACCATGGTGATTGCGGGAAAACGGAAATATTGCGCAAGGGTATATATGTACTAGTAAGATGCACAACCTGCATTTTAAATAACTCCCAATTTTCATGAATTGAGCGTTCCGAAAAGAGCGGCAAGTAATCATCAAGAAAAAGAGAAAGTTCATTGTTAATGGCCTCGAAGTTACCTTTAGCATAGTCGCGTATTTTTTCTGATTCTTTGGAGCATTTCTAACAGGAACATCGATGACAAAATGTATTAATGAATGATCACTTATGCCCTGCATGGTGCTAATTGAAGATATTAAAGAAGGTATTTGCAAGTGCAGTTTTATTTGCAAGTGTATTTGCAAGTGTATTTGCAAGTGCAGTTTTCTAATATATACTCATAATATGCGACCGTCATAATATCCACTCGCAGAAAAATGCCAGGGGCCGGCCAAATATTCACTCCTATTTTCTTCACACGCTCTTTGATTAAAGGTTGCACTTACGACAATTGTTGTGTTAGGAAGTCTGTATGTACAACGTAAGATTTCGTTAACTGTTCTTTTTTTAAATTTGCACCGAACCTGAGCGCACTAAACGTAGTAACTTAGTGAACTTTTTCTTTTCTAGAAATTCGCTTTATTTTAAAAGATAAAAACAAAGGAAAAAATAACCTGCTTCATGACGTCCTTGGTCCTCTGTCTCCCCTTTTTCCGCGCCGGAGGATTCCCCTTGCCGCGGTGGCTGAGGAATGTGGGGAGGGAGGGGAAGACGGGGAAAAGGGGGTGAGGCCGAGAAGAGAAGCTGCCCGGGAACGGGGCAGCTCTCTCTCCTTGGTGACGTCAGGACCATAAACGTCACGATTTCGTCACATGCCGCGCGCGTTCGACACCACGGGGCGCCCCCGTAGGAGGAGGAGGTTTCCGTGTCGTCCGGTTAAAATATGACGCACTGATATTTAGTTACTCTTTCGTGCCAGCTGGGTTTCCCGAACCACAAGAGACGTGGAAACCGCAAAAAAAGCTAGATGCTTAAATAGGGTTCTTGGGCCCCTTTAAGTCCAAGTTACTTACTTCACACACCATTGTACCTGGCGTGGGTGTAAAATTATTTCTCCAGATTTTGTGCAACCGCACTTTTCTTCTGGTGGTGTTCTCTTTCCCGCGAGGAACGCAGAACAACTTTTTGGCGTCATCTGTTCGAGTGCTGCAGTTCGCTGCACAGGAACCGGGCATCTCGGCCGTTCCACAGCGCAGTTTGTCGC
The DNA here is from genome assembly GCA_013358835.2 of Ixodes persulcatus. Lineage (NCBI taxonomy): Eukaryota > Metazoa > Arthropoda > Arachnida > Ixodida > Ixodidae > Ixodes > Ixodes persulcatus. The sequence goes on from JABSTQ010011565.1 coordinate 55,249, forward strand.
GAAACGTGCATACAGCGATCCTGGTTTCGCCTAAAAACTAGGAAAGGTAAACAGGCCCGGCAAACGACAACAACAAAATCACCACGAGCATCTAAACAAGTCCTGATCTGCCCGACGTAAAAAGAACCCGGCGCTGGCGCATCTGGTGACGAGACACGGCCAAATCTGCTGGATCCTTCATGGCGGCCAAAGGGGCGGAGCGCTAGGGGTAGGTCACGTGTCATAAACGGGCCTAGCGCTGAGCTCGGTGGCGTGTTCAAAGGTTGTCGATACTATTTCAGTATAGAGGGTCTTTAGTATCGGTAAGGTGATAGCGCCGTCTACTATACGTGCTCCAGACGCGCAGGCCACTCGACTCGGTCGTCGCCGCCCGCCGGTGACCCTGGCGGTGACCTTATTTTTTTAGAAAAAGGGAACCACGCTTTGTATATTTACGAGGTAAACCCAACCTGTGTTATACACCTTTGATGAAGATTTTAGATTGCTACGATCAGGCCCCGCTTTTAGGGTTCATTTTAGATCCAGCCTCGCTATTTTAATCACCCTATAGATTCGCCATAAAAAACAGCTTCATATCGTCTATTCATTTCTGCTCGAAAATGAGCTCTGCTCATTGGCTTTTTCACACATTTTCCACTTTTCTGTTTTCTCTTGGACCGAGTATTGCTTCGTATAAATACCTGCTTCTCAGCCTTTATGTAAATCAACCGGAACGGCGATGCCTCTTGCTTTAAGTGCGATATCTTTGCTCAAGGAGGTTCCTCGATCGGCTGCACAAACTCTCGCTCAGCGGGAGCAACTACTAAAGATGAAGCTAAGAGCTCGGGCTTCATGCTATCACGCAATACCTTAACAGGTCAAGCATTTTCGTATAATGCTGCCATAAAAATCGTCAGGAATGCAAAAACTGCCGTATGGAGATATATGTTTTTTTATGTCTGTTGAGCCTATGCGACATGGCAAGGAGTGTGAGCTTGCTATTGTTCTGTTGATGACTGCCAGTACGTTAGTATTCTAAATCATAGAACAACAGGGTGTGGGGCAAAATGGCGAGCTTACGAAAAGCACACGGTCCTTCTCTAGAAAATAACTGGGATGTCGCTGGGAAGGCCGTCATGCTCAGCAACATGACCTCAAAAGCTGCTTGTTGGTCTATTTTTATTGTCCCAATAATTGCACCTCCCCCCACCCCCTTTGGCCTTCGACCTTTTTAGGGTGGTTTATTTATCCCCCACACTCGAATGAGTTTGAGACCGCTGCTCTAAAGTGAGCCATCTTTAAAGGGCCCATGAAAGGAATTTCGGGCTGGAATGAATCAATTTATATCGGAATTTTACTAATAGCACATCGTTCAGTGGGCAAAAAAAAAAAGGTAGAAAGTCAAAAGCATGCCTTTCGGTACGAATATTTGAAAACACAGCGGACTATTTGGTACCTCCTCCCCTTCGTAAGCTCTCTGCCTTTTCACTGTGATAAATCTGCGGACCTCGCAGCGCGTCACCAGGCCCAAACGAACGTCACACGACACCGGAGCTCACTTATTCCCTTCACCCCTAAGCTGACATTGTGGTGGAAGTGCTTGCCGGACCAATCAGCCGCTCCCGTTTCATCACCTGACCTCATTCTCTGCGGCTGGGTATGCGCGAGAGGGCGTGATCACGTGGCAAAAGTGTGGCTGGCCCAAGGAGCATGTAGCTTCCACAGCACTGTCAGCTTCGGGGTGAACGGGGTGGGGAAAGCAACTTTTCTGAATTTTGAGAGACGGGTTAATGTTCTAGGGGGACAATGGATGTGTCCGGATTCCACAAACGAGAGTCCGAGCAGTCCGAGCAAAAGGGAACTTATCCTTTCCTTCTTCTTGAACTGTTTGGTAGAATCCGCGATTTATGAGTTGAGGAGGAAAGCTAAACAGGAAAAAGGTTGGAAAAGCGTTTCATGACTCCTTTGAGTAAACTTGTCTCGAGGTGGACATGGTTCGACTATTTCCAGGCATTGAATCATCATTTCACATTTGAGCACCCGCACAACATCCAGGAACTTTATGAGATAGGCAGAGTTCTTAACTGGGGACGAAATAGAAACTTTAGGGCCTTCGACTACGAGCTGCTGGTATGATAAATCCTCTAAAATGAACCATCTTTGAGAAAACTTGTTTTGGAGTGAACATGAATCGACTGTTTTCAGGCATTCGTTCGTCATTTCAAATTTGGAAACACGCGCGTTGTCGAGGCACGTTTTGAGATCGACAGAGTTCTCAATTGGCGACAAAGTGTAAAAGTTAAGTCTGCCGTCTACAATCTGGTGCTATTTCAAAGTCTTGGGCTTCCGCCCTTTTCGAGGAATGTGATAAGAAGTCGGATATATACACACGCGCTTCCACCGATCTTTTTTGGTTTTTGCTGTTTGTGCGCAAGGGAGATTGTGAGAATTAATTAATGAATATTAGTAGGTGATTAAATATAACTTTAAACATGTGAATGTTAAATTCACAAGAACAATCATCCTCTCGTAAATTGGGTACTTACCGCGGTGCCCCCATACATTACAATAAAAACTACCTTGTAGTAATCAATATTGAGAATTACCAAGAATATTTTGAAAACTTTTTAATAGTCTTTTATTGTCGTAATACAAAGACGTGCCTTGTTTGCTAGTGTATTATGTCAGTAGCGTAATATTGGAAATGATCATAAACGTCTTAACGAGCAGAACGTAAGGGCGCAAGTGAGCTGGTGTATATCAAACATTTTAGTGAAAAACCCGAGACTGAGGTATTGACAGACGACGACAAGGAAGAGAAGGAAAACGTCAAAAAACACAGCTAGACCTTTATTGAGGCCAGAACCCTTTATACACGGTTGAAAAAAGAAGGAAGGTTTGACCCCATTGTTAGAGGTCTGGTGTCGTGTCTTTTGTGGAGAGAGGTGGTGTCTTGGATAGCCGGGGTTCGAAGACGACGAAGCGCATAGAGAGGGGGAGCTCTGCATCTCGTGCTGGGCTTCGAGCTGACTCAAGACGCATCACTTCATCTCATTCTATGTGCATAGCTGAGTAAACCCACCTACTACAAAACAGTGTCGTGTCTTTTGTGGAGAGAGGGGGTGTGAAGAAGGGTTCCCTTTCCTTCCTTCTTTTTTCAACCCTATGTAAAGGGTTCTGTCCTCAATAAAGTTTTAACTGTGTTTGTGACGTTCTCCTTTTCTGCCTTTTCGTCGTCTGTCATTACCTCAGTCTCGGGTTTTTCACTAAAATGTCTTAACGAGAATGAATCCACATAATTTGGCAAATTGGTGGATAAACTCAAGAAAATAATTTTGAGAAAAAAGAAAATGTACCCAGCAAATTATTGGTTATTTTGGTTTACTGCAGTCATATGACAAATCTTGTACTTCGTTGTATTTTTAAATTGAGCTCGTTTGAACTTCGATCGTTGTTTTAAAAAATTTGCGTGAGGTGCCTCCGAAAATATTTTTTTCTACAGATATAACACAGACTGTTGACACTAGAAAATTTGCCATAATATTGGGCGCGGCTTCTATTTAGTTTATACATTCATAACTTCTTTAGTACAACCAAGAATAAACTGTACACTTTAATCAACTTGGATAGTATGCGTAGTGGCGATACATTACAAAACTTTATTCGACTGAGGAACCTGCATTTTACACGTCTTCATCTTGAAATTGTGGCAAAGGAATAGGGGTGTTTGATATAGTGGAGTAGTAGCATGGCAAATTGTTGAATGCGTACTTTTTTGTTGATATGGTCATATTTGTATATTAAATACATGGGCTTCTATGGGAGCGCTGCCGCAACTCGCTAAGAGATGGCGCGAGCATACGATGGAACAAATTTCTGGGTATAGGCCATAAATAAAATAGCTATAAAAGCTAATAATATAGAAATCACAATTGCATAAAACATTCTGAGTTATGCAACACGCATCGTAACCATTAGCAGGCGGTTCTAACACAAAGTTACGAAGAAAATAGAAACACTACGAGGTCAATGCTAAATAAAAACACATCCTTAGGTACAATGATAACATCAACAAGTGACAGCTTGTTCCAATCCCTATAATTTATGGAAAAACTACTTGTAAAAAATCTCAGTTCTGCAACAGAATTACTTTATAGGGTTCTTGCACGAGACGATGATGCCGTGCTACTACCAGTCAGGGTTGGGCAGAAATACTCAAAAATGTCTTTGGAAATACAAATACTGGGATAGATTAATATAGCAGCTAAAATACTGATACTAAAATATATCTGTAAAAATGTATCGCGATACGTATCGGAAATACATCTTAAATAGAGGCAAAAAGTATTTGGAAATAAAAATACAGGAATGCATCTTAGGAAGGGCAAAAATACAAATACAGAAATACTGATACTGTAATGCATTTTTCAAATTTGTTTGAGACGCCAATTTAGATGAAGTTTGAAGCGGAAGTTTTTGATCACAAAATTACTTTCCCGTAGGCTTGGCACTTTGCCTTGAAGATAGTGGTTTCGGACGGCGAGGAGTCTTCAACGGGCTCAAAAAAAAAAAAAAAGAAAATTGCTGTGGCTTAGCTCAGCTATGCCAGGATATACGTAGCGTGAGCTTATGCGCACAAAATGAAAGGCGCTATCAAGTGGCTCCGGTGCAGCGTCAGACTTGGCTACTGCGCAACGGAGGCACACAGCTGGGCACGCGGCGACGCCAGTGCGTCTGCAGCGGCTATGACGTCACTCCTCTAAAATGCGCAGACCGGCGAGGCACGCGCGGCGGCGGCGGCTCCGGCGCGCCAGCTGTGCGCCGTGTGACGTCACTGCTCCTCGCGCTTGCGCAGCACGGCTCTTTGACAGCCACGCGAAACTGCTCAACCTCGGCCAGTGTAGCTCACGCTACAAAAGTTTCATCAAGGACTGTCCGCGGTCCTTTCCTTGACATCCTGCCTGTCTGACGAGGGATGCGAAAAGACTTCCACCGCTAAATAAATTCGATGTCAGCCCAAATCCCATCAAAACGTGACAATGCCCCTGTCCAAGAAGGATGCCCCTGACAACATTGATCACATGACGTCACGGTGGAATGAAGTGGTATTCTTTATCTGTAGGTCTGGCCTTGGACATGAAACTTTACCACGGTGCTGTATGAAAGGACAGTACGTATTTTCGTTGTAGGTTACCTCGTTGAAGATCGTGCGATGCAGACAGTGTCATTTGGAATTTTCGAGAATAGTGGACCACTTGAAGCATCCTGAAACACATGTCTTATCGTCTGTTACGGTTGAAAAAAAACGATACGGTGGCATCCCTGTTGTGAAGGTTCTTTCTGCCGACCCTTCGCCACCGACGCATGGATTGCAGTCCTCAAGTCTTGCCTAGCATCATCCAAACAGAGAGCTCGTGGATTGCGACCTTATATTGACGGCACAGGTGCGAGTTCTCCGAGAAACAGCGCGCTCGAGACGAGTTGCAAGTGTACGAAGTCTGGGTAGGCACCGTGAGGCCACGTCTGGCCTCCTTCCTGGGTTTCAGATCACCAGAGCAGCGGGTTACGTTCACGTCGGCTGATGACGTGCCCTTGAGCCGTGCAATATTACGGGCCCAGCGGCAGACCCATTCGAGCATGTGTTGAACTTCACTGCGTGAGTCATCCTATTATCTCAAGTCAACCACCGCCAGGATCGCGCTGCAACGGACTGTGAGCCAGCTTTGCCGAATAGGTGTAGTGTGTACGCTAAGGCAAGAGAGACGATTAGCAGCGGGGCTTGGATGCCAGGAAACAATGACTCAAAAAATCCCAACCTAAGGACCTGCGCCAGAAGATGCTCTTACTCCACTCCTGGCACGCCACCTAGGTTCGAGTCCCTGACTACGCAACACTTCTCAGACGAGAGAAGAGAATGCATAAAAAATAGTTTGGAGAATCGAAAGGAAGGTCAGCAGAGTAACAATACCCCAGTATCACCTTGACCATAATGCCCTCACAAATAAAAAAAAAACAAAAAAAACATTCGAGTTTTTTTATTTTTTTTTTTTTGGGGGGGGGGGGGAGTATTTCCTAAGAAATGTAACGAAATACATTTCATCCTGATTGTATCGCGATAAAAAGAAACATTCCAAATGTATTTCGATACAGGAATACAGATACTGGTGAAAAAAATGTATCGCGATACAGAAATACAGATACAAAATGTATTTCTGAAATACTATCGCGATACATTTGTATCGCGATACTGCCCAACCCTGCTACCAGTTCGTAAACGGAAGTTCGGAACCCTCCGGAATTCATGTTAGAGGCATTCGTCACAGTTACGCTGGTTATGCTATGTTTTGTGTGCTTTTGGGCTGTGTTCTCACTGTTTGTAGTTTGTCCGCTCACTCAACTTTTGAAATGATCAAGTGCGCCGTAATTGATTGTTCCAGTTGTAAAAGGCTGCGACAAAACGGACCTAGCAGTATCTTTTTTTTCTAAAATTCGGGCAAGCATTGGGCAACCAGGACAGGGTGACACTCGATCAATCGGTTCGCCGGCGTCATGAATGGCTCGACAGATACGCTGGCACAATCTCGAAAGGGACGTGTAAAGACGGGAGCAGAGCGCGGCATATTCTGGGAGCAGTGCTTAAAGTTTCAGTTGAGGCTTGGGCGAGTTTGTATATTCTTCGGAATTAAAAACCTCGTCCCTCCCGGAATTAAATTCCTCGTCTTTTCGCGCTGTTTTTAATTCCGAATTAAAGTTTCAGTACATTGCGGGAGGTCTTTCGTGAAGGGAGAGGGGAGGGGGTAGAGGGGGAGCATATCAGATGCACACAAATCGACTTCATTAAAAAGCATGCGTAACCCTGCCTGTTTCTTAGAATGAAAACATACCAACAACGTGGATTCCGATTATTTTTCTCGTCAAGAATTAGCGTCCCAAAAACATGCGCCATTTTGTTCCACATGAACTCGACATGGCTTACTCACAACATAATTTTTCTTTTTCGGGAGATGGTTCGTCAACAAATTTTAAATAAAGAAAATCCTAACGTTTCTGATTATAAAATGGAGTACTTGTCACTGTACATTCACCAACACCAGAGATATCGGGGGGGGGGGGGGTCTCAGATTCCGGAGATCACCCTGACTTTAAGCACTGCCTGGGAGATAATATCTCCGGTCCCAAAAGAAAGACCGAGAAAGAAAGTGACAAAAGAGCAGAAAAAGAAAGCAGAGGAAGAGTTATTCCAGTTCGTTTTTGCTGCGACAAGTTGAAGTTACTCGAGCGCTTGTAAACTTTATTTAATTTTGTCAATGCGCGTTTCCCTTCTTTTTTTTTGAAAAGTAAGAAGATATTACGAGGTACAAACCTTACAAGTGATGTTTTGCTGCTTCTTTGTGTTAAGGCGTCACCAGCTATATGGGCTCATAGGGACCGCGAACTGTAACCGCTGATATCCGAGTCAAAGCCCCGCCTTAAGTTTTGGCGGCAACTCGTTACAAGTACAAGAATCATGTGACGGGCTAGTTGGTTAGACATTACGAAAATTAAAAGTAGCGCTAAAGACGAGGACAAGTAGAAGACACAGACAGGGACAGGCGCTGACTCGCAACTGATATTTAGTATATGTCCTTGCACTTCTTCTTTATCTTCCTTTTATTCTTCACTAAATATCAGTTGCGAGTCAGCGCCTGTCCGTGTCTGTGTCTTCTACTTGTCCTCGTCTTTAGCGCTACTTTTAATTTTCGTTACAAGTAACTGCGTTACCGACAACGCGTTGCTTTTTTTGTAACGTTAAAGCACTCGTTAGTTCTTCAAAACAGTAACGGGTAACGTACTTACGTTAGTTATTTCTAGTAATGAGTAACGGAGTTACGTTACTCGTTACTTTTTCTTTCCAAAACTTAAAAAAATTACACTTCATTGTTTTTTGTGTTTCTTAGCGCTAAGTTATCCTGAATGTTTGAGTTCTTTGCGGTTATTTTTTTTTGCGTTTTTTATTGTGAGTATTTAGGTAAAACCAGAAAAAGATAAAGTAATTAGGGAGTTGTAGAATGACGTACGCAATTTTAGCGCACGCTAGCGCTAAATTTAGCGCTTGCGTTAGCGCACGCGACGCATGCGAGTTTTAGAATAGCGTTTCTCCGCCGCGACGCAAAAGCCGAAGCATCTCGCGCTTGCAACGCCACCAAGATACAGTCACGATTTTTATTTCACATACGAAATGCTAAAACAAGTTTTTTGGTACAGAGTAATTCATTTTACATTCTTTAAACGGGAGAATGCGGTGCGAGAGGTCGACCGGTCGTGTCCGCATGCGTCGCCTTGGCAAGAGAGGTCTCGTGTACTGACCTTCGCCGATAAATGTTCGCGCGTCGGAAGCATCACGTTGCCGGTGATCGTGGCCCACCTTACTGGGTTTTCCAAACTGAGTGCAATATCGTCTCGTTTTGAAAATCGGAGCCGCGAGGATGCCGCCGACGTCGCGCTCACGACGCCGCCAAAGCGGCCGCAGCCATTGTCCTGGGAGCCGCCATTTTTTAGCTCTGGTCGTCTTGGCTTTAGCCAACTTCTCATTACGAATCCACATTGGAGGAGCGCAAAGGCTCTTTGCGTACACACGCAATATCCGAAAAATAGCGTACGCTAAAATAGCGCACGCAAAGCGCAAAACGTGGTTAGCGTTCGGAGCATGCGCAGTGGCAACGACGCTATTCCTTGCGTACGCAAAGCTCTAGCATATGCTATTCTAAAACTCAATTATTGTGTTCACTTGCTGTATGGGCATACTATTACTTGAAATATGGCGCTTATGCATACCTGTAACGTCAACATACATCGTGTTAGAAACATAATTAAAAAAATAACGTAAAAGTAACGTGCGTTACTTTTTATCGGTAAAGGTAACGGTAACGAGTTTTTTTATTTTGTTGTAACGTAGGACGGTAACGCGTTGCTTTTATTTGCGAGTAGCAAGTAACGTAATTGGTTGTTTTATTTTCGGTAACACCTACAACACTGCCCCCCCATTCGGAAGCGGCAATGCATCGGGCCTTTCACTAGAATTTATTGTATTAACTCTACGATCTCAACAGAAAAACTTAATTCGTACCCCAACTAAGTGTTTTGGGACTGCACTTCGTGTCAGGTTAGGAACCTCTTTGCGATTGACTAGGACAATAAAATATTCTGAAACCCGGTTATACGAAGACGGCTCTACAACTCAGCGGCTCTACTGCTGCCTCAGTAAGACGTCGAATGCCTCAAACATGGCGCCAAGGCACTGATAGAAGACGACAAGGTTGGTTTCGATTTCGAGTCTAAACGCAAGTGATGTCAGGAGCAAGAAGCCTATTTTTTCAAAGCGAGTCCTTAGTGATGATATGTAAGGCCAAATATGAAGTTATCTCGCTCTTTCCACGCCAATTTTACGGTGAAATATGTTATGCAACCTTTCTTCTTCTAAGCTCAAGTGCCTCCATCTTATGCGGAAAATGAGTCGTCTGCTTCTTGCGCAGGAGTTGTGGTGACGTCAGAACGACGCCGAGCTCTGATTGGCTTTGATTGAAAGGATAGTTGGTAGACCTCAATCCAAGGTGCCTTGAGGTCTACTCACTATTTTTGTTTTCCACTCAGCCAATAAGAGCTCGGCGTTCTGACATCATGGCAACCCGTGCACCCTTACAAAAAAGTGTAATTCTTTTTTTGTGGAAAGTATGCTGAAAAAAGTCAACACAGGTATTAAATGTCAACAGCTTTCCATCATACTTTCTGCAGATTGTATTTAGCTTTTGACTTGACTTCCAGGAGCCGTTTGGCCCAAAGATAATTAGAAAGGCAGTAGACTTCTTGGTGCCTAGGTGTCAACTTTTTGTTGACACTCCACTGAAAAGCTAAACCTCTAGCATAAGACAACCTTGTGACCCCAAGGCGATTCATTGGCGCCAGACCACTTGTAGTCTCTGTGTCGCCAGAGCCTCCTCCAAATTGGCTGCAGCAAAATTCCGTAAAAAGAAAAAGAAAACGCGATCTTCTTTTTTTAGTTTTGTTAGTAAACGGTGTCGCTGTGTTATCTGAAGGCACTACAACTACATACAACTACATACATAACAACATTAGAAACGAACACAAACACAAACACCATGAAGCACTGAACACCTGAACCACAGTCCCATTGACTGCTCCAGAGCCTTATATTGCCTACATATTGAAGGAAATCATTTGGCCGGTGACCACCTCAACACTTACTAAGGTTTTAAGAATTTGATCTTCTCCTCGGGAGTCCATCAAAGGGAAAACAGTGTTTTGAAGGTCGTGGACGATATCTCTTACAAGAAAGCATTGGTTCATTCATTCAAGTCACTATAGTCACTTACAAAGTCAGAACGGCAGGGCATGCCTTTCGAACGCCTCAACATGCAGGCAGCAGAGAGTCTGCAGCTTTTCTGATAAATATGACTGCAGGAAGTCAACAAAAAGACTTAACATGGAAGCACCAAAAAGTCTGCAGACTTTATGTTGAACTGGGTTGCAAGAAGTCAACATATATTTTTCAACATGCAGGCAGCAGAAAGTCTGCAGCCTTTCTGATAAATATGGCTGCAGGAAGTCAACAAAAAGACTTAACATGGAAGCACCAGAAAGTTTGCAGACTTTATGTTAAAATGGGTTGCAAGAAGTCAACATATATTTTTCAATATGCAGGCAGCAGAGAGTCTGCAGCCTTTCTGATAAATATGTCTACAGGAAGTCAACAGAAATTTTCACCACGGAGTCTTCAAGAGGTGTGTTGACTTCCTGTTGACAATGTCAACAGAAAGTCAAAGTCAAAAGGAAGTAACCAGAGTCGACTAGAAGTCAACACATTTTCATCAGAAAGTCTGAAATCATTTTTGTAAGGGCAAGAAGCAGACGAACGTGTGCTCTGCATAGGCTTTCTTTAGCTCTCGTCACACCGAGTCACCATTATAATTGTTCAAACGATATGATAAACATTCGTAATGTCTTGGCTATATGCAATTTTATTGAAAAAACAAGGCCTGCGTATGACGTCCTCCTTAGTGAATCCCCGTCCGTTCCCACAAGCGGCAAACAGGCCGAGGCTCGACGATGAGTCGAAACAAAGCGGCAGACGCGTGCGTCTTGGCGTCGCCGCGTCTTAGCGTCGCCGCGTCTTAGCGTCGCGCTTGTTGTGAGACGCTGCAATATGCGCTCGCGGCGATCCTGACTATATCCTCATATATACTGACAAGGCCTGAAAGATCGCCACGAGAAGTGGCCGCCGAAATAGAAAAGGTGGAGTCGATAGACAACGGATGAGAGGAGAGCCACGTGACTGGAGCCCCGCTGCGCGAGACGCCGAATCACACTTCTCCCGAGTGACCAAGTGTGTTTCGGGTTCTCGTCGCAGCAAAAGCTGTGCGCTGACGTCCAGGTTCCCCAAGAAATGGCTCTTTGATGCTCTGTGCTACCAGATCCTCGCGCACCAAATCTGCGACCGGGCACTCTATGGCTCCGCGGTCAAACTGCCAGGCTTTGTGAGCATAGAGGTGGATATATGCATCATCACTATAGTGGATCCACTCCGTGGATCCACTATAGTGATGACAATTGGGGGGGGGGGGGCGGGGGAGGCTCAAGCCGAGTCTTCCAGGTGGTATTGGTCTATAACCTCTTCCAATGGGATAATTTATGCGGAGAGAAGGTCGTCTGATTCCTGCGCAGGAGTTGTGGGGACGTCCAAAAGACGCCGAGTTCTGACTGGCTCTGATTGAAGAATAGTGGGTGGACCACAGAGCAAGCTGTCTTGAGACACACTACCTATATTCAGAACCAATAAGAGTTCGGCGTTCCGACGTCACCACATCCCCTGCAAAGGAAGCAGACGAACTTGCGCTCTGCACTGTCAATCACAGCTTAAGAGACGGAGAGCGTGGCAAGCCCTGACCATCTTGTCATCGCCCCGAAACCAACAAGAATCCTATATTGGCCGACAAGAGCACCGAAATATTTTATTTTATTTATTTATTGAAACCGTTACCTACAACGCCCTTGCTAGGACAATATTGTACGGGAGGAGACAGTACAAAATTTACACAAATGCAAAGTACAAATGAAAAAACAGAAGACTGTGTGATGGGGGAGGATTCACAATGACAACAATAGCGAAATATGTAGATTTCAACACTACAGCAACTTTACAATAGAGACGCCAAGAAAAGACGATTAGGTATTAACAGCAATCAAAATGACTGTTTGAAAAACAAATTGTGTAGGATTGTAGACATTGAAAAAAAAAAAAAGTGAAGCAGAGACAATTTCAGCTGGTAAGTTGTTTGAATCGTGTACTTTACGGGGGAATAAATTATTCTTAAATATGCTTATTCTGCACCTGTATTTGTGGACGTTCATATGGTCATCTGTAGGGGGAGACACATAAGTTGGTTCTTTTATTTATTTATTTTTATCAATGCCATTTCGGCGATTAAATATGTTATAGAATAAAGACAGTCCGGGATATTTTCGGCGATCAGCAAGAAAAGGCCACCCTAATTTATTGCATATAGCAGGACGAGCTTTTAAAGAAGTCATAGTCAACTGAATCAAACCGCGCTGCAGGTTTCTGTATACGTTCGAGTTCATCTATTCTTTTCTTGGTGTAAGTATTCCACACGGTGCAAGCATATTCTAAAATCGAACGTCCGTTCGCCATATATAAATTTTCTTTGAGTTTTGTGGGTGTCTGTCTAAAGTTACGTTTAAGAAAGTTCAACGTGCGGCCGGCCTTAAAGGACAGATAATTAACATGAGTGTTCCAAGACAGTTCGCTGAAAAACAAAACCTCTAAACACTTATATTCTGAAACAGCAGCTAAACTTGTGCCACCAAAAAAAAAAAATTTTTGTTTGTGAGTAGAGGACGTCGTGTGTTAGTAAACCTGACTAGATTGCATTTATTTAAGTTCAGAGTCATCTTCCATTTTTGACAGCACATTAAAATATAGTTCAGGTCGTTCTGCAAGAGTTCAGAGCCCGCTTCGCATGTGTTATCACGGTAAGCTCAGAAATCATCGGGCTATAATCTGACGCGACTAGAAATATTCTCAGCTAAATCATTTATATATATATATATATATATATATATATATATATATATATATAAAAAGAAGGGGACCGAGCACAGATTCTTGCGGAACACCCGATAAGACGCTTACATTAGACGACCTCGCACTGCCTAAGACCACATTTTGCTTTCTTCTAAAGAGATAAGCTTCAAACTAATTAAGTAGTGTATCTGGAATATGAATGGTGGATAAATTTTGCAGCCAAAGAGTGTGTGATACCGAATTAAATTCCTTACAAAAGTAGAAAAAGACGCAATCAACTTGTCTGCCATAGTTTATCGATGCAGCAATATCATGGGTTAACTCTATACTACTTGTGTAAAACAAGAAAATTCCGTCCTGAAGCCATGTTGCGTTGGGTGAAAGAAATTATTACAGTGTAGATGACTGATTAAGTTAGTGTAAATAACGTGTTCTAACGTTTTGCAAAAAACACTTGTCAGAGATATAGGCCTATAGTTAGATGTTTTTGTTTTGTCCCTCGTAGTCCCTGTACACTTTTGTTTTACAGGGACTACGTTTGCATTTTGATCAAGAGGTAATTCACTGTGTTCAAATTATTTTTAAGCACTTTTAGATATAAAGCGGCAGGGGCGGCACAATGTTTCAAAATATAGTTTAAGATTCGATCTGGTCCAGGGGCTGAGCTTATCTTGACCTTCTGTAAGAGAGAGAATTGCGAATGGCGCGACAAGAAGAAGTGTGAACACAATGGCGTTTGCTAAGCTGTCTGTAACTATACGCCTTTCCAAGAAACACTCGACCCCAGGGGAAACAATCTGTTTTCGAGCCCAGTCACTGGGTTTGAGGCTAGACTCTAACCGGCATCCCTGCTAACCCTAACCAAGTGGACTGTGATTTTGATAGGCGCAGCCTGGGTAGGCGCAGTTTAAACACTGCTGGCGGATAAATTCTCGTCCTTTCCCGCTGGATTTTGTGTTTCATTGTGTATGTATTTTCCTGAGGACATTAAAAAACATTGTATCACATTAAAAAAAAAAAAAGAAAAAAAGGAAAAAAAAAAACTTGTTAAATAGCTTTGTTGGGTACGCGCGCGACAGAACGAATGCAACTGAAATGTTAGTTGTCGTTTTTTTTTCGATACGTTTTGACGGCGCCGCACGATCAGCCGCGCGTCAAACGACAAAGCGCTTAGCTGTCTAAAATAATTTAAAACCAGATAGCCGAAAGCCATGCATTTTTCACGCTCACAAATAACGTGTTTACTGATGGACAGGACATACAATTTAGCAAGTTTCAACATTCCAACAATATATTGTACGTACCACATGATGCAGCGTTATCTCATAAATATTTATTTGAGAAATATCTAAAAAAACACAGTCACAGTCGATTACAGTCACATCTTGACGATCGGACGGAATCCAAGATGACTTCGTTTTAGGGCACGTTTTGAAGAGAGCTTCCTTTTTTCACACCAGCACTAATGCAAATTAACGGGCGTGACTGACTTCAACCCGAACAACTATTTTTGGCTATGACTGAGAAGGACTGTACGCGGATTATCTCTGGGAGGGGGAAGAACATTTGTCATCGTTCGCAAAATCGCGTCGAGGGCCGTTCGACGTCCTTCTCCAATATGGTTTCCCGTGAATGTCGATCAAAAACGCTTGATTGGCACGCACTTACCAGCCCTATTTCTCACAATGGAATATAACACAGAAAGGGTACGCAGCATGCATGAGAAAAATTAAGTAGAAACTTTCAAGAGGGGCCAGATTACGTCAAATGCAAAACCTCAAATCCTAGGTGGGGATTCGCGCTGAGCGGGTTTCCACAGTCCAAGAGAGTGGCATAAAATTTCTAGCTGATAGGGGGCGCGAGAGTCACACCAGTCGCAACAGCATCAGCAACATGGCGGTGGCCTAGAAGCGTTTTTTGGAAAGGTGTATAGTTGGTATGTTTGTGTGCAACAATGTCACATGAAGCTCCTTTTTTTTTTCGCCGCAGAGCTAGACGATTCGGTCTGGGTCAAGCATCATGCGAGCAGATCGAATTGCCAGGGCGATGTCGTTGACGCTTCTACGGATGTCGAGCCAGGCCTGAGTCGCTTCGCCGGAGCCGGGCTTCATACGGGACACCTGGTAGAGCTGCAGGCGCAGAACTGAGAACGCCACTGTTCTGTAGGAGTTCTCTATTGACACGCCAAAAGCAAGGTTCCTGCGAAGAGCAGCAGTTACCGACATGAGAGGGGTATGACTGGTGCAAAAACAATTTACACCTTCAAGGGTGTACATCAGTTTGTCCCCAGGCAAATACCTTAAGGTTGTTACAGCAACATCCTTAGGCAGCTGGAAAACATCCCAAAGAAGAATGTTGGCAAAGATGCCTGCGATCTTAGTAGCATTCTAGGGATGATGTTTTAGCAAAAAAACGTTTACAAGCAGCAGGCACCACATGAAGCTCTCACATGCGCAGAAACAGCAAACGCAGACACGTTGAATCGCGCATGAGTTAGGAATCGCGACGTCACATTTTTTTACATCTTCCCCTGAAATCCAGAGCTTACGGCAACAATTAAAAAAAAATGACATGAAATAAACTCGTTTTCTATCGAGGCTAACACTGTCATTTAGAAGGGGCTTTGACTTTAGCGTTCACGGGAGGTCATGCAGGTTGAGTGCGATTAAGGGCATCGGAATAATAGCCAGCGAAAGAGTTGTTAAAGTTAAATATTGTTTCACAGATGTACGACTTATCATGTCACTTACCTTATGGTTGGATTTCCCATTAGCCCATCCGGCTTGATGAATGCCCTTTCTACCAGCATCATTCGTTTGTTTATAATGCGCAACGTCCCCGCGCTGAAAAAAAAGCCGTCTTGTTTGAGACATTGCGTTCTAATGATCAAAATGTAAAAAAAAAAATCCCTTTGAACACTTACTCAAATGATTTGCGGTCGCAAATCCACTTGTGCCAAACATCGGCTGTTTGCACAAACAGGTCAATTTCTTTTTCGAGCCAACCTGCGAGCAAGAAGGCCTAATTAATCTACGCACTCTTTTTCTTTTCCCATCAAGGCACAATCCTACGCAGCATAAACACTTCAAAAGTCCGAGGTACGCCACTTATAGGCATTTCCAGTGTAAAAAAGGCAGGTTGCTGAGACTTTCTATGGCCTCTGTTACCGCTATCGAGGTTGCGGTGTTAGTCTATAAGCATGCTGAAGAACAGATTTCTAGGGCAGGAGCTTGAGCATACTGAGCCCCGCCCTACGTTGCATTAAGCAGTCAATCGCTTAAAAAAATATGTATACACTATAAAACCTTCACGATTTTCGGTGATTCGGTTTTCGCCGTTCCTTTTGAACAATGCCGCAGTTCAACGGGCGCTTGAGTAATAAGAAATGTTCGAGAATCGCCATCCTTACGTTTTTTAGCGAGTGCCGTGACTAGAAGAGGGGACATAACTTAGTTTTTTTTTTAGCACGATACGGGTAAGAGGGCACCTTATGCCTGCAACTGAGACTGTAAAACATATTGCAAATATGCAGTCAGTTGTCTTCGAATAAACTTGTTTGTCACAGGCTTTACTTTCAGAAATACTTGCATCTAGACCGTTTCGCAATCGGGTAGGCGCATCGATTACTATCTCAGCTTATAACCAGAGTAGAGTAAGTGTTATACTCCACTGGTTACGGAGTCTCAACGACCCATGGAACTGGACTTCTGTTTGCAACTAAGATTGCATCATCAATAAAACGAGATATTTCTCGCAGACATCCATTTGATAAAATTGATGTCGGCGAATGCGAAAAAAATGTTTGGTAAAAAGTGCTAATTGATTTTAGCGCTCCGAGTCCGTCCCCGACGGCATTCCTGCACCTTGGCATTTTCGAGTGCGTGCGCGCTCCGACAAAAGTGTAGTTATATCTGACAAGACGAAAACTAATCCCAGTTTCAGCATACTTGGCAAATGGACGAACCTTAAGGCCCTCGTGAGGTAATTAGCCAATTCGACCGATCAAGTGAAGCGCCGGATAGCTCTCCCGAGAAGGCTCGCGCTCCGGCTCCCAAAACTGACTCGCTGTGTTCGTATAGCGTCTGCTGTTCGTCAAATCGTCAAATCGTGATAGGCGGTGTAAGATCCAAGCACAAAATGCGAACGCGCACCGGCGGAAACATTGTGCATCTGGAAGTCCTCCATGTGGGTCTGGAGATCTCCGAAGCCTTCCAGAAGAGCATGTCCGAGGTCCGCCATGTTGTACGGCAGCAGTTCGGTCTCAGCCAGGGACAGGGTTAAGGCACCGACGAGCTGCGAGCACCGCTCCATTATGGCGTAGTCCGGGTCCATGAACCTCTGGTATAGGTCCAGCGTCTCGTAGGCCGTGTGGTAGGAAGGTGCCGAGGATACCCCGTCTACTTTCTGCGTTTTAGAGAAAGCTCAAGGTAAAAGAACGCCATCTACGAGATCGAATCAGAAAGTCTTTGCCGCTGTTCTTTTTTTAGCCAAATTATGGCTGTAAAGGCGAAGTCAACATATTCATTCCGAGCGGGGGACCTTTCTTGGACCGGCCCTGCCCGGCCTCGGCGAAAGCGCCGAGGGATACTTGATGTGCACAACCTAACGTGGTTATCCTCCACGACAATGCGAGGCCGCATGTGGCAATCAGAACCGGCGACAAGCTCCGGTCATTTCACAGGGAGAGTTTGGACCACCCCCCATAGAGTCCGGACCTCGCCCCTAGGGATTTCCACGTTTCCGGTCCGCTGAAGACGTTCTTGGCTGGACGGGGATTCACGTGCAACAATGAAGCCAATACAGCAGTCCGACTGTGCTTCTACAGTGAGCCGGACGAATTCTACCACAGGGGCATCTCAAATTTATTGCTGCGATGGGACAAATGCCTGAACAGGTGTGGGGATTATGTGGAAAAATAGTGTAAGGTTCATAGAATAGTACGTATCTTGTAATTACCTGAATGTACCTTATTTTGGCTAATACAAAATAGTGGCAAAGACCTTCTGATTTGCCCTCGTACATTAAAGGCTGGTTCACACTACCTCATTTTCTTACGTTAATTTACGTTACGAAATATTCCGTTGAAGTCACCGGGACCTCTGTGCTTCACATTACGCAAGGCTACCAGTTCATGGAGAAAGCATGACACGCGACATTCGAGACACGAATGTTTCGGTGACTTATACGTAACGTAACTTAACTTAAGAAACTGGGGCAGTGTGAATGAGCCTTAAGCATCGGTCAAACTGCTAGTGCGTCAGACGAGACACAGTGTGCAGTACGAGGCGTGTTTCTTTTACGGCGACAGCTGTTATGGACTCTTCCCACCACCGGAAATGGCGTCCGTTGTTGATGTTGTAGTTGTTGTGACTGAGTCCCATTAGAGCGACAAAAAGAAACAACCGACAGAGATAAGCCTCAAACCAGAATCTTTCGCGATTGGAGAGTTTTTGTAGAATAAAGGAGGCTATGCAGAAGGACGAGCATCATGCAAGCGAGGGTATATCTTTAGCAGGCTTGCAATCACTTGTGCTTACTACACGAGCACCGAACGACCAAACGCTCGCCAAAAGTAATATCGCGAGCATGCTGCACATGTTGCAGGCTTGTCTGTGTCGGTTCTTTTTGTTTGTCTCTCTAGTGGGACTCGGGCATTCATGTTATCGTTGTCGTTGTTGACGTTGTAGTTGTCGTAGTAAGGTGTAGGTTGTCCATCGCCGATGTTGCCAAATCCTCGAAAGAAAGATCGCCCGCCACCCGCGGGAATCCAACCTGGGTTCGCTGCGGGCGAAACGAAGGCGTTACCACAGACCCATACGCAGCAGCGTTAACAACCCGCTTTATGCGATAGGGGTTTTGGAGTACCCGAAATAGACCGATCTCACCAGCCAGTTTAAATACGCCACCACTGCCGCAATGCATCGAGGGAACTTTAGTCTTTTTGCACGTGCGATAACCCCGCTGGAGCTCTGCGCGTGTAAAGCACGAGAAGGCACGAGCCCTCGCGTACACGGCCGTCTGCCTTCTGAGAACTAAAGTTATGGCGGCGTCACGCATGCGCCGAACGCTTAGTGAGATCGGTCTATTCAGTGTTCGCGCTCTCTGAAAAAAAAATACAAATAGACGATAACAAGATGACGTCTTAGCACTGTCAATGCGAGGGGCTCGTGATAAGAGGCGGTGCTTTCACGCGCTCCGGAACAGAAAGAGAAACAAAGGCGTTCGGAACATAATGGTCAGATGTCTATTTTGTTCCAGACATTGGCGTCGCGTTCACACGCACGCACCCCACGTTGCGTGAACGCGACGCCCGATGCCCTCCAACGACTTCGCCGTGACGTATCGCATTTCTCGCTGTGACTGTACTCTGGATAAACGCAGGACCGCTCAATTTTTTTTGTCTGTGTGTGTAAGACGATTTAGTTACATTTGTTATATAAATACTGTACACAGACATGTTCGAAGCACACATGTGTTCAAATAAAACATGATTAGAACATGCTTGGAGTGTTTTCGGAGATAAGACGTTCATAATGCCTGCTGCGAACAGTGTCCTTCGTTTGTGTCGCTAAATGAAAGTAACGAAATATGGCACAAGAAAATGAAGGAAAAATTAGCCTGGGCTCGTAGGAACTAGGGATGTCGGAAATTTGTTTCATAGTACGCGAATTACACTGCGGGAAATAAACTTGTTACATTGTATTTCGTTTTACATTTTACATGAAATTATCGACGTATATACGTTATAATATGATTCATTTAGTTAATCCGCGAAAGCGAATAAATATATTCTTGATGAATACTGCCCCCATACTTCATCAGGCGGTGTCTGCTCGTTTTTCTAAATCCGCGCATAGTCGTAATAGTCGAACTCGTTTCGAACTCTCGTCAAACATTGCGTTAAAAAAGTTTAAAAATGCCGAAGAGGGTCGAACCCGTGCCTCGGCAGGTTCGCGATATCCTACTCAGAGTGAAGGCCACCAGATCGCTAGGAAAATTTCCCATGTTCCAAACCTTAGTAAGAAAAAAAAAACACTACCGTTCAGACACATTCACACTACTCGTACATCATATAAAATACAGGATGTCCGCTGCGGATATTATGAAACAATTTCGAATCCTGTTGTCTTCGTACAGGTTTTGGAGTTCGGAGCTCACGTGGCGTTCGGTTACGTCGGCTGAGCGCTGAATCATTGTTATTTGTTTTCCCCATCCATGTAGTTCTAAAGTTAGCTGCTTGGGGCGCCACGGTTTGATCTTCTCCCCAAGCGATAACGTTACTAGAACATCTCAGTTAGTTTTGTGTTGTGCGTCCCGTTTTTCCCCGCGCCTGGGTTATCATGTCAATATTGAACCAGCTCACCTGTAAACTTGACTTAACTAAAAAACATATAATCGTGAAATTACTTACTGGGTCTGGCGTGAAATAGAAGTCCACAGAAGGTACACCAGCGAAAATGTTGAACGCGATATTGTCACTTCCAGCGCCGGACAAGTCGATGTAGCTGAGAGATTTAAGAGAACGATAAGAGATGATGTTAGGAGCTTCGATCAATAGTGTAAAAACTAGCGTTTTTATTCAACGACACTTCTGCTAGAGGTGGCGATTGGCTCTAGCAATTGGTTGTCAACAAATAAAGGTGGCGAATTCCAACGAGAAGCTCCCGTGCAAAAACGCCTAATGTGACCACACCCAGAATTGGGCAAGCAAGGTCTCGTTTAGCCATATCTTATATATGGGGTCATATTTACCCATATCTTATATATGGGGTCATATATGGTATTTCTGCCATTTTGCCAAATCCTTGTTATGACCATATATGGCATTTCTGCACGAGTCGGGTTGTATGGTGGACAAGACGTTTCCAGAACCGAGCGCCACTATAGATTTCACAAACTGAAAGTGCCTAAGACAGATTTTTTACTCATACCTCAAAATGGTACGAAAAACCTTTCGAAACGTTTTTTCTCAAGGCGAGGAAGACAGGTGACGGAGGAAATGCCAGTGAGGTAAACCAGGGGTATTTGTCCCGACTGGTTCCTTTTGATCGGCATAGGAGGATGAGGCAATCAAGAAAATAAGGTAATGGGGAGGCGCGCAAGTAAAGGATGGGTGCCTGGAACGCGTCTCCAACTGGTGCCCCTAGAGAGGGGGGGGGGGGGGGGAGCGGAGTTGGCGGACGCCCTCCCCCAAAACCCCCTTCCTTCGTTTTGTGTTTAACAGATTATTTTACTGTTTCGTCACATATTTTTAGAAAAGAATATTAGCCGTAACCTTTGAGTTCTTTTTCGTTTCATGTGACACGGTGGCAATGGCCGGTGGCAATGGCCGCGATTGTTTCTCATAATCACTTCTGCCGCCTAGAGACCCCACTTTTAGAACCCAACGTTACTAGATCAAAGTGCGTGGACTGGCTTCCTAGAACTCCTGGCGCTTTTTAATGGCGCGTGCGCTCGGTGGCGTTCGCTGCGTTATCAATACGCACTACGGACAGAAGCGGCCTAACCGTTGGAAACGGTGGAAGGTTGGATGCGCATTGGCTGCCGTGCAAAGTACTTCTAGTGTGGTGTTCCTGGCAAACATTAAGTTCGCGCTGCGATAGGTGTAAAAGAAGCGTCGTTTGAAAACGGTCCTCCTTCGTTGCCCGTGGTGGCGTTGTGGATGGTGGCGCAATCCGGCCTCACCTGCTCGCATGCAGGCAGCAGAATAGAACTGCTTGCAAACGCCGCTCTTCCGTGTAGCCTGTCAGCTGATGGATATAAGAACGTTGCCTAGAAACAACATCTGAAATTCGCCCTCTTAAATCCAATGTCTGGGATCTTTACTCATCGAAAACGGTTCCGAAGTGGCAACAAATGACGTCACAAAAGCAGGAGTGCCATGCTTTCAGATGTCGCGATCCTAGCGGTTGGACCTAGACGTTCAGTACGGAAACACTAATGAATGTGAGTGTCTCTATGGTGGCGGCGTCGCAACTCACGGCTGCTGAACGCTCCGCGAACTGACAAGCTGGAGAGCCACCAGCAGCAGAATAGGCCTCTTCCAGATCAACAACCGCAGCTGTGACACCGCCAGGGCAACGCCACCTAGAAGACGAGGCCGTAGTGCTGACATTTTTACGTCAGTAGAGAAGGCCAATGCTAAACGCAGGTTGGAAACGAGTGCTGCGTCAGTGCTGTGGTTCGAGTCAAGTTTGAGCCAAACGTTGACGCGATCGTCGTATCCAATGTCTTCCGAGCGTTGGATTTCACTGATGACGTCATCTCATTCAGCACTACGGCTTTGTAATCTAGGAGGTGTTGGTCTGAGTCGCCACAGACGACAACATGCCGCTGCTATGATGTCATCAGGTGAAAATTGTGGGGCCACTTTTCAGGACGCAGTAAACACATCAGTCGGAGACGCGTTCCAGGCTCAAGGCACGCGAGTTGAGATTATTTTTAAGCGATTGTGCTACAGCACCGACAATGACGAAGTCCGTTGGCACGAAAGACGAGCATGGACACAAAACGGCATGGGTGTTTGTTACATATGTTGACACCATCCTATGGTCTCCACAAAGTCATCAGTAGACTCGGTTTTTGATGACTGAAATCTGAAGAGTGATTTCTTGCATTCTTAATGCCTCAGTAGATTCTCCTCCCGCAATTAGTCTATTATTCCAGCTAAAAATTATACTCGTTTGTTGGCGGCAACTGCGTAACCAGCGGTATCGCTCAACCATGTTACCTATACTGTATTGCTTTTTACTGGGACTGTTCACACATCGGGGGACGCACGAAGACTTCTACAAGAAAACTTCGAATAGGATATTGCTCGTATGTAGGTATCCAGTGGACACTTCTCTATCAGGCATGGAACCTTCAACGTCGCCTATTTTAGGTCTAAGCTCACGTTTGCAATCCGTGATTTTACTATAGTACGTTGGGTAAAAGGGAAAATTTTTGGCTCCCTTCAGAGGCTTCCCCAATTTTCAAGTAGTATTCTCTTACTAAGCTTTGAGTAACCTGACAGCCTATTCCCAGGTGCTTCGTCTCTGGCTGAAGATAAACTCGTATGAAAAACAGAGGGAATGGCATTAGACATACAAACATACGAAACAATATTCGCAGGACATAAGACGAAAAACTCTAAAGTGAATGACTCAACTAGCAAGACCATTTATATAATGATGTTCATCGCAATTCCACAACCATTACATTGCCACAGAAAAAAAAGTAACACACAGAAAAGGCATACATTGAAGAAAACGACGAACCGAGAATGGCTGCCGAGTTGCAGTGAACATAATGAAATGTCGATATATAGTTCAAGGTTTGTGAAAGTTCGCCTTATTTTTACCTTGAAATGTCAACCCCCTGGCAGTCATTCGTAGCATGTCCGCAAGTCTTCTCAACGACAGGAAACTGCATTTCAGTGAAATGACAATAATAAATATTAAAAATAAATTTACAAGTTCAACAGGACGCACCATTGTAAATGGAAAGATAGAAAATAATTTAATGTTCTATCTAGACCCTATTTGACTTGTATAGATGCACCAACTGGCCTCTAGATATTTAAGTGGCGCGCCCCATACATCATACTTCAGATTTCTTGACCGTGCTTGTAATATGTTATTGATTCTCAGCTGCGAACCGCGAGTTATGAGAGAAACATGTTTAGATTTTACGCGAACCAGCAATGCCATTTAGAATTCTTAGAAGAAAAGTAGCGCTCAAAGATGGGGGCAGCCATCTCCTACTCATATTGTTCCGAGCTGTTAGCTTATCAAAAAGGGTGTACTACTGCGGCGTTTTCGGTAGCATATTTCATTAATACATATTACAAGCTAGGGTAAAGGCACTTGACTGGACGCGTCGATTTTTACGACAAATAAAAAATGCCTCTTTGAAAAAAGCAAACAAACACGGTAACTTAATGTTTAATATGCTGCTACGCGGCCCTGTAATTTTGAAAACCTAAATCGTGAGGCAGGTTGCTACTCCGAAGATTTTCCTTTCAACCGCAACTTATACTCTCACCTCTGAATGCCACTATCCTGCAGGTGTCCCCGAGACATCACAAACGCTTCAAGCAGGAGTACTCCAATCAATATTATACGAATTCTTCCACAAATTTAATTTCAAGTGAGGTTTTGTAACTTCACCAAGTCACGGTTTTAGCAAAAATGCGCCGCAAGACAGGGACAGAGTAAGTAAGACAATACGAAGCGCTTCGTGTTGTCTTACTTACTCTGTCCCTGTCTTGCGGCGCATTTCGTCAAAATAAGTCGTGTACCAACTGGCCATCTGTCGCTATTGACACGGTTTTAGTCTCGGCATCACTTTTGACTGTTTCATTCGGTACTGAGGCATGAATACAGGTACTGATTCACTGTTTAAAACGATTTACTGAAGCACTTGAGAAGGAAAGGTTTTCCTAGACATTTACTTCGGCATAGAACATGCTCCCCACATATATAGCCTTTAGGGGGTCACTGACCGTGTATTTATGCTTGCCAGTGTTTTCATTTGTACATGACATATGAGAGCCCAACTACTCAGAAGACAATTTTCGGCTCAAAATTCGTTTTATTTATGCTCGAAAACCGCCGATCGAGAAGTGGCGGTTTTAAGTCGCGCTCACTCTCTGTGGTCACGTGACGTTGTCTATGGTTTAGAAACAACCATCAAATATATCCCAAGTCGTGGGTCATCGAAAGTACACACTCGATGTTAAAATATAAAAAAGATTACGATACCCATTTTTTTGTGGCTTTTAAAAGTATGCAAGTACGTGTACTGAAAAACTTCCGAGGACACCTAAGCGCTTTTTATGAGTTGTGAATGCGAAAGCATTCTCGGCGCTGAGAGGAGTATAGACGGCCGCAGCGCCCGTAGGGAGTGCGGCGGTGCGCTGCGCAGACCGCCCTGGCTCGCTGGTGACTGCTGCGCTGCAGGGTGAGGCAGCGGCGGGAGGGCGAAGCTCGGCGCGGCGCCGGGAGTGCGTGACGATGCGTCTGCGTTGCTGTGCTTTTCTGTGTGTTTTACTTCTGAGGTGCGTCCGCTTTGATCTTGAGCCGCCTTGCCGGCTTCCGTGACGAAGCATCTCATATGACCCGTCGCAGTCAATGGGACTTTAAGATATTGCGCGTCGCAGCCAATGGGACTTTTCACTTAGCCAATGGGAGGTTGGGAATTTAGGTCTCGTTTTTCGCGGTTACAGACGCCGGCAGCTTCGCTCTATAGACCCGTTGCTCTGGGGCAGGGGGCGCGAGCGCGTCCGGATTACCAGAGCCGTATATTAGGAGAGTTTGGACAATAGGTGGAGCAAAGGCCGCCGCCAGCGCCGAATATTCCCCCCACTCTTAGAGCGTAAACTAAATTTGTGACACAGCGTCGACCAATCAGGAGACCTCTACTCCATCTCACAAATGTCGACAGTGAAGACAAAGTCACAGGCGCGTGAGCCTAGCTCAGCGAAACGCTATTGTTTGTACGAGACCTCGTGCATAGGAGTCACTTTCCAAAGCCACGCGCTCGTGCCCATGCCTTTGTCCTGCACTGCTAGAACAGCGTCCTGAGACTGGCTGAAAGAAAGCAGTGCAAAGGGTGGGGTGCGCGAGCGTCTTGAGACGCGGAGTTCCGCTCGGCACGGCTCAAATTATACTTCGTTTCACTTTACCTGCGAGCGAAGCCAAAGCTAGAAGTGCGAGACCAGCGCTTTTTGCATTTCTTCCCAGCTCGCGCGCTCGAGCAAAGCCTGAACGCACGGAGCTTCCGTGCTCGCGCTTCCAGTTTTGCCTTCGCTCGCACATAAGGTGAAACGAAGTATAGTCGTGGCACAAATTTAGAGCACGCGACCACCGCTAGGGGCTGTTTCGCGGCCTGTGGTTGGCCCGAGATGCTCGCCTATTCAAACCAACGTATGGCCAAACTCTCTCAATATTAACGGCTCTGCGGATTACTTACCCAAGACGCGACCATGCTATGCTGGCTGCACCATCCAGGTGGCTTTGTAACGTTCGATTTTGCACGTGCCACGTTCGAATACAAGCATCTGTCAGCAACTCTAGATGCGAAATAACAAAACGTTTAAAAAAGAAAAAAAAAATTATGCAGCTCGCGGCCGCAGCGTTCCCTTAAACATTCCTTTCATCTTTGCATTCTTTCATAGATTCCGCGAGCACGTATATCTCACTTTACGTGATAGCGAAGCCGAAGCTACTCGCAAACGCACGTATACTCCTGAACGATGATCGCACTGCACGAGCGCGCGTGCTTGGCAGGGACGCTGAAAGCTCGCAGCTCGCTTCTGTAGCCTCTGCTACGTTGGCACTTAGAATGGAACGGAGTATAAAAACTGTAGTGGGGAAGCGTATTGACGATGTTCGAAACGCGAGCCAAATATTATATTTTGCTCGCCTGGAGCAAAATATGTTGTAGGTAGTAGACGCCTGTTCCGCTGCAGGTCGATGTGCAGCTCGACAGTACACGGAAGCTTTCGGCGGCCTAGAGTTGGGGCGCCGCGACGACAGCGACACATCGCCTTTGCTCCCGCTCTTTGCCGGAACTTTGACGCCCCGCCGCCAGGATCGCGACATCCGACAACGTGACACTCCGGCTTCTGTGACGTCATTTGTTGCCGCTTCGGGACAGGCCTCCTGCGCTGAAGCTTTGAACAAACTGTAGCGCCCTCATTTTGGGTAGTACAAGCTCACTTGATTGAGCCTCGCACTACTTATGGCACGTTGGTTGAGCTTTTTTAATTCTGTCTGGTCCTGAAGAACGAAAAAAACACTTTTGGACGCCAGAAATAGGCCAGACTCCACGCCGCAAGACAACCAAAAGTGCCAAATTCATGACACCACCGCTAAGGTACGCGTCTCTTATCGCTGGGTGGTGACGTCAAAACACCTGTGAAGCGACGCTTTAATTTTTCTTTTTCTTCGTCATGTCTACTTTGGAACGCGCGGAACGGCTGCTCTTGGCTCACGCGCTTAGCGTCTTAGCTTTGACGGCGTTCGAATTTTTGTTGTTTCTTTGTATTTTCATCGTGATCTCGCGCTCGGCACCAGAGCTGGCACGCTTCTGCATGCGTGACAGTTTGAGACGCTAAATATTGTACTACCCAAAAGAAGGCCTAACAAGTCCCTTTTCGCAGCACACCCTGGGGAACGCAGGAGGCCCATGGGACAGTTAATGCTGTCGCATTACAAACAAGTTGCACAGCTACGTGATTTCTGGCAAAACTCTCCTCTATATATTGCCGCGAGCGCACCTGACCAGGCAGGCACAGAGCCGTCTATTGAGAGAGTTTAGCCATACATTGGTTTGAATAGGCGAGCATCTCGGGGCCAATCACAGGCCACGAAACAGCCCCTAGCGGTGGTCGTGTGCTCTAAATTTGTGACACGACTAATTTAAGCCGGTGTAGCGTCGCTAGAGTGAAAAGGTTTAGCTCTTGGTGACTGAAAACTTTGGGCATTTGAGGTTTTCGTCACGCCAATATTCAAGTGTAGAATAAACTAACGTGCGCTCCAAAGCAGGGCCGACTCGCTAGAAACAGCGTCTCAGCCGAGACGGGGAAAGAAAGCACTGCCAAAGCCAGGGCACGAGACGAGCGGGACTCCGCGTCTCAAGACGCTCGCGCGCCCTACCCTTTGCACTGTTTTCTTTCAGCCAGTCTTTGAGACGCTGTTCTAGCAAGCCGGCCTAGCGCGAACTGTCATTGATACTCCAACTCACAAACATCAGCAGTGCAGACAAAGGGATATGGGCACGAGCGCGTGGCTCTGTAAAGTGCCTCCTATGCACGAGTTCTTGTACAAACAAAAGCATTTCGCTGAGCTAGGCTCACGCGCCTGTGCCTTTGTCTTTACTGCTTTAAATGTCGTTTGCAATATTGTGACGTTGCGGTCTCCTGATTGGTCGACGCTGTGTCGTACCTTTAGTTTACACTCTAACCGCGAGAGGAGTTTTCGGCGCTGGCGGCGGCCTTTGCTCCGCCCATTGTCCAAACTCTCCTAATATACGGCTCTGGGCAGGCAGCGCCCTGGTGGCCTAAAGGTTTTCGCGCTTGCCTTCCACGCAAAAAGCCAGGGTTTGATGCCTGGCCGCTGGGTACGCATTTTTGTTGACTCTGTAATGTGATGTTCTGGTAAATTCGAGAACCGTGTTGCTTGTTCTGGGTCAGAATGTTCTACGCGCCGAATCGTCTTGGCCGATTGTTCCAGAAGCCCGTACGTGTACAAAAGGGGCTCCGCGTGGCGAGCCGAAGTTAGTCTCGCCCCAGTGCTTGATTCTGTTGTTCCGCTGACATCGACGCCTGCGACGCTAGCCTTTCTCTATTTTGTTTTGGGCACAAGTTCGCCCCATTAAACGTTCAGTTTCTTCAGTTATTCGCCGCCTCATCATTTGTCCTTCGTGACAATATCTTCTTCTTCCCCCGTCCAGTTTCGGATTCAGTTTCAAGCAGATGCGTTTTATGACTTTAATAAAAATATACGTGACGCTGTAGCAAATTATTGATTGAGTGGTTTTCTCACACCATAACAAACTGCCTAATAATCTTTTTTTTTTTTTTGCTTTTCTTAAAGGGTGGGGACGGGGGGTGTTGTCAGTGTCCCTTTAAAGCGAAACCACATATAAGAGGAGACCTGAACATTAGGTCAATGTAAGAGGACTCCCACCCTAAGCTACAAAAACGCCGATGCTTGGCTAAAGTAGGCCTCAAGCGGCACACGTGTGAATGCTGGCGTCACCGTGTGTTAGCATTGCCCTCGTTGTGCGACGCAACAAGACGCGCGCGTGGCGACGCAGGTGGAAGCCGTGCTGCGCTGCGTGGATCCATCATAGACGCAGCAGCTATTTATTTATTTATTTACCCTAAAGGCCCCGAGGAGCCTTATGCATGGGCGCCGCCATAACCGACCTTCAGTTTTTGTTTCCCCTTATTCTCTTCGCTTCACTTCATCAATACCACAGGAGGCAAGGTTATTTATTTATATATCAAAATACTCTCGGGGTATTTTACCCTCAGGGCCTGCCGGGGGAGGGGGTTGGGGGGTGGGTTCTGAGGGTATTTTACTTTTAGGCCCCAGCGGTGGTGCGAGGAAGTGGGCGCACCCCGGTTGTTTCTGTTTTTATTTTTTCAATTTTCGACGGGTGACCGCGCGGTCCTCCCGGGCAGGCACTTCGCGGCGAAGATGTCTCCTCCGCGAAGGTTTTTTTTTTGTTTTGTATGTGCGCGTGCTATGTAGTATGTTCCAGCGTTCACAGGGTACACTGGTGACCATCGAGTTTCGGATCAGGAGCTCTAGCGTGGCGCCGCTCCGTCTGGAACCCAAGGCTGTGCCAATGTTATGGAGCTGTCAGCCGTTGTCGTTGCAAACTTGATCTACGGCCGAGTCGGCCTCAAGCCGACCACTGGAAGGTTGACGCCACATGACTTTGATAGGGTTTTAAACTATTGGTTGAAACTTTCGTGACGGCGAGGTAGTGCCTTCAAAAGCCTCGGATGGCGCGAGGGAGGGCGATTTTGACTGAATTTGTTCATCATGTTAGACCTGTTCGATTCCTATATGCCAAAGTCCCCTACTTTGTACAGATGTGCATAGTCTGTAATATAAAATGGTTCACCGGAAAACTGACGAAGTTTCCATCGCCTCCTAAAAACTTTAACGACCTTCAACTTTGCAGGCCCAAAGTACCAACATACAAGCGAACCATCACCGGGCAAGAAGGCATCAGTCAGAAGAGTGGCTACAACAACACTTTTTAAAAAACACAAAACAAAGTGGAGATCTTAGAAAATGGTTAAAAAGTCTCCTACTTATGCCATGTTGGCAAACGCGTTCTTGCAATTATGGTGATCTTGATAATGAGCATCGCAATCTGGCATTCCCGCGGGCTCTCATCTCCCCTCTCCCTCAGTTTCTACCCTTATCGGTGATGGCGTTAGAGGAAGAAAGACGCAGGCCTTATCTCCTGTAGTCGCTGGCAGCATAAGAACGGCAGGGTGGTGTTTCAGATAACCAGCCTCCAACGCGACCTTCCTGCCGTCGAGAGCACTACGGCGTCTCGTTCAGCTTTCAGCGTGCACGTGCAGTCGAAGCACCAAAGAAGGCAACGAGCACGCGAGGCCCATCCGAAAGAGACGCCATGCAGTTCTCATTCTCTGAGTGGCTAGAGGTGGTGTGGCTCGAGGGAGGTGTACTTATCGATTCAATCGTGTATTTATCTTACCACTTCGTTTGCCTTGTAGATAATGTTGCGCAACGAAGGTGATGCCCCGGCTCCAAACAGCGAACCTGAAAAAAAATATAGTAAGAGTTTTAGTATGCGTCACCATCTGAGGAACACTATTGTGCACAGCGCGACACAGTTAGAGCGAATGAACAAACGCCGGTTTTCGGAGTTTGTTCTTTATCTTTTAGAATCAAAGGTTGTCACGAGAACAAGTTCATAGTATGGTAAAAGGTGCTTATCAAGGGTAATAGCATGAACGGTAAAATTGAATTTCTGCCAACAGTCCTTCGATATAACATGAAAAAATAAGCCCATGCTGACTTCGTTGTAACGGTGTCACTGACTGTACCTGATCCCATCACTCGATCTTCCAACAGTTGCCAATTTAAAATAAAAATGTCTACCCCCAGTGACAATCTTGTTAGTATAATAAATTTCTTTGTTTAATTAACGCATATAATAAAATAGGATCATATAGGAGCATACAAGAACTTTATAAGAACATATAACAACAATAGAATATTATATAAAAAACTTCCTTTCAGTTTCTCTTAACTTCTTATATACTCTTATATTTTTCTTATATGTCCTTAGTAGGTTCTTGTATTCTCTTATTGGAACTTATTTTATCATATGTGTTTATTGGACCAAGAAATTTCTTATACATATAAGAATATTTACTAGGGTATGCCTTTACGGGTCAATAACTTTCACTCTTACGCTTTTCGTATGTGAACCAGGTGCGACATGTCAGTTTATGGTAACCCAGACAGCCGGTATATTGTAGCAGCCTATAATGCACGGGCCTTTTTAAAAACCTTTGGTTCTCGTCAAGCGCCAAAGTAATATAACAGATATTTCTAGTGCACAAGTATACAATGTTTCCTAGACATTAAAGGACAACTATGAGGTCTCATTTTTTAAATTTTAACTTTTGATGAACGAGCTCAATAAAGATAAGAGGTGTAGGAAAATATTTTAGTTCACACTGAATTGATATGCACGCTGTAGCTACTTCTCCCCACAATCCCCGCTAAGATATGAGCAATTATCATGACGGGGTACAAGCTCTTGAATGCCCTCCTCGAAAAAAAGGTTGCCGCCTGGGAACTCAGTCATTCCAAACTAAGTTATACATGTCCGTTAGTCACAACAGACGTTCTTCTCTGATCCCCCCCCCCCCCCACCTCCCCCCATCATGAACGTCTGTTCGTGCTCCCCGGAACTTCATGCAGTTTCTTCTACACTCGTTACAAGTCTGTGGCCTTAAGATGACGTTCGGCATCCGTATACGCTGCTGGGAAACAATTTAGCCGGTTCAGTACGACTGCTCACCTGTTAACGTCCATCACGCAGTAGTGATGCAAGCTAAACACTTATAAAAAGAGGCGTGATTAACATTCATCTCTCTCGTTTGCTTTCATTACGCTGCACGTATTTCTTAATATTGAGTCATCTTTTCTTGGTCAAGTAATACACAAAGATTAATTAAAAACGAAGGGAGAGTATGTATATAAAGAAAACAATTACAATGGTAGCTCACCTTGAGCACAAATGTCAAGGTTGACGTAACCAACCGCGCCGTGAGTTATAAGATCAATATTTTCCTGAAAAAAAGAACAAAAAAAAAACTCAACTGTAATACAAAACAACTTACAGCCCGTTACTGCCTGGTAACACTATTGTTTAGGAAGTTAGTAAAAGATGAAAACGTTTTTTTTTGTTTCTAACGAAGGCTGCGAGGACATGTTTCTCACAATGTTCACTTTACACGAGAAAGTAAAAAGCGAGTGGCTGAAAACCTTGAAAATTTACAAAGAAGTTCATTGTTCTCACTTGGTGACGCGTAATACTACAACCTCCTCAATACTGCACAAACCTAGCAGATAAAAAAAATCATTGTTAAAAAAAAAAAGAACATTACAGGAACGGAAGCAGACAAAACATTTGGACACTGGCCCTAAGAAATACCAGCGTCCTACATGTTCACTATATTTCGAAATGCATTTGGCAAAGACAGTATGTGTTTCTGAGAATGAAAACTCTGCGTTGGCACGGCGCATATATGGGAACTTTTGGTCTGTCTCCCACCATCTTTCTTTTTTACAGCAATGCGGAAATCTAAATTTGTCGAACTTCCTCTGTGTAGTGAAGGATAGGATAATAGACACACACATGCAGATTTTCTTGATACCTAGACTGGTATCAAGCTTTACATCCTTTGCTACATTAGTCGGGCAATGATAGTCTTTCTTGCATAAAAATAAAAACATAGCTTCGAATTTGAAACTTGTAACTAGATTTCATTATACCCAATACCTCAGCACTGTATCGCTCAGGGTCTCTTCTCTCCGACCATTCTTTTTGACACAGATCGGCTTCATAAATCATTGTTGCTTTTACTACTATCAAGCAATGTTCATTGACGGATATCCTAATGGCGTAGTAAAAACAACCGTATGCATAAAACCAGAGGTGCGCCTATACTTCTTTCATCAAGAGAAAAAAAAGGCCGTATTGCGCATTATTCACGCGCTGCGCGAAGTAGTTCGTACAAAATTTGGTTGATGAAGGAAGAAACGATGATTATAGCATTTTAAACATGTACGTCTTGATAAAATGACAAAGTTAATATAAGGTGCACACACATATATCTTAATTCAACACTTGAAAGGAGAAACCACTAAAGTTCAGCGATGAGCCGGACTTTTTTTACTGTGGTGCTTGAGGGGAATACGAACATAAAACAATTTAAATGTGACGTCTTCAATATATGGTGGTCTCAGTCGCTCCACGTTCTTCCAAAACAGGCTTATGACCTAGTAGCACCAAACCAAAAATAAAGAACAAAAAACACTGGTTGCTTAAAAAGCAATAGCAGATGTTTTTTACTCGAGCAATCTTAACCCCAATGCCCCTAGTTTAAAAAACCCGTTATTAAAACTTTAGTAGATGTCGCTCAAGCGTAAGCAGCATATTGCTAGCGAGTTGAATCTGGCACTTCTTCAAGTTACGTTTGTTTTCTGTTCACCTATAGTAGCTCTGGACAATTATCCTGACGGGTGGTTTTAATCATACGAATTATGACGTGGTTACGCAACCAAGAATAAAACCCGTAGCACAGCCACACTGGCATCTCGAATGATATTTCTCTCGATGCCAATTCAGCGATCGGAGAACCAGCTCGCGATCTCGCCTCTGCGCGTTATACTCGATGTGTGCTCATTCGGCGATTCGGTGTCAACCTTGGTTTAAAATGGCACTTGAAATGCCCGTGCGGCATTTCAAGTGCCGCACGGGCATATCAAATGTTCGATGCCTCTTTTTTTGTATTTGATTATATATTTGATTGATTGCCGTTCGGCAATCAATCAGTATTTGGTTGATTGCCGTGCGGCAATCAATCAATTATTTGATGCATTTTTCATGTATTGTTCAAGAAGTTGTTAAAATGACAATATTCGGCGCACATCTCGGCATATAATGAGAAAGTGATACCCTATAAATAAACGAGTCCGTGTAAGGGTAGATGCCATGCTGGAGCGCAAAAGGATCATAAACAAGTATAGTCCTCGCAACGTGTGAGACAATGGTATACACAAACACCTCCTCTACTTTGTTTCACCTTAAGTCCAGACGCAGCTGGCGCTATACGAGTTGATAGGATCAAGCAGACAGCGACAAATTCGCATGTCTCCGGGCCTTCTCTGTACATGATTGGTTAAGCGATGATAAAACACGTATACAAACATGACGAATACCGCAATGGTGCGCTTTTGGCGCTTTAGGATTGGTCTTATCAGCTCGTAACATCATTTGCGTCTGGCCTTAAGGTGGACGAGACTTGTCTTTGAACTCGCTGAAATACCAGTGCTGAAATATAAAAAAAAAACAGTTAGCACACGGCCTTATTGGCACTGGTAACAAACACTCACCTCCACCCATTCCCTGGAGCCCGCCATGCCGAATTCTTCCTGGGCCCAGAAAGCGACGACGATCGAACGCCTGGGCCTCCATCCGCGTCTCACCATGTCACCCAGGGTTCGACTCGCCTCCAGGAGTGCAGCGGTTCCAGATGACGGGTCGCTGGCTCCGAAACCCCACGCGTCGTGGTGGTTGCCCGTCACGCTGAACTGATCTGCACCATCCCAAGACGCTTTCGCCCTACTCAACTACTCTTTTCCGAATCTAGTTATACCGCTGAATGCGTTTACGGGCAGAATGTTTTATCTATGCAGTGCGCAAGTTCATCTGCTTCTTTTGCTGGGGTTGTGGCGACGTCAGAACGCCAAGTTCTGCTTGGCTCTGATTGATGGATAGTGGGTACGCCTCAAAGCAAGCTGCCCTGTGGTCTACCCACTATCCTTCCAACCAGAGCCAATCAGATCTCGGCGTTCTGACATCACCGCAACCATTCCAAAAGAAGCAGACGAACTTGTGCTCCGCATATCCTCCGACCGTTTAAGAAACGCAGCGCATGGCCAGTTCCGAGCATTTTATTATCGCGCCAGAGCCAATCAGACTGCGGCATCACTCGATAAGAAGGCCGACGATCCAATTACAAAGCAGACAGCGCAAAAATGATAAACTACGCCTTGCGTTTCATAGGCTGACAGTAACTGTGCGGAACGCAAGTTTGTCTGCTTCCTGCGCAGTGGTTGTGACGACGTCAGACCGCCGAACTCTGATTGACTCTGATTGAAAGGATAGTAGGTGGATCTCAAGACAGCCGGCCATGCAGCTATAACATTGAGAACTACCCAGTTTTCTTTCAATCGGAGCCAATCAGAGCTTGGCGTTCTGCCGTCACCGTGCAAGAAACAGGAAGGCGAAAGCGCATATTCAAGTTCGAGCAGACGATTTAAAGACGAACTTGCGTTCCGCATTGAGAACAACATCCATTATTTCACATAAAACATAATACCTCTTGGTTTATGAAGTGTATCTGCTAAAGCGACATCAGATGGGCACGCACGTTGTCCCTTTCGCACAGTGCACGGCTTAGTACAAGACGTTATAATATTCATGATAACAATGCTTTATTGCCCAGTTAGTTGTTAACTACGTCGAAATAATCGGAGTTCACATATCAGGATCATACGTTTACCTATCAAACTGAAAGGAAGATGTCAATGACCTTTCTAAATGTTTGCTGGGATCCAAAAATGCCAATGTCAAATCTACCCAAGATTGAATCCAATTTGTTAAAAACCAGTTGCAGACGATTAATGGAATCAGTTTTGTGTAGAATGGAAGTATAAAACAATGAGAGTGCAGGACTAAACCTTTGAGGAACACATAAACATAAACATTTAAGTAAAGATGCGCTATCGACTACACCACTAACAACCACATGGAAGAACATGAAATCACGCATTATTCGTCTCCTATACAAATAATGTAAGCCAATCTGCCCACATATTATCTCGTAGTCATAACACACCTTGGATTGCAAGTAACGATCATAAAACACATGTATAAATTTTCTTTGGACTCTCTCAATTCTAGATGAGTTACTCTCCAATACAGTTCTATACAGTTGAGGAAAACACGAGGCGGCTTCGCACAATGGAGCGAAATCACATTAAAAAACAGAGGGGATCTTTAAAATTACTCGATACACGCGAGTGTAACACCAAAACCGCTTAGAGGCGAGCTGACAATATTTCTAACATGTGATTAAATTATGGACACAAACAGCGCTAAGGACGAGAACTAGTAGAAGTGGAAAGGAAGGACCCTGACTAGCAACTGACGTTTTAATACACAAGAATAAGAAAGAGGAGACCTTGCGCACTTTTTCTACTAGTCCTCGTCCTTAGCGCTGTTTGTGTCCATAATGTTTAATCAACTAGCCCAACAGTTCATTTTATTAGTACAAGGCGGACCTCCCTAGCCGTTTTACACCAGCAGCTGTTAGTGGCCCGCCCCCCGGTTTCGTGAAGGCAGGAGTGTAAACCAATTCAGTTTCCCTTGTAAATTTAGCAGAAAAATTGACGTCACGGGACCTATGCACCAACTCAGTTCCCCACTGAATTTGGCGGGGAAATTGATGTTACGGGACATCAGGTCACGTGGCCCTACAGACAAATATAGGTCCCCCCTAAATTTAGCGGAAACATTTACGCTACGTGACTTATGCACCAATTCCCTTTCCACGCTAAATTTGGTGATAAAACACATCACGACCTTGCTGTCTCTGTCCTAACGAGGTAGAGGGCCTTAGCGCGATAAACTAGCAGCTGTAACTGACGGCCGCCGCCATGTTGCCATTTTCGACCACTAGACACGTTAAGGTACCAAATCCTGAGGTTTTTACGAAAAACTGAGCCGAGATTTGTAGTGCGATCGCTATTAAAACGTGATAAACTGTTTTCTTCAATACTGTTAGCCCCAGAGATCAGTGTCTAGTTCTGATAAAACTCCTAAATAGAGCGCCGCGGCTGACGGCATCTGGCGGAGGCACGGCGAAGCTGCTTGAATTTTTGTCGTAAAAGCACATTTCGGACTTAAAGCAAACGAAACGTAACTTATCTCGTCGTTACTGTTATTAAATATCGATAAGCAATTATTTGTGCGCGGTACTTCGTTAAAATCTAGACGTAAAACTATAAGGTTACGTGTATAGTGGTCAAAAATGTGAAACATGGCGGCGGCCAATGGGGGGTCACATTTGCCTGGTGAACGGGATACCGGTTTTTCGCTCTAAGCCCCTCTACCCTGTAACTTGTTGCGCTGTCTAAACAAATCCCCTTAGTGTAATCGTCGCGCAATTTTTTTAATCATTACGCTGTTTTAGTTAAAATCAATTTGCATTCTTGAAGGATATTTGATATCTAATTTTAAGCCAGTCAGCCAAACTCCCACTGACCGACGTCAGCTACCATAGCGGCAGAAAGATGTTTAGAACCACGAAGTCGAGAAACTTTCTGCAGATTTTAAATTGTCCCAAGTTGCAGAAAAAGTTAACTGATATTATTCAAAACGGCTTCGTGACAATAAAAAAAAAAGTTTGCAAACATTTGCTCAACGCTGGCTGCGGGAACTCAACTGAAAGGTAAACAAATTATCTTTCGACTTTCTGTGGACGGATAAACTTTCCGTCGATTGGCTGCCTGCAGAGCAGACTACCTGCAGCGGAACAGGTGTCTGCCACAATGGGCAGTCCCGCTGCTACATCGTATACAAGACGCGTTGCTCGCTGCAGACATAACGAGAGAGTTATTGGTGGACACGACTCAGATATGTTGGCAGGCATGTTTGCTTCGAACACATGTGCCCCTAGAACTTGCCTGCAAACAGTTTTTGGTGCGACCAATGTGACTGGACCGTCATACAAGGAACACGCCAAATACAGCAGTGAGTTTCAGAGGACCTTTGTTTGCACATCCGACACGGTACGATGCCCCCCCCCCCCCCCCCCCGGTATACGAGCTGCACATGTGCGAGTCATCTGCGGTGGCGGTAGCGCATGCGCAGTTCGTACCGGATTGCCCATCGTACCGTATCGGATGTGCAAAGACCGTTCCCTAAAACAAGCTACTGCTGCTATGGTAGCTGACGTCGGTCAGTGGGAATTTGGCTAACTCGCTTAAAAGCTATGTTAAACGAGTTAGATATGAAAAAACCCACAAGAATATAAATTGTTTTTAACTAAAACAGCGTAATGATAAAAAATTTCGCGACGATTACACTAAGTGAATTTGTTTAGACAGCGCGATAAGTAACAGGGTAGAGCGACTTAGACATGATGTATTAAATGTGTGACCGCGGCTTCGTTTACCTGCGCCGCGGTTGGTTCGCCAGGATCTGGCCAAAACGCATCGTTTCCTATAGCCACTAACAAGGTGAGAACAGCAGGAAAGGAGCTTCAGTTGTCCCGTCTCCAGCGAGAGCTTCCTACCTTCTGCAACGCTTCAGTGTGTCGCACACCTGGACTCCGCGCGAGCGCGCAGCCAAGGCACGGCCATAGCCTCCTCTATACTCACAAAGCCTGGCTGTTCGACGACGGAGCCATAAAGTGGCCGG
The DNA here is from genome assembly GCA_013358835.2 of Ixodes persulcatus. Lineage (NCBI taxonomy): Eukaryota > Metazoa > Arthropoda > Arachnida > Ixodida > Ixodidae > Ixodes > Ixodes persulcatus. Next base: position 93,587 of record JABSTQ010011565.1, read on the forward strand.
TCGCAGATTTGGAGCGTGAGGATCTGGTAGCACAGAGCATCAAACAGCCATTTCTCAGGGAACCTGGACGTCAGCGCACAGCTTTTGCAGTGGCAAGGACCCGAAACACACTTGTTCGCTCGGGAGAAGTGTGTTTCGACGTCTCGCCGCGGCGGGGCGCCAGACACGTGGCTCTCCTCTCATCCGTTGTCTGCCCCTCCACCTTTTCCGTTTCGGCGGCCACTTCTCGTGCGAATCTTCCAGGCTTTGTCAGTATATAGGAGGCTATGGCATGGCAAAAGGAACTGAGCACGTGCTGTCGTTTTCATTCTGACAGTGACTATATAGTAGTGACTTTACCTAGCGCAAAAAAATATGAATGAAAAGTCGTTGCAAACACACGCGTTCCAGGCACTAGAGCCGCAAGTAATCTATTGCAGGCTCCGGTGCAGCACTGACGCACGCCGCCTTCATTACTCCTGACGATAATCTTACCTGGTTCAACGCTTCCTCGGATCACCCCGATGACGTCATGAACCACCAACCGCTTGATCATGTTGTTCACACTCAAGCGCACTTTCCTGTCGGAGGCAAGCATGGAGAATTAATTCACCAATCGAAAAAAATATTCACTGATTCCGCTTTGCAAACGTAGCCTGTACGCTCAATGCTGACTGTTGGGCGAGTCGATGCTGAATCTTTGAAAGCACGGTCGCGCTTAGACACGGGTAAGAGGGAGTTACAAGAGAACACAATGTGCGAACTGAAATTGTTTAAAGGGAAGCTGAAGAAGTCCTTGAATTCGAACAATCAAGAAAGTTGTCATGTAGACATCTTAAAAATTACGTGTCTTAACTCTCCTTTCTATCTTATTATTGGGAGCGTTGTAATAGGCAATTAAAATTTCGGCGTAGACCCGCTCGTTGCGCCGCGCCGAGGGTAGGAAATCGCGAGAGTGGAGAGAAAACTAGCAAAAGGAACGTCATCCCTTGGTTCAGGTGACCCTTGCTTGCCATTAAGCTGGCTCGGGGATGTTATCAATGACGTCACTACGCTCTGGATAGATAATAGGCGGTCGAGAGGATCGCAGCATGCCCGGTGCACGTAATTTTCAAAATAAATGCGGTTTACGTTTACTTCTGCCCAAGATAAGTGCATGAACTAAATTCACGGTACAAAAAGCTATAGAAGTCCACTCCCAACTTAGAGTGGTTGAAAAGTGCTTGAGCTTCCTTTTAATCCTTTGAAATACACGGGAGTATATATTGATAATCTGCGCTATCACGCCATTCAAACAATCCTGTACCCCGCTGCTGCCCACAGAACTGTTTTTCTTTATCCATTAAATGTATTATTGAACAAGTCTTCACCAAGGAAGTCGTAAACGTAGTAAACGGTTTGAACAGCACTAGAGGTATGAAAATACTACATTCTAACAAAACACACGTATTAAAAAACTACGTTCTCTCTCATTAGAATGTAGGCTTTTCGTGCTGAACTTGTACTATTATATTTATATATTTTTCTTTTGCTTTTTTCAATGTTCCTTCTCTCTTTTTTTGGTCTCTCTAAAAATGCTTTGCCACTGTATGTTCTGCAAACTTGAGGATGGGAAGTCTCTTCCCGAAATGTCGTGTAATAAAGCCTCTTGTGCTGTTCAAACCTTTTTCTCTCTTTATCCAGCTAGATCGATCGAAGCCACACTAACATATACATCGCCGTCACGTTTTATTAAGTCTGCCTTTATAATTTATTTTACCGTTTTATTTTTGTGCCTGCTGATAATCATGCATGTGGGGAACACGATTTGCATCCGGTTTCATTACAACGCGTCGACAGATGGCCATCTCGATGGCTGCTTCCTTTGGTTGTGTTTGCATAATCTATCATTAACAAATCTTTCTGCCAGGCCTACGTACTCCTTTCCACACGTGAACACACGTGAACACACGTGAACACACGTGAACACATGTGAACTCACGTATACTCATACTATTAAAAAAAAGCATGCGCAGATAGCAGGAATAGCAAAGGCAATTTTCTTTAAAAAAACGCACAGGCCGCTGCCGTGTTTATCAAAAATGGACGTCTGAAGAAATCTAACGAATAAGAAACACGAAAATGAATATTTCGTGACTAGAATTTGGCTTTCGTTAATATTTTGTAAGTAGAATTCTTTTTTTTTTTTTTTGCTTTTGCAGTAAGCGTAAAAACGTACGCGAAATACAATTTAAATGATTGGGGGAGGAAGTCAAAAGCGGAAATCTTACGAACCACTGAGCGTCCGTGCTCATTTTCTTTTTAGTGATATGCAAGATTTAAGAGGAGTTGGACACAAGTTACAATAACACTACCTTTTAGGCGATATGCGAACAAAAGAACTAAAGTAGCGAAAAAGGGCGTTTCATTTTAATTAGAACACGTTAATTTTAAGATAAAGCTGTGAAAGGTAGAAAAATGCTGCATATGAAAGAGAGTTGTACAACCAGGGGGACAGAATAAGTAGAATAAGTATGTAAAAAAAATGCATTAACTTTTCTACTTAGAGAAAAACTACATATAGTTTCAAGTGGGAGCTTGCTGAGTCTATTCGAAAACCACTAAATCAGTAAATTTTAGAAAGATTTGAAGCAAGTTTGGTAAGCACGTGGGTGCGCGAAATTTTCCACTTGTGCAACAGGCGCGCAAGGCTGGCGGTCCGAAAAAGCGGATGACAATCTTTTCAACCGGGTTTTCGAACCGCTAGCGTGCAAAATAAATCTCGAATTTAAGTGAGGAATATAAACGCCAAATATTTACGCCGAATTACGTCGCGAATACGCGTCTAAAAGCTGGAAAGCCTCTAGTCATGATGTCCCTGTGACTGATGACACTGGGACGACGCAAGGGGGGAATCACAACCAGTTAGTTTTGAAATGTAAAAGCGCCGAAAAAAAGAAAAGGACTAAGACAAAGGAATACAACACAAGCCGCCTTGTGTTGTATATCTTCGTCTTACATCTTGTCTATTTTCGGCGCTTTTACATTTCAAAGCTAGGAACCAACTGGCCCAACTATCCACTTTGAATAAGTTAGTCTTCGCATCCTGCTTGGCAAAGTCGACAGGCTTTAATCCACATCTAAACTGTCCTTGAACTAAAAGACGTGTTCTTTATTTGGTTTTGGTTTTTGCAAACATTATGCGTATTTAAACGTTTACTTGCTGCAAACTCTATTGCTGCATGGCACGTTATTTGCACGCAGAGATCAAGAAAAAGTGCGATTTTAAACCGCTCTAGTAACGGTTTCACAACGTGTTCATGTTCAAGGTACTCATGGTACTAATTTTGTCGCGCAGCTCATCTAATCCCTGACATCGGGTAAAAGAGTAATAAAAAAAAAAACACTTCGCAGTTTTATATTTACCCTATTATCAATCCACGAAATTGCGAATCTATAGGGAGCGGAAGTTCGTCTGCTTCTTTTGCAGGGAATTGTGGTGACGTTAGAACGCCGAGCTCTGATTGGCTCTGCTTGAAGGATAGTGGGTAGACCTCAAAGCAAGCTGCCTTGAAATCTACCCACTATCCCTCAATCAGAGCCAATCAGAGCTTGGCGTTCTGACGTCACCACAACCTCTACAAAAGAAGCAGACGATCTTGCGCTCCGCATAGACCTACGCGCAGCTCTGACGTCACCTCGCTGTGGTGGCGCTACTGTTGGCACGGAGCACGAGCAGACGCTTCATTCGACGCGAATCTGGTTTTCTGTGCACTCGCAGTGATTACACCTGGCACGTCTTGTTTTTAAACAGCGTACTAGCATATACCGACTGTGCAACGGAGTTTATAGTTCGACAGGTGGTGCCATCCTACGCGATGGCGCCACCTACGCCCCGCGGCAGCAGTGATTGGACGCGATCTCGAGGCTCAAACGTCCGGATGCCCAGCCGAATCGTCACGCGATGCTCGTGTCGAATCGTTCGGTGGCTAGGCCTGTTCAAAGTTCCCCTTCTGGGGCAGCATGGTGACGCTGACTGTACCGGTAGACCGAGGCGCCTCCTGTTTCCTCATCGCCCTGGGGCTACGGGGGCTACGATCAATAGAGAGTTTTAGAACAGAAGGCTTCAACACTTTGGACGCTACGAGCAGCTTTGAGCGACATGCTGCGCTTTCGGAGCACTTCTGCGCATCCATAGTTTGACTCCCCAACCTGCTTGAGGGATCCAAAGCATTGGGGCCCCTTATTCGAAAAACTCTCTAATACCGAGGCGCAAAAAAACAGTTGCAAACGAGTACACGCATAAACTCGACAGTTATTTACTCACATTCCCGTGTGTTTGGGTGAGAACGGTCCTGTTTTGTATGTGAAATTGAAGCCTCCCTCCACGGCCCAATCCTGCCCTCCTAGCTGTCTGCAAGGGGGCATCATCGGAGAAGAACCGGTTATGGTTCGGCAGATTGTACAGAGAAATACACTCCTTGTCACCATGGTAGACATACAATCGCTATACGTGCCCGAAATCTCGAAGTGTCAATAAGCGCCCCACTTTTCCAAATTCCCGTGAGTTTTTCGTCATCTAGGTGCAATAGTGTGCGGCCGACAAGCTATAATATCCCGGAAAAAAAACGACAACAACAACAACCCGGAAATGTAATTATTTTGCGTCTTTCAGGCACAAAAGCAGCAACGAGCAGAGTCCTTCGATGGTTTGGAGATAGCCGCTTGCCTACATGAATTAATAAAAGAAATCGATAATGTTTTGAGATTGAGAGAAAATACCGAAGAACTACAAAAACTGCCAGCGGACTGCGCATATAATGCAGACGCCTGTGATCATTCGCGTTTTCTTTTTTCTTCTTCAAAACGGTTAAAAAAAAGGCGAAGTGAAGATTTTTCAGAATTAAATTTGAAAACCTTTTGTGCGATCAAACACACCTCTTGTTGCATATCGTTTTTAAATACCTCAGCCGTGAGCACAGCGTTTAAATATTAGTGTAATCTCAGATTGCAAAATGACCATCATATGTTACTTACTTGAGCAAAACTCGAGCGTCGTCGTATCCAATGACCTGCGCTGGTATTTTTGGCAAACCGGGCGGATTCATGATCCTCATTGCTTCCGCTAAGAAGAATATATGAATATATAACATAAATTCAAGGATCAAAACACCAAACATTCCCTCCCCTTCTTGAAAAACAAAGTATGCCTTTTTCACTTGAATAGAAGACACGCTGGTCATGAACCAGGACCAAACGACTAGATTTCCACAGTGCGCAGATGCAGGCAATCACCTTGTTCTACTTGAGAAACGTAGCAAATAACAATATCTTGCAAATGACTTTCCGCAAACAAATGATCTACGTAGATGTTTTTTTGTTTTTTTTCCCCCCGCGAGATCGTCATCTCTATTCCATAGTTCGATGGGCTTTTTTTGTCGATCACGATGATAAACTATCCGCTTGTGCCCCGCGTGAAAGGGAACGCGCAAGTTTGGTACGTACGTTAGCAGTGCGTCTATTGCTCGAATGAATACAGTACTCCGTTGCCCCCTCTGACCGCTCATTCACACTGGAAGCGGATCCGCGTTCGCAAAGCGGTTGCGAACGCGGTTATATAAAGATCCAGCACAATTGCACGCGCACTCGATGACATCAAGTGCGCGTGCAATTGTGCTGGATCTTTATACAACCGCGTTCGCAACCGCTTTGCGAACGCGGATCCGCTTTCAGTGTGAATGAGCGGTTAAGGATCACCAAGTCAACCTCTAAATAAACTCACTTCGTCTAGTATTTTAACTAAAACAAAGAACAAAACAAAACCCTCCCAATAACATCGCGCTTCCATTTGTCATGGCTTCTTGTGTAAAGTTTTTGAACGCCAACTGCTCCGAGCATAAAAGCGGTAGGAAGAATTAGAAACTGGCAGGTTCTGCCTTCTAGATTATGCCACTTTGCTTTATGGCGAAGAAAACAATTACGTGTTTGTGATGAGCGTTCGCGCATCATTTATGTGGGGCTCAGGTTTGTCTGCTTTTTGCGCAGGAGTTGCGGTGACGTCAGAACGCTCTAAAAAAAGGGTGTCGTCTTACACCCTTTTGTCTCATATAATGCACCCCAACATTTTAATTCGACGTACAGCTCACTTATGTGGAACAGACGGCCCCAGCTTTTACAAGGCGCTTGATAACGGTGCGATGTAACTTATTAAATATCTTAAGTACATATCAAAGTCTACAGAAAAAAAAATACTGAGGTTTTGCAGTGAGGCCAAAAAAACCTCGATAATTATTTTTTCTTGTAGCCAGATACACGTATATTAGCTATTTTATTAAGTTGTACCACTGGCTATCGAGCCGTTCGTGAAAGTTGGTGCCGTCGGTTCGACGTCAGAGCGCTGTACGTCGAACTGAAATTTGGGGGTGTATTATATGGGACAAGGGGCGTAAGAACATACCCTTTTTTTCTGAGAGTGAACGCCAAGCTCTGATTGGTCTGAATTGAAGGAGAGTGGGTAGACGTCAATGCCACCTGCATTGACGTCTACCCACTATCCTTCAATCAGAGGCAATCAGAGCTCGGCGTACTGACGTCACCGCAACCTCTGCGCAAAAGCAGACGAACTTGCGCCCCGCATAGTCGCTGAGAGCTTAAAAACACGCAGGACGTGGCTCATTATAGGCTCACGCTCCTTCGTCGTGATTGGTTCTTCAGCAATCTTATCGGCAAATGCCGCAATCTGATTGGCTGCTGACCGATGTTTGCGATTCGCAAGTTTCTGCGCTTCTTAAGTTATCAGTGAGTATGTAGTTGTCTTCAACGCGTATTCATAGAACTTATCCTGCTTCTGATTCAATTAATTGTATTAACTACATAAATTTCTTTTGTAATCCTGTTACTTACAGTTGTTGCTGACATCTTAAGAAATCCAGGGTGTGGCTTACTATTTACAAGCTTCTTTCTTCTTGATTTGTTTGTCATGGCGTTTCTATTGCCTTATGCATACATTTCGTTGGCTCTGGTGCGATCGGTACTCACCAAGGTCCTGTGTATTTAAACCGCCAGCGGTTATATTTTTTTGTCTGAGTCGGGTGGTTTTACTCGGGCGTCTGTTTGGTCATGTGTGTTCTTTGCGTTTTTAAGCACACATATAGTTTTGAGTTAAAAAAAAAGAAAAGAAAAAGAGCTGTACCGATTATGATCCCACACCTATCGGTCTGCAAAAAATCACTCGGTTCGCTCGGTTAAGGGTATTTCACAGAGCTTATACCATTAACCCTACAGTGCCAGATAGGTTCTTCGAACTTCTTTGCTATGTTTTGTCACGAGTCGATCATCAACATAAAGTTGGCATCCCTCGAACTAATCCGGAGCGCTGGTTCGTCTGCTTTCTGCACAGGGGTGGCGATGACGTCAGAACGCCGAGCTCTTATTGGCTGATTGAAACAAATAGTGGGTAGACCTCGAAGCATCTAGCATTCAGGTCCACCCCCTTTCCTTTCAATTAAAGCCAATCAGAGCTCGGCGTCGTTCTGACGTCACCGTAACTCCTGCGCAAGAAGCAGACGACTTGCTCTCCGCACAGCGATGTTTTTTTACGATTCTGTTATAACAATGCACGTCTCTTGAATGGAAACACCTTCCGGCCTCCATCGTCTCAATTACTGAGGGTGTTATTTTTAAAAAGGCGTTAATTGGTATTTTTACCTGATTTGTTAATTTTGTTTTTTATTGTTTTCCCCCCATATGTCATTTCATTAGCGACTCATTCTTTTCCACTTACCCTGAGGGTAAATGAATAAAATGTAATTAAATGCGGTTGCTGTTTTTTGCTCGCGCACACCTTGAATTTTGAGCTTTTTTGAAGCATATCAACCGTTCTCAGCTGATTCCCTTTTTAATTTTTTTTTGGCTGGTAATTAGGAGAGCTGCACTCACGTATTGAGGGGTAGCCGGGAGTCTCGGCGTCCTGCGTAAAATCCAGAGTTCCCCGCTGCATGGCAGAACCGCCGACGTACTGGCTCTTCGGGAAAACAAAATCGTCTCCTTTCGGAGCGAGGTCCATGGGATCACCGAAGAGTATGGCTCCGATGCCGCCGCGCTCTTCGCAAATGCGGACCTAAAATTGTAGGTGTGGTAAAGGAATCAATTAGAGAAGTAGGAGGCGGTAGAAATTGGTCAATTTCTAATAGGTCAATTTCAAATAGGTCAATGAAGGTCAACTTACACATTTTGGGTATACACAATTTAATTATTCGGACCTAACTATTGCTTACTGCCTTGTAGGAATTTAATACGTGTCGTCCCCTGAAGGTAATCACTAATATGCAATAATTGGCTTCTTTTTTTTCAATTATTTTCAAATATATATGAAATGCCTACGAATCTGCTTATAGTCTAGCACTGTATCAGAATTCACTGTTATGCCTGAATGGTCATGAGACGATTTGTAAGAGAGACTGTAGTCAATTATGTTTTTTGTATTATTTACATTTGCATAATTAAAACATTCCAAAGCTATACTACTGTCTAAGAAAGTGCTTTTTACGAAGAAAAAATGGTTTTAAAGACGGAAATATTACGGCAACTACGCATTCTGCTGGTTCTACAACAATCACTAAAAGGTGATGAAACCGCTGAGTGACCGTTGGAGAACGTTTCCCGACGGCAGAGAGTACAAGCAACTCTGTGATTCATCAAAAATGTTAATTGGGCGTTTGGGTTCATAGTTTGAAGCGCTGTCCTCCTTCGTCTTGGCATCAGTTGTTTTCGGCACTTTCATGATTTTTAAACCCTGTGCTTCTGCAGTTACCATGAGTGACTGCTGCGAAATATATACGGCACCTAGCGCATCTAGAACAGACATCTGTCGCGGAAAGTTTCTCGTCAGCTTTCTCGAGCGAATCATAGCGGGTTCGTTTCACACGCACTGGCACCGTTCGAGTTCTCTCCCAGAACGCATCGCACTCGCAGAGTGTTGCACGGAGAACTGGACTCAAACGAACACGCCAGATGCACCGAGTGCAGAAGACTGATGCTGCCGCCATCTATGTTGTAGAAAAGGTACCAACCTCAAACCGAAACTAGCGCCTTTCTGTTTGGAGTGGTGGGTGGGAATGCGAAAGTGCAGTCGCTACCAACGTTTATCTACAAATGTTGGTCGCTGCAACCTGTAGTTTATATTTGCGATGACTTCAAGCAACTCGGCTGTCGTAGAGACAGTTACAGACGGAGTAAATTTCCGCAACGAGCTGTCTACAAAGCAGCTTGTTGCGATCTTTTTATAACCGCTTACACTGATGAAAACTGATGATGCTGTCCGAGCAGAAGCTTGATCCGTTTGAGCATGGTATTATGCGTGAACCACTGAAAGGGCACGGCTTAAAACTAGTCTGTTGAAATATCCAGCAAAACTTTTTGTGGGACTTTCGATTTCGATCGTCATTGCAGGCAGGGGCGGATGCAGGAATTTCCTGAGGGGGGGGGGGGGGGGGGGTCAGGTGTTGTTCAGCGTACCATTTGTTTAGGAACCCCCTCCCCCTCTCCCTCGTTTCACGCCCTAAATTTTACACATGCAGAAATCAAGAGGGGGGTCAGGACATCCGGACCCCCCCTCTAAGTCCGCCCCTGATTGCAGGTGGATCAGATATTAGCCCTGGTGAGGGAGTCGAGAGCGAGAGCTTTCTCGAACGAAATACGACGGGGCAAGTTAGCAGACGTAGGTGAATGTTAAACATAATGATGTTGCCCAACCCTCGGGTAAAGTCACTATGTTTAGCTTTCTCTGATGCTTATTGGCCAGTCACAGGATTCTGCTGGGGGAGTATTGTTGACAAATGTTCAATTTTTCACCCGCACACGAATGGTGCGGGGGCCGCTGAAGCGTTTGTTCTGAGGATTTCTTTACACACTGGTATATTTCAGCGTCTGTACGGCACCAGAGTGACTTAAAACTTCCAAATAAAGTACGGTTTGTCAATTGCTTCCTTCGTGAAATAGCAGACGCTCACAATTCAAGCTCGCGTTTGATTCTGTGGCCCACGTGACGCGATTTCTATCAGAAAATCTACTTTTTTTTCCTTTCGGGTCCGCGACACATCGTAGCAGACGAACCCTCGTCGTCTGCTCCCGCTCCTCGCCGGAGCGAGGCAAGCGGGGTTGCATTTTGGCGCACTCCTGACTTTCTCGGTGCAGCGAGTGCATGCACGCGTGAGGTGCCAGCGCTGAAACGAACTCGGAGAGTGCAACCACTCGTGGAGTGCCGGCTGAAACGAACCCGCTCCACGCTGCGAGTGGGTACGCGTGGGCACGAGTGCCGTGAAACGAGCTCGCTATCAGATATTCACAACGCCTGGCGGTTTCTGCACGAAGCCGTGAAAGTAGTTTGGAAAGCACGCGATGAATAACGTCGTACGGCTAAAGCGATTCTCAAAGCTTTCAGGCTCGAGCCCATGGATTATGCAGGATTGCGGCAGAGCTATTTTAAAGCGGGGACTTTCCATTTCGAGAATGACGCTATGACGGTTTTCCCCTACATTTTTTACTGTCATACATCGCAAAGCGTCTGAGAGTTCACTTTCTTGCAAAACAGGGAGGCAGCCAATCACGGCAAAGAATAGAAGGATTCAGCGAATTATAAAGCTCAGAATACACTTCGATAAAAGAAATGAGATGTGCACAGGGACTATGCTCAACTGAAGTCATCATGCTAATTCTCCCTCCACGCATTGCGTTTGTTTTAGAGCGCAGCTCTTAGGCGCCCGTTTCCGGCTTGAGCGGCGAGGGCGTCGGCGTCGCCGTCAGCGTCGGTGTAACCGCGCGTTGCATTATGGGACGTTTCCCATAATAACGTCACACGTGACGTCACGTGTGACGTCACGAGGGTCACTCGTGACGTCACCACGCGTTGCATCATGGGTAAATTTCCCCACTAAATTTAGCGGCTAAATTTTCCTGCTAAACTTGGCGGAAAAATTTCCCTGCTAAATTTAGCGGAAAATTTTCCCCGCTAAATTTGGCCAAAACTTTCCACGCTAAATTAAGCACAAAAATTTCTCCTCTAAATTTAGCGGAAAAAGTTCCCTGCTAAATATTTTCTGCTGAATTTAGTGGAAACATTTTCCCGCTAAATTTATTCAAAAAATTCCCCGTTAAATTTAGCGGAAATATTTTCCGCTATATGAAGCGGAAAATTATCCCCGCTAAATTTTGCGGAAAATTTTCCCGCTAAAATCGGCGGAAAAAAATCTCCGCTAAGCTTAGCGGAAAAATGTTCCCGCTAAATTTAGCGGGGAATTTTTCCCCTAAATTTAGAGGGAAATTTGGCGAAATGTTTTTGCTAAATGGGAGAGGAGCAGGAGAGGAGGGTACGGATGAGGAGGAGGGGCGTACCCTACTCTCCGTTCCTTCCCCTCATCCTCCTCAAGAGCTGTGCTCTAAGTCGGCGTTACAAGAAATTGTAAACGTCTTTCTTTTCTTGTGTGTCTAATCGTTATTTGTTTATCGTCATTCCTTGGAATTTTTTCATTGTGTGTCGGGATTGACGGCTTCCGTGTTCAGGAAAGAAGTGAATTCACAGCATCTTTTTTTTTTTTTTTTTTAGTGTGGGGTTGTCCGCACCACTGATCTCTACAATAGAGGGCTGGATAGTGCATAGCTGTTTTCCGAGCATAGCGCGAGTGAAGACACCGGAAGTTCCCCGCTTGTCTTGGTAGTCGGTCATCTACCGGGCTCTCTATGGTGGATTAAGTCGATGTCTTGGTCCATGATTTATTGTGTCTTTGAGGGGGTTTTATTACTCATATCTTTAATTAGATCCCGAGAATGATGCATTTGAATTTGGGACTTGACAACTAAAATCCCAAAATATTCGCATCTGATGGCTTCTCGGGTCAACATGCGATGTTACTGCGCAACAAGCGGGCTCTCTTGAGATGTCAAGAAAAAAATCCAGCTCCCTCAACGCTCTTCGAATCAGCAGTCGGAAGAGCTAAAAAGCCTGTCAAACGCTCACTTCCGGGACAAGCCGCTTACTTTCGGTGGTTTCACACCTGTTTGCTCAATGCTCCATCCAGCCCTTTGTAGTGAGGCATAGAGTTATCATAATGTACGCTAGAGGTTCAACTGGCGCCTAGAGTCTATGGGACTTCCGGGAGGCAAATTGAAGCAGACAGCAACCAGTCTATTTTTGCGGTATTCCTGTGCATTGCAATAGAAAAATGCGCGTGCATTTTGTCTCTTCGACGTTAAATAACATACATAAGTACGTCCGAAGTATTCGTGATATTTTCTTTTATAATCGAGCGTAGGGAGAAAATGCACTCGCTTTTTCCCATAGAACTGTATTACCGGAAGTCAATTCCCGACTGGTTGCTGTCTGCTTTAAATTTCCGCAGCACACTAGCGCCGGTTGAACCTCTAGCGTACATTATAATAGCTCTACGAGTGGAGATCAGTGTTCGACAGTGGTATCTACCGTGACTGTAAAGCGTCTCCAACTGGTGTGTTCAGCGTCCCATTCCACCCATGCATTGAAAGTGGTTTCTAAGTGGCCACATATGAGGTCACAGACGCCGGAGTGTCACGCTGTTGGATATCGCGATCATGATGGTTGGGCGTACAAGTCTTAGACAAAAACAAAAAAAAAACCGAGGGAACACTAGTGTCGCTAGCGTCGCTGTCGTCGCGGCGTCCCAGCTCCCGGCTGCCGAAGCTTCCGTGGTCTGTAAAGCTGGAAGCGTTCTGCAGCTGAACAGGCGCCTGGCGCTCCCACAACCGCTGTTGGGACGCCGCCAGGATCGCGACCGGCGATAGCATGACGCTTCTATGACGTCATCGGGTGGAAATCGAAGAACCAATTTTTTGGACGCGGTAAACACACCAGTCGGAGACGAGTCCCTGTCACTATACTGACGCTCTACTTCTTTAGCTTGGTTTGATTTGTTTTCTTTTTGACATGAAGCCTGTCTCTGATCACAAAGCTCTACTGCAGCTCGGGGAAATACGATCATTCGTTATCGACTAAAATTAGACGTCTACGAGATTGAAAGTAATTTAGAGGTGGGTACAGCAACATATCACTTCATACCGCAGTAAAACATGCCGAAATGGTTCAACTAAATTCTTTTTATTACTTTTTTTTTTTGGGGGGGGGGGGGGGGTGGGGCGGGGGAGGTAGGGGAGAGGACAGTAGGAGAAACAGCGTAGAGGAGGCCTCTGAATTATGCAAAGCGAACCGGTAGAAATCAGAAGCTTAATTGCATTTACCTCTTTAAAATATGTTTTGTTTTTAAGTTGACTGCCTAAAGGAAAAGTGACAACGCCTGCCTTACTTTATCTCCTCGGGTGCCCTTGCCGTATCTCGCCAGGCAGATGTACCCAGCGACGCTGATGCCCTCCTTTTCGAGTTTGTCAAAGTCTTCGTACCTCCCGTAGTTCACAAATATCAGCTCCGCCTGCAAACAAGGATTTACGTAGTGTATGATTTTGTCTTTTCCATTATTTGTTTAGTTAATGTTCACGGTCGCGACATTACAGAGTGGCGCAGAGACTCCAGGACGGATAATCTCGATAAACAAATTCTTTGGTAACTATTTTTCCTGGGAAAAAGTCAACTTTTGACTACACACCACTACATCTGCACATCTACACTACATCTACACGAATGCACGCACGCACGCACACACATACGTACGCATGCAGACACACACGCACACAAACATATATATAAATATATAATTTTTTTTTTTTTTTTTTGGTGGGGACAGGGGGCTTTGATACCGACAAGAGAAAGAAAGGAGACAATGAGTAAGAAGCAGACTCGCGGACAGTTCAGTCAGGGCCGTGCTCCGGGGAAGCACAAAATAAAACTGTATGCTGTAAGCGACTTACTTTTCGCAAGGACCTAATTTTCGCGTATTTCGTGAATCGCCTAAAATTGGGGAGAAATTGGTCCTGCAAACAATTCCGGTAACATGTAAACACATTGGAATCTATACTGAGATCCCTCCGCGTCGCGAAAATTAGAGCCCGCGAAATATTCCAAAACTTCAGCTTTGACCAAAATCGCGAAATATTGAGCCCGCGAAAAATAAGTCATTTACAGTAGATCAAATTTCTTCCCGCAAATCTTCTCTTTTTTTTTTTTGAGGCGACAATTTTACTTTTTTTTTATTGAGCGACAAATTGGAGTAAAGTGCCATAAAAACTCGAATGAGCGGCAGGTGCCACTTAATCATATTCTCAAGGACGACCCTCATCCTTGCGGTCGTCCTAGACCTCTAGGACGACCTCACATGTCACAGTACCTGAGAAACAAGCGGCGTTGTGACCGAAAGATAGCCATAAAAATACGTCATCAAGCGTCATCAGCGTGATGTCATCAAGCGTCATCATACATCATCAGCGTGATGTCACCGCCGGAGTGCCGTATGCAGAAGGTGCGCTTCGGACTTCATCTATTCTCGTTGTGTGCTTCGTGCAATGAACTGTGAGGCACTGCACGCGTCTACATCTACGTCCTCGACATCGGCAGCAGCGTCTACATCTACGCTGGCTTCGGCAGGCAAACGTGTCCTCCTCTAGGCGTCGTTTTCGTGTCCCCCTCTAAGCGTCGTTTTCGACGTGGTCCTAGACGTCGTGCCACTAGGCATCGTTCTCGACGTCGTCCTAGAACTCGTTCTAGACGTCGTTCTTGACGTCGTCCTCTAGGAGTCGTTGGTGACGTCGTCCTAGACGTCACACTTAAGGTCGTCCTAGAGGCCCTAGAAGTCGTCCTAGACGTCGTCCTTGAGGTTGTCCGAGAGGTCGTAGACGCCGTCCTTGACGTCGTCCTTGATGTAGTTCTAGAGGTCCTCCTAGACACCGTACTTGGCGTCGATCTCTAGGAAGTCGTCTTTGACGTCGTCCTATACGTCGTCCTAAACTTTGATGCGTGTAGAAACATTAGTGGAAAAAATTTCTCCGGCGGGACTATAATGATCCCGCTTTCCTACACGTAAGCAGTATTAAGTGTACTCGTGTATTTGTTTTTTCCTGGACAGCTTTAATTTTTGTTTCTCCGGTTTGGGTAAAAACGGCTGGGGGTTAATTATCGGTGTTCCTTCGATTTTTCACGAAAACATGCAATGCTATTTATAGGCATGCGAGACATCTCCGCTGGCATATTATATGAAAGAAACTCGTTATTGATGACCTCAGGGCACTACCTACGCAGCACAACCGAGAAACATAACTAGAAAAACACACTCGTCACGCGTCTACAAACCTCCACTGTTCCCTGAGCAGAAAAGGCGAGGTACGCCGGACCGATGTCAGTATCAATTCCAGGAATCCTGTCTTCGGTCATCTTTGCCTCCAGTAACACCGTTCCGTTATCATGAATCAGTCGGACCTGAAACAACATTTAGGATCAAAACTATGAATAGATTGAGACGTATAGGAACGCATATGCTACCATTCCAATATTCACTTTTTTCCCCGCTGATACAATCTACCAAGCTACCGCTCACGTCCCTAGCATGTGATGTTTCTCTCGGTTCAGATATTGTTCGCCGCGCATGGGGAAATATCCCAGTAAAGGGTTAAATTTTTACGTCTGCAAAATCATTAAAAAGGCATTTACCTGGCGATATTTTTGCTAAAATTTACTCTCTTAGTAACCAGTGCGAAAGCAGAAAGCTGGAATGGTATAATGGTAATCTAAAGGTGAAACGCCGGTGCATATAATTGGCGCCGAGCTGAGGTGGGAACCAGTAAAAAAAAAGAAAAAAGAAATCAATGCTTGTAAAAAAAAAAAAAAAATACCCGTCTTTTCTTTTACTGAGTAGGTATGCTGCCACATTTGTTCTTTGCTGAAAAAACTCAACAAAGTTTTATCAGCACGAAGTATTAGTGCAAAACTTTAAAGTAGTACATACTTGTTTTGGAGCACTACAGAATATACCGACTGCACGCACAGCAGCAACTTGCTACGCGTTAACGTCGTTCAACGCACGATACACTCGTCTAGTTTTAAGTGTGGTTTTATTGAGTGTGTGTGTGTTTAGACAGTCGGAGGTTAGTCAGCCTTCGATGGGCGTCTGGTGTCGCCACCGTAGATGACAAAGTTAGCCAGTAAGACTGCTATCCTGGGGTCTTTAACGTGCATCGCGCAGTAGTGATATACGTAGCACCCGTCTAGCATGAGCAAAAAAGTTACTACGGCCGAGGACAATGTAAGGCAAGGGCCGCGCTTCTTGAGAAAGGACTCCGTAATCAAATATGGGGTTCGCCATATTTATTTGCTTATTGCGTTCACGTATAATTTTTTTTATTAGTGCAAATTATTTTTGTTTGTTTACTGGCCAGAAACTCTGGTGTGGAACCGTATTTGTTAATTTATTATATATTTAATATTTCGAAGCGAGAGGGCTTGCGGCGATGGGAACATTTCAAGGCGAAGAACAGACCTTCCCAACTCGTATCACCCGGGCGAAAAAGTGCAGAGCCACTGAGCTGTGCACGGATGCGCAGGGTCTGATATGCCGCAGAACAAAGCAGCAGCGGACTGGGCTGTGGACTGGGCCTGAGAAGGCGTTCCACAGCCTAGTCCGATTTATGGAAAGGTCTGTAGGGGGTATTCCCTGGACACCATATTTGAGGGCGCTGCTTAGAGTGCATGCTCAGAACGAGCTCACATTAGCAGGTTGATAAGACCAGCCCTCTTGATGGTGTAGAACGCACGTTGTAAGAGAACTGCGGAAGCTCGCCATCAGCACGCGCTCAGCTGTCGCGCACACAGCCATGGCCGCCAGTGAATATACTCCCTATAGACCTTTCCAAAAGAAAGGTCTCCTGGCCGGTTCCATTTTCAGTGTTCGTGCATATGGCGTGTGATTTACTCGCTTTCCGAAGCGAGATCGCACGCTGGGCGGAGGACTTGTAGATATTAGAATGGTGTATAGCCGATGATAGGTTAAGAATTAAGGAGATGGTCGGCCTCGAGCGCAAGCTTTCTGCATTTGATAATACCTCGTCCTCGTCGCACGTGCAGCCGAGACCGAGCGGGCGGCAACGAGCACATGCTGAAGGTGGTTCTTCTACTGTGTTTTTAAAGGGATGCTGGACCAAACATTGCAGTGTCCATAGTATGTGGCGCACAATCTTTTCACGCACCAACTGACGCCGGTGTGTTCGAGCCCACGCAACAAAATTGACGTCGTACTCCTCCATTCATGCTTAAAATGACAATAAAATAAACGGGCTCTGGGCAAAAAAAAAATTGACAGGCTTTTTATTTTTACGATTGACAGCTACGTGAGTGTTAGACCAATTAATCGCCTGCCTTTTAGACCAGACCCAACTGTGGAAATGAAAAAACCTGTCTTTATTCTACTTTCCTTCGTAGTTCACACATTTCACTGCGAGCGAATGGAGGACTATGACGTCAATTTGGCTGCGTGTGCTCGTGCACACTGGCGGCTTCTGGCTCGTGGAAGGATCGTGCGTCACTTATTAAGGACACTTAAAATGTTTATTCAGCATCGGTTTAAACTTTCACCGATTACACGGTGTATATTAAAACAATACCGCTCGCCAACGGAGCGACTGAAAGCGCAGCCATAAGGCAGCATGAGATATCTCTACCAGTGACGCTTGTTCGCCAACGTGTTATTTCGTTACCTGTTAATAAAACTAAAGCGTAAAAAACAACAATATGTTTAGTGCTTTTTCTTTTTTAACTTTGAGTTACGGGGCCGTATTAAGGTGAGCGACCGCAATAGGAATGTTGACTCTGCTCTTCATTTCGTATACGTCGGTAACTACCGAAACAAAAACCTGAATTCGTTCGCAGAATGTGCCCATGAACCGGGTTACTATCGAAAGAACTTATAATTAAACGGATATCCCTGTGCATACTAGATTAGAACCGGGAAAAAAGAGAAATTGTGGCCCACGAATCTCTCGAGTGCAGAAATCTTGATTGTGATTCACGTATTATCAAATTTGATAAAGATTGATTAAAACAAGCGTACCATATCGACTTCTGACACGTGACAGCAGGGTTTTCTGTTCATTGCGGTTCACGATTCTGGAATACCACATGTTCAGAAGCATGTTCTATGGTGGCCAGTTGTGATTTTGAGGATCAAAAACAGGGTGGTGAAAACGTTTTATATAAGAAAAAGTGGCGCGAATGCTAATGCTTATTTTGCACTTGAAGTCTTACTTATCTTGTTTGACTACCTTGAGAACGCTGCTGCGAGTTTTCTTGAGATACAAATTCGAGCTACCACGAAAGCCAAGCGACGCACCAATTGGTAGTCACGGTATATTGATGCGAGCCCCAAACTTCGCACTCAAAGATAATTAGGATTTTTAGCAAACCGTTACCGTGTTCCGCGTACTGCACTACCGGAGCCTTTGAAGCATGCTTTTAAGCTCGCGTCCCGCGGTCACGGCACTACCCGGGCGCGCGCTTAAAAGCACGCTTCAAAGGCTCCGGTAATGCGGTACGCGGAATACGCTAGCGGTTTGCTAAAAGTCACTACCAAAACGCAATTATTTATTAAAAAAAAAAAAAAAGACAAAGGCTAACATTAGTCTTTTCTGCGAAATGCCCCCTAGCGACTAAAGCACTTGCGTTGGATAGGAGAAACCTTTGAATTTTACTCACACTGTTTGGATGTTCGGGATCGGGCTGCGGGTGCACCAATAGGTACGGCACCTTCTTCACTTCGTCAAAGCCGCTTTTTCGAAGTGAATTTTCAAGAAAGTCGACTATGTCGACCCCATCACGCTCGCTGCCGGAACGATGAGGCTTTTCCGAGAGGAAACTGTTATGGAAAATAGAAGAGACACGTTCAGAAATTATTCTTGTAATTATAAGTACGCCCGCGCTCAATTGCACTTCTCGAAATAGGTTTTTTATTTTTTTTATGGCACGTTAAAGTTTGATTTGTCGGCGCAGAGTATTCTTTACATGGGCCCCAAATTAGCAAAGTTGCTAATTTCGAGTCAAAGTCCAGTAAAAAAATAAAAATAAAACGCAAATAATTCATAATTCATAATTCATAATTCATAATTTATTTGTGATGGAGGAGCATATCCACAAAACAACGCAGGTTCGTCAAAGCCTTCAGGGGCTTGTGTGACTAAACATTAATATTAATAGTTCTATTAATATTTGCGTTTTCTTTAACGAGACACTGACTTCTTTGACTTTTTTTAGTTGTAAATATTTTTTCACATTTTTTTACAGAGAGGTCACAACAATGCATATGCTGGAATAAACTATTTTAACTTTAAACTTTGAACTTTGAGGATCCAAAATAAATTATCTGCAATAGGCCGCATATAAACCAGTGTTCGAGGGAATTCCATGGAGAATTTGAATTTGGCCCACTTTCTTGGTGCCAGGCAAAAAAAAAAAAAAAACAAAAAAAAACGGGAGTAATTAAAAGTGATAATCAGGTCGGAAATTAAAGACACTTTTGAAGGTTTTTCATCACGTGCTTTCGTTCATCCAACTCAATGTATCTGCTTCACGAGGTCTAAAAACACAAATTGTCGACATGAAAGGGTGGCTCTTCTGACCGCCAAAGTAAAGTCAAGCCGCTTCCTTGTACTTTTGCTTGTTGCAAATTTGTATGGGGCTGTCCAACATCTTTGTCATTTAGGCTGTATGCGGCAGAGAGACCGGTTCATGGCGTAGGAGGTGGAAGTAACAGGTATTTCTATTCGGTACTTTAACAAGAACCGTGAGGCGTGCGCGAATAAATTGTGGACTTTCAGACTTTATAATACACATCTATCAAGAATAGGGTTATTCAAATAGGAAGGTTAAATTTATTGGAACCACCTTAGTTCCATCAAAACTTTCCACTGCGTCAAGCATTCTGGTTCACGTGAAATTGCATTGAACGATCCTGGTTTGTAAATTAATCTATTGCATATATACCGTATTGTACAATCAAGAATTTCTTACTTTACATATGTTTTTACTAGAGGACTGTTCCACGAATTTTGATATGTTTTGGTATCCGCTACTTAAATAGATCATTAAGTACTGCGGCCCATGGCAAGAAATCTCCTTCTCCCTGCAATGCATCAACTCAGGCACACCCTCCGAAAGAATATGTGGTTCCCCGGGCAGTATTATTTAGTCATTTCTGTATCGTTGCAAATATAGTCAATATAACTTAAGTAATACATCACATTGTATCTGTATTGCCGCCATAAAATTAATAATTGGAGGAGAATTATAAGTTGCATAAAGGACACACGCACTATCCAGGATTTGCCACGAACTCCCTAAAGCCGGAGACACACTGCAAACAGATTCGAACGCAAGTCACATGATATCAGTGCTTTGAATGCCGCATGGTAACGAGTTCAAGAAGAAACTTGGCGCGTGGCGTTCGAACCATGGATATCACGGTGACTGATGTCTGCAAGACTGTCTTTCTTGTGATGTATGCACCCTTTTGCTGTTTACAAACATGAACTACAGTTAGAGTCCGAGGTGACTTCCAGTCGTTCCGTCTTTGCAAGCCTGTCATGCTTGGTTATGTCACCAGTGCTAGAAAGTATAAATGCTACACGGGCAACAAAGTCAAAGATTTAACGAGGGCCTTCGGCTGTACAATTTAACGTCTTCGAGGCGGCAAGTAGGTTTACAAGAATATTCAAAACATTTTAATAGATCTCCCGCTTTTTCGTTCTTTTGGCGTTTACCTAGAGAATTATTGCGTAAACCTTTCATCGACAGTGCAAGCGGCAATGTCAAGGTGGGCTTTGTTCATTCTTTTTATGAACCGGAAGTTCTCTGGGACGTCAAAGACTGGAGCACCGCCTGGATGGCGTTTGCGATGAAAAGGGTCAATAATCAGTGTGACCGCGGATATAAGCATTCAGAAACGTTAAGGCCCGTTCACACTCTTACAACCGAGTACGACCGAGAGAGACCAGACCGGTTTTTAAGCCTCTTGCGACGTCTTAGGACCGGATGCGCTGCAGCGTAGCTGGTCCTAAGACGTCGTAAGAGGCTTAAAAACCGGTCTGGTCTATCTCGGTCTTTCTCGGTCGCAAGAGTGTGAATGGGCCTTTAGAAACAAACCCATAAGAGAACTTGCCGGTGAAAACACCCACCCGTCTCCAGTTGGCCACAAAGCCGGCCATTAGGCTAGACGCATCTTGTATTTTTGTTGATAGCTTATGCAACGTAAAAAGTAACATCAGCTGCTTTAGTCGACACCTCTGGGTACTTTTACACGACTGGTATTTCTACGTATGGTAAGAAAAGGTGTGATTCTACCCATTTGACCTGTGCGTATCGTTCGAAAAAGGCTTGGCTAAAACTTAACGAGCAAGGCATACTGTACCGATGGTACTCCTTCAGGTTCTCTCGCCGGATTCCTCTGAGGCCTTCAGTAACGGCAACGCTGTCCCGGAGCTCGTACGGCGGCGGTATCGGCGAGTCGCAATACTGCAATACAAAAGCGGTTTGTCCATTAATCGATTCCTACGCATCTGTGATGCAGTAAGGTCTGCGTAGTGTGCAGTGCCGACGCCACTTGAACAGTCAAAGCCTTTGATAAGTGTCCTCTACCGCCGCGCAACGTCGTCAGACTTGAATGGCGCCAACTCGGAAGTTTAGTCCCGAGTCCGACACCGAGCTTCGTTCAACGCGTTGATTGGACGCGAGTCCCAGCCGAACGCTGACGCCGAACTCGTGCCCAATATGCGTCACCGCTAGACCTCATTGTGATGACGTCGAAGTGCTAGTGCACGGGCCTTTATTATTCTATGCGGAGTTGGTGGAGCACGAGTGGACTGCAATTAGATTGCGTCTATTTCTCACGAAACTGTAGAGGAGGAACTATTCCGCATACGTATTATGTTGTTTAAACTCTGACGCCTGCAGAGTCGAAGCAAGACTAGCTGCAAAACATGAACTGTTATGGAAGCTGAAATATAGATTGTAATAAAGAGGCAAAATGCTAAGAGCAAACGTTTACGTCATGCTCTATTCTGTGTCGAATGTCTTCAGAGATTGACTGGCGTATGCTATGGAGGTATCGGAATCTGTCTGCGTTTACGCCATTCGCGATAGAGCAGTTTTTAACAAAGATGGTCTAAATTTAGGAACGATGCTTCCATGCCTTTAATTTAGGTATCCTATAGACCATATGCAAAAAGAAGCGGCCATCTATACCTGTTTTCACCTTAAGAACCGAAGTAAAACAAGTCCGGCTCCTCGCGGAACATTACTAATTTCCCCCTTACGTGGATAATGAAGACATATGTAGGTGAATTTTAGATTAGATATATGTTATATTTTCACTATGTACACGTTCCAAACGTCAAAGGCATCGCTTTTTCCTCCGACAACCGAATCTCGTGAGAAATATTTCGCGCCGCGTAGGAACAATGCGCAAAACGTACTTTTTTCTTAAGGTGAAAACAGGTATAGTGTATTCATGACCAATGATCAGATTTCCTCCATATTGGGGGGTTCCCGCACCGACGGTTTCGCCCGAAAAACAATAGTCCCGGCAAAGTGGAAGTCGTAGAACTAAACTATGATCACCTGCTGCAAGTCCTGTACGAAACCTTCACAGGACGTCTTCGAGAAATACCGTTCATTGACCTGGATGGCCCAGTTCACTGCTTGAGTGAGGAGTCTTGCGACCTCGTTGCTGACAATTCCTTTTCCTGAATTTTGCGGCCGTCTTTCTTTTCTTCTTTGATCCGGAACTAACCAGCAACCCATTGAGCGTACAAATAAGCTGCCCTAATATTATGAAAACCGAGTTAAATGCAGAGGCGCCTCGTCCACAACTGGAAGATGTGATAAACCCCCCAATATGGCGGCTCCTAATGGCATGATGATGATAGCTGGCAGGGATTTCGCATATGGCCTATTACCGTGTATTAAATTCGGAAATTGATGTCATAACTTCAAACATCTAATACCTCTCACTATTGACTTACCATAGTTTTTAGTCAGCAATTACTACTAAGCTATGTCAGCTGAACAAAGTAACTTCTATCCACTGCCACACTTCGTTGTTTGGGAACTATTTAAATCTACAAGTTGAAGACTAGTGAAAACTGCCTAATTTGGCAACAGCTAAATAGATTCAAGTAGCTTAGTCGAGCTCCTGAGGTAGCAACGCATCTCAGAAAATATGTTTTTATTAAGACGCATATTATATTCTTGATAAATATTTTTTTTTCTGCGGTTGTAAGATATTGTATAACACTTTCTATATTATATTCAGTTGTTTCACATTCACTATGTAGATTAAACATTCCGAATACGAAACTTGATCCAGTCTACAAAGGTACGCACGAGAGAGCTATGAACCCACACGAGCATTAGAAACTAGGCTTGTGTACATCAACGCCTGCCTCTACCACAAACCACAAAAAAAAAAAAAAAAGAACGAAAGACTAGTGTTGCATTTTAAAGTGCGAAATAAAGAACTATAAATAAAGTGACGCCCTACACTGGACTGTAGTACGTATGAGTTACTTAAAGCACCTGTGCCAATTGTTACGATTAAAACAAAATTAGCTACACAGCACCTTAGCAGACTCCTAAATTGCAATATATTTATCATCAAAAGTGAACATCTCGAGAGGTTTTGAAACTGTCAAGAGCAAACTATGAGTGCACTCTGACCTGTATACTAGGTGGCTCTTTAAATACAAGTGGCAAGAGACTTTTGCAAGAAAACAGTGGAAATACCACAGTTGAGCCAAGATGAGACTGCAAAATGTCGCAACGAAAGAGAAGCCACATTCAAAAACTTGGTTAGACCCATCGAACCGCTGTCGAAGATATTTTAACATTGTACATTTTATTGCTTTCCCAACGCAAAAAAGCGAAGTACTATGACATTGACAAAGAATATAACATGAATAAAGTTAAATGTAGCTTTTCAATCAAGTTAAATCAATAAGTCATCTCGCATTATAGGACTAAAATTTGTAGTTAAAACTGTCGAGGTTGTAATACAAATACGGGTTCCACCTGCACCCGCACGGGAACAGCGCGAACTACGTACAGGATTTGAGTATAAGCAAATGCAAAAACAGTGCAGAACATCTCACTTTAGACTTCGGAAAAGGGAAGTCACGTTGCATGATGGCGACGGAGAGCGCAAGAATGGCGATCAAGGCGACCACCAAACACGCTCCCATCAACACCAAGGTCACCCGGGTCTTGTCCATGCCCTTGTCTGAACTCTGAGGTGTCTCCCCCGCTTCGAGTACTGGGGATGGTTCTGCATGCATTGCCGCAAGTATTACTGATTGGTAGCCGTGAATTCACCTTAAAACACGAATAGCATGAGTGTATATATTTCGCAACACTGTTGTCGCGAATAATTGTCGTTGACGTTGTTTTTTTGTGTATTTCTCAGTACTGAAAGATTCATTAAAATTACTATTGGAGATGAGATAATCTTGTGGATACCTCTTATGGTTTCAATCTTTGACGGCACAACCAGGGTTATTGATTGCCAGGTTCAAGTTAGACGTTGTGTGTAGAAAGCACGATGGAAGCTTCTAGTCATCGCATCCTTAAACCAACACATCAAAGTTGACAGTCAAACATTCCTCTCATTTTCATTATTAAAAGTATAAGTCATACTACTCAAGACGTCATATTGAGTGTTCGGCCAATCGTAGAAGGGCGGCTACACCGACGCATTTGGTCGAGCTTGTTGTCACTAGTGGTGGAAAGGGCTCAGTTTGGGTGCTACACTAAGTGGTCCATTTTTGGTGTCCGCCCGTACCTTTTCAAAGTAAGCTGCAAAAACTCGGCGGTGTCGTGTCTGTATTAACAGTGTCGCGCAGTATAAAGCGCTCCACAAGATTAACGCGGCCCCTCGGTTAGCAATTTTTTAAGGCATTGCAAGTTATACTTAAAGCTAATTTCGTCACTGCGACAGCTGCAATGCAACCTCCCTCCCTCCCAGGCTGGTTTATGATCGGGAAGTCAAAACCTCACTTTGGAGTTTAACCGGCATGCTCAGAATGGCACACAACGTGTTAAAAACGGCCCATCTGTGGCGGCGTTAAGGCTGGAATGCATGGGGCGAACATGCTGCGAAAAATCGACAAATTTTGTCCGACGACTTTTGCTTTGCGCATGGCGTCAGCCCAATGGCTGCTACGTCGCGCGCAAAGCGAGCGTGCCGTCGGACGAAGTTCGTCAGTTATTCGTCGCATAATTCGCTTCATGGAGTTTAGCCTTTAAGCTTGGGGGGCACAACACATACTCGCAGCTACCGATCGATCTACAGAGCGTGAGCGGCAAATGATCACACTTGAAGAAATTTCCACCCGCCCCCCCCCCCCCCCCCCCCAAACCGCACACATACAAAAAAAAAAAAAAACAAAAAAAAAACAGAAAAAACCGGGATCTACGATATGGTAGTTTGTATGATATATTACATGTTGTCACTAAAACTCTAGTAAATAAGACACCTAAGATACTGACATCCCATTACGCGAGTTTTTGAGGGCGTGGCCATTTTGGTGCTGATTGCAAGAAGGGTGCAATTGGCGATAGTTAGGATAGAAAAATGCAATTTTCTTAGCTTCAAATACGATAAAGAGTTTTAGGGAACCGTTTCCCTAAAACTCTTCGCAGTTCGTACCGGAGGGCCCATCGTAGGGAACCGTTTCCCTAGGATGGGCCCTCCAGTACGCACTGCGCATGCGCGGGTCTTCTGTGGTAGCGCATGCTCAGTTCGTACCGGAAGGCCCATCGTACCGTATTGGATGAGCAAAAACGGTTCCCTACAACTCCCTAATGTCACGAGACTTGTGCGATACTCATTACAAGTAATGAGGTGACTCGTAATCGATTACTTTTTCGAGTAATTTTGTAATCATTGGATTCGTTTTATTCGTAGTCGTCCCAAGAGTAATTTGATTACTTTTAGGAAGTACTAAAATTACTTGTAACCGTTACCATTTTCTCCTCCCCTTTAAATGACGCACTCTGTTTCTAAAGATTCCCTACTAAGGAATACTTGAGCCAAGTCTCCAACAGAGGGAGGTTTGCCAAAATTGGTTAATTGAGAAGATGAGTCGTTTTGAATTCTTTGATTCTAATCCAATAACGAAACAGTACGAAATACCTGTTTTCCTTAAATTTGAAGTAATTGAAGAAGTAACGGTTATTTCTTCGAGTAACGGCAAATTGCTTTTATTCGTAAGTGATCGAGCGATCAAAAAGAATACTTTTTAACCAAGGGTAATTGTAAATGTAAATTTTCGCGTCTTTTTTTTGACTAACGTGTCAGGAACCTCAGGCGGCCTCAATATGTTTCGTCGTGGATTGCTGTAACGTTTCTGGAGGACAGAAAGGTATTCCCTGCGAGTTCAGGCAAAGTTTTAGATTACTGTCAACAGTGATTTTAAACACCGAGATGAATCGACTGTCGTATACTTTGAAGCGTCTGTTTTTTTTTTTTTTTATCATTGTGTCACTGACTTCTTGAATGCTCTGCGGAAAGTAGACGCTAAAAAACTTCTTACCTAAAAAAAATGTTGTTTTTTAATTGTTTTCTAGGGCACTTAAAGGGGTACGGAAATGTAATATTTGCTCTTATTTCTTTGTTTAGATATGGTCTCTGCTGTGGCGGCAGCCCAGATACACTAATCTAGTGCAACCAACCTCTGCTGCACTGTCATCGCGCGACGCAGCAGAGGCTGGTTGCACTACTACTCCACGGGGCGCGGTGCCGCTGGGGCCGAGATGCACTCCGATATCAAACCGTAACTTAAAAACCCGTCGAATTTGTGCGGTTTTTCAGAAAGCCGTAAAATGCCTCGCGTGCCTTCTATCGTTTTGCAATTTGTTGATTTAGTGTTTTTCGATGATGCTGAGCAATTTTCTAATTGAAACCATGCCCTTAAACACAATAATAAAAAGTTAATTACGCAAAAATAATTAACAACATAATTATCCCAGACTTTAATAATTTTCCTAAATGGGCCCCTGGCCCAGGACCAAAACGCCACAAGCATTTTTTCGTTGCGATGAGTAGTTTTTGCAGGAGCGATTTGGCTGCGTTCTCTGAAACACCCTATATATATATATATAGCAACGGTTGTCGTCTATCCAGTTAAGCGAATTCGAAACTAATAGTACACAGAGAGCTGGTCAGAAATTGAGTCCGCCGAAACCAGTGGCCGGGATGGTCTAATTGGTTAAGGCGTCGCCCCGGACAGGCGAAGTTTGCGGGTTCAATCCCCGCTCCTGGCCCAATTTTTCGCCAGCTCTCTTTCCCTTTCCCTTTCCTTAACTTTAATGCAATAAATTCAATAATCACCTTCTCCCCTCTTCGTTCACAATATATATATATATATATAGTTGGGTAGGGTATATATAGTTGACGCGTCTTCTATTTACGCGTCCGGCTGATTGAAATCTGCAGTGTTCCTAAATTTCACTGTTTCTAATTGCTCGTTCGGGATCACGTGGCTTATGGGCCGCGTTTTCCACACGAGCTACAAGGAGTCGAAAGCGTCGATGGTTCGCAAGCATCGCCAGACCTTCCTTAGCCTCAATGTCCGCTTTCTTTCTTTCTGCATGCCAACTGACGCATACGCATGGGCAATCAATTTGCGTCCGAGGGGTCCGCCATTAAATTGCCAACGCTCCCCATGGCTTGAGTTCCTCCCTCTCTTAAATGTAGGATCTCCAAGAGCATGCTGATGATGATGTGGCTTTTTCTTTTACAACAGGCAGCTGGACAGAGTCAGCGCCCTCTCTGGAAAGCTTTATCAAAGAATACAAGTGTTTTGACGAGCATACCCTAGATGGTGCTTCAAACGACGGGAGGCGAATTGAAGTGAGTGAGAAGGGTACCCGCACCCGCGGGAGTTCCACAACTGAGGGAATCCTATAACGTTGGCCACAGGGTGTACAGTCCTTTGCTATGAGTACTAATCGAGATTGTCACATGTTGATGCCACCAAACGGCAACGCTCGCTACTACAGTACGCTTGGCCGTGCAGGAGCCATTGACGTCTCGAACGCGATACGCATTGCGCTTCTCGCTGCCCGATTTTACAGCGAGAGGTAGAGAGATCGCGGCCACGTCATTTCATTTCCGTTCCCCTTTAACATCCTATTCACCACAGTATACACATTAAGCTTCGGGTAGGGCGAAATGAAACGAACACGTTCCCTTGAGCTAGGTGGGTCAGGGTTAGAGATAGATCAAGCTGAAATGAACGTTTGAAGGTAACGAGAAAGAAAGGCAAGGAAACGCTGAAGAAGAAAAAAGAGAAAACGGCAAGGACCAGCGCTTCCTTGCCTTTATCTACAGGGTGTCACAAAAACAATTTACAGGGTTTATTTCCCCGCGAAAATAAACTAGGCATCGTCGAATGCTCATTCTCCGCTCAGAGGTAGCGCTAGAGGTCACAACCAGATGACAAAATTTCAGCCCGATCCGATACCTTATTCAAAGGTTATAAGTGATTTTCTGAAAATTTCAATGGGAAAATGGAGCCCATTTTTGCCCGTTTTCGGTTTCTGGTGTCATAGAGCCCCATGTATTCGAAACCTCCGTCGGCCGCCATTTTACCATTGAAATTTTCAGAAAATCACTTATAACTTTTGATTAAGGTATCGGATCGGGCTGAAACTTTGGCATCTGGTTGTGACCTCCAGTGCTACCTTTGGGGGGAGAATGAGCGTTCGGCGATGCCTAGTTTATTTTTGCGGTGAAAAGAAAACCCTGTAAAGTTTCTTTTGTGACACCCTGTATTTATCTTCAAACGCTCAGCTGTTTCTATATCTACACGATGCTCACTGTAACAAATCACATTTCAATATCGAACAGTTTTCTGTGCATTTCTATTCGCCTAGCTCTTTCCGGATTGACTCGCTCTTAGTAGAGCATTGCAAAAATGCTGAGGCAGAGGAAGTCTTACGCCTCATTCACTGGCGGATGAACCGAAATCGCGAAGCGATTGCGAACGCGGTTGCTTAAATATTCAGTGCTGTTTCACACGCATTGGATGATGAAAACGATGGGACCTACTTCGCGGTTGCGATTCCAACGGTAGTCTGAATGCAGCATTATGGTGTCCACATTACGGTGTCTGCCTTACACTTGGTTGTATTCTTAAGATACAACCAAGTGTAAGCCATCGATGCAACCAATGAGGTGAAACAGTTCAAAGAAAGCGCTGTAAGCGGACGGCTCCTAACCAATTTGAGTCCATCACTATGAGCACTGCCTTTGAATGACTTCCCTTTTCCGTTGCGGGAGTGAGTTTCGTCGCTTTTTTATTTATTGACAACTGGCACAACTTTAATGTTCCACGATGAAGGGGTTAGCGTTAATTCTAATAGCGACCTTTTTTTTAAATCCTTGTTTTTGCACACTGCGCATTGTACATAGAGGTCATAGTCGCGTAGGGGTAATTTGTGACGTTTTAGGTTCCGCGATTTACTTACTGCATGCCGCCCTCTCCCCCCCCCCTCCCCCCCCCCCCCAAGAAAAAATGGAAGTGTTTTTTTTAATTGCTTTTCACCAAAAAAATTAATTGCGCATTGCCGAAAACTTATTTTTCGTCCTAACGTAACGCTAGCGGTCCGAATCAAATGCCGGAGTTTCATAATTTGCCATTATATTGTTCAGACGTCGTTTTCGGTAACTGGTCCCACTGAGTTCCAAGTATTCAAGTGCTCCATCGGCCGCCATTTTCCCGTTGAAAAGTTTAGAAAATCACAACGTTTTGATGAGGTAAATGTTAGTTTTGAGAATCTGGCCTCTGGTTCGGACCGATATCGCTACACAAGGACGGAGAATGAGCATACGGCAATGGCTAATTTATATGCGGTAAAAAAAAATCAAGAAAAAAAAAAAAACTCGCAATTTGTTTTGGGACATTTTGTAAATTAAGACGATGCCATCAGGCAGAGGGATCCCAACTATTTTTTTAGAGCACATTGAGGGAGTGCGTGCGGATTTAAGAAAAAAAAAACACGTTTCTTGCCGTGTTTTGCAAGCTGAACTGCGACTACAGCCTGCACACTGCGCACAGACCACATTGTTGTATTTTGTGCATTTCCCCGATAAATTTAGAGGGAAAACGTTTCCGCTATATTCCAGGCAAAAAAATCTTTCCGCTCAATTTAGCAGGGAACTGATTCTGCTAAGTTTAGATGGGAAAATATTTTTCTGCTAAGGTTAGCGAGAAACCTTTATGAGCCTAATTTAGCGGGGAAGATGTTTTCGCTAAATTAAGTGGCGCGCCACGACCCGACACAGAAACACATCCGGCGATATGCTCCAAAATCTCGCGAATAGGATATTTCCGTAGACCGTTTTTCTCCCCCTCTATAGTAAGTTACAGGTTAAGAAGGTAGCGGCAAGTGCCCCTCAAAGGAAATCATATATCCCTCTGCCACCTCCGCATCCAATAGCGTCCCATCGTTTCCGTGACGTCACGGCCAACGCGCGAGGAGGGTCTTGCCTTTCTGTACATATTTACTTAATCTTGCGACTTTGACTTTGCATTGTGGAAGCCACGAGAGGGAGATTAGAGTTTCCCCCCTCCGATGGAAACAAATACGACTTTCGGGGATTAGCTTCCCCCTCCGATGGATACAAAGGCTGCTTTCAGGGGCTCGCTTCCCCCTCCGATGCATACAAAGGTCGCTTTCTTAAAAGTGGGGGTCGAAGACAAGCTGGCACCACTCTGCGGCCATTATCTATCCATTGAAGCGGAACAAGGAGCGTTTCCAGTGAGCTCTTCTTTCGACTGCGGAGGGATTTGAAACGGGCGCATCACGCTTGTGGGAGGAGCTTCTCCTACCTTCTTGACTTGTAACCGACTATAGCTAGCTCCATAACGTAGACGCCGATATCGCGCATGCGCGCCACTATAGCCTTGCATGCAGAGTTCCGAATCTCGTAGCGGGTCGCAGAGACCGTAGCCGGACGGAGAAAATGATCTACGAAAAGTACCTAACTAGCGGCAGTGGGCGTAGAGCCCTTTCTAAAGACCTTACCGGTTACGTTGGAACCCCTTCTGTACACTGTACGGACAAGAAATCTTCTTTCCATATTAGCGCTCGTAAAGTCAGGCATTGCTATCTTCGGAATTAACGCACGGAGCGACATGATGTCCGTGGAGTCTGTGTCTTCGACAAATTACGGTCTACGTTGCTCCTGCCGTTTATGGTTTACCTTCGCAAGAGGGGCAGGAGCGGGGGGGGGGGGGGGGGCGCTCACAGGGTCACTCGCCAGAGAAAATACCACGCAACAACACATGGGCCTCGCATCTTGTTTTTGTATGCCTGGAAATTTTTATCATGTTTTTACACTGTTTATTGCTCGGAAAATGCGGGCATACTGTAAATAGTCGATGCGAGCGCGCATGGAAGGCCTTATCTGAGGACACCAGCTGCCGTTTCGTTTTCCGCAAATCATTCTGTTTTCCTGTGAACGTCGGCGTAGGTGCGGTAGAACTAAGTTTTTTTTACCCTATTTTAAGACCTTTTTTCGTGCAACAAAGCTGTGTTTGTACAGGGGACGCAAATACAAGCGTGACTGTGATGGCAATCTAGGCACATAATCGAAAACAGCCAGAGCTCAAAGGATGGCATCGTACAACGATGTGGGTTTTGTAGGCGCTTTATTTCGGGATTGCAACTACACGCACCTTCGGAGCAACATAACAGGTGGATTTCTGCATACTGTTGATATGAGATCTTGTAATCAAAATATGCAACAAAGCTTTTAGTTTTCACCAAAGGGCCCTGCTGTGCGGCGCCACCAATATTGAACGAGAAAGTGCACTTTGAGGGTTGCAGCTAACATAGTCCGGTATTCGCCTTGTGCTGAAGGGTGTTTCACCATTGAACACACAAAAGATGTTTCACCTTACACATGGGAGGTAGTTACCTTCAGTGTGCTCAGGCGATGTTCACCTTGAACACCTTCTGTGTGTCAGAGGGTGGCAGAAGGTGTTTCACCAACGATAGAAACTATACTTGTTTGTATTTCAAACGACCACGCAAAAGTGGGCTGCGAGTGACAGAGGCAGCTGTTGCGATGATGAAAGATGCACTTAAAGAGATGTGCTTTAATTCGATATGCTTTACGAATTTGCTGTAGGTAGGGGGAAAATATTTTTTTAAAACTTATCAGATCTATGTGATTTGGGTCACTTCAGCTAAAAAAATAGCGACTTTTTGTTCCTAAATATGTACCTAAAAATGTATGCCCGATATACATTTTTCTTATGTTATCCTTCTTTTTTGTAAAATAAACGCCCATCGAAAACTGCAAATCATAAACAAACGGTAAATAAAATATAATTCTGGAATAGTTTTCGGGGAAAAGTGGTTGATTTAAATTATTATACTCAAGTCGGCGCATTTAAATCACGATTTAAATCATCTCCATATTTGTTCTTCACCCCGGTTGTAGGAGATGTTCTTCAGGAGATGAATGATTTCGAGGAACGCTTTTACGAAATATGCTTTCGGTGAGAAAGCAACAATCAGACGTGTTTTTTATATTTTATTTCTTTTTGATTGAAATACTCTTACATAGAAGGAGTTTTGGTAAACTGCTTATCGTTGATGGACCGCGAAAAAAGCTTCCAGAACCCGGAAGAGGCGGTGGCTGCGGCATGGACAGCAATTTAGCAGCTGCTGCTCTGCATAGCGGCGGCGAGGGAGAGCGTTGGGTATGAGAGAAATAGACAGAGATAGTGCTTCTTGCCAGAG
Organism: Ixodes persulcatus; assembly: GCA_013358835.2. NCBI lineage: Eukaryota > Metazoa > Arthropoda > Arachnida > Ixodida > Ixodidae > Ixodes > Ixodes persulcatus. The sequence goes on from JABSTQ010011565.1 coordinate 126,306, forward strand.
GCGAACAACTATTGTGTGATGGGCGACGGCGATGGGGGAGGGGGGAGGGGGGAGGAAGGAGGGGGGAGGCACGTTTCCCGTTTTTCACGTGAGTTTTTTGCTTTCGGACGCCACTGGATTTCACCAAATAGGTTGACTAACATTTGTAGCTGTAACTAAAAAGAAACTCTAGTTAAAAAAAACGATTTCTTCGTTGTATAGCATTATCGATCATGGCGGGCGTCAGGTTACAAATCACGAACAAAACATCAAGAATTCACTAGTTAGCATTTGAAATGTTCGCCGTTAGTTGTCATAATATACGATTAGGGATTTGTCGCCCTTCTCCAGAGTATGAGCCATAACTGTCGTTAAAGTAGACCCTCTTCAAAACTCCATGAAGCAACATTGGCGGGAGCCATTTGTTGGGCACGATGCGTGTGGTTAGGTCCGAGTCCTTGCCGAACACTGACGAAGCACTCGTCCTCGATATGAGCTGAAACAACCTATCCCCGAGAGCTGACACAGCCCTCTTGTCCAATCCATGATCAATGCCATATGCACGTGCCCAAATAAAGGCAAATTCAAATAATTGACGCTGCAGCTACTTTTCCAAAGTGTCTAATCAAATAAGGAATAGACCATTTACAAAAACCCCATAGAGCAACATTGGCTGTTGCCATTTCTCGGACAGAAAACGAGGGACTGGAACCGAGTACTTGCCGAATGTTGACGCAGCACTCGTTCCCGATTTAAATTTGAGCCTATACACCTTTGCAAGTGGGATCCCGGCTTAACGTCGAATCACGCACCGAGGTGAGGCGGACCTACTCTCCAGTCACTGTCAGGACGTTCGCGGCTTGTCGTGCAATGTTGCCAAGCGTCTATTACTGAACCATACACCGCCGAGAGCAGACAAAAAGAGGCTAAACAATTATTTCTAAAACATACAAGTGTTGTCTTTGACCGCGAAAGAGCACAAATAATTAAATAAAATACCTAAATCATTGACATATCGAAAAATTATATAAAATATCTAAAGTCTCAAAGCGCTTCTTAGAATGGGCCAGAAGCCGCATGACCATCGTATCAACGATGGCTGCGCTCGCGGCGACTCTGGCTTCCACGACGTGCTGGAACAGAGGCTGCGATCGTTATGAAGTCAGATCCATCCCTTAAACATTCCCTCACCTACAATATTTGATTCTATTAATCTGTGTGGATACCTCCTCCATCGTTCCGAAACAGTAAGTGCGTCGCTAACGCTGGCCGTGGGCGATGTAGCAGACGCCGCCATCTATAGGGGCACGTCATTGGTGTGCGCGATGACAAGATGGTGGCGTCTGCTACATCGCCCACAGCCAGCGTTCCATCGTGTGGGGTGCGCTATAGCGCATCCCAACATGATGGAAACCTTACGCGGCGCCAGCATCGCTCAAAATGGTAGCGCACAGAAGCCATTCTTGCAAACATGTATACTGTGGTTCAATTTAAGTCCAGACGCGGCCGACGCTACGAGCTAATGGGACCAATGAGACAACGTCAAAAGCGCATCATCATGGTGTCTGTCGTGTTTATGCACGTGTTCTCTCATTGCTGGGCCAAGCGCGCACAGGGAAGGTCTAGTGATTTGCGGTTTTGAAGCTGTTTGATCGGTTCAATGCGGAGCGCAAGTTCGTCTGCTTCTTGCCCAGGGGTCGCGATGATGTCAGAACGCCGAGATCTTATTGGCTGATTGAAAAAAATAGTGCATAGACATCAAGGTATCTAGCATTGATGTCTACCCATTATACTTTTAATCAAAGCCAATCGGAGCTCTGCGTCGTTCTGACGTCACCGGAACTCCTGCGCAAGAAGCAGACGACTTGCTCTCCGCATTAGCTCGTAGCGTGGGCTGCGTCTGGACTATGCGGAGAGCAAGTCGTCTGCTTCTGGTGCAGGAGTTCCGGTAACGTCAGAACGACGCCGAGCTCTTATGGGCTGATTGAAAAAAATAGTGCATAGACATCAAGGCATCTAGCATTGAGATAAACCGACTGTTTTTTTTTTTTCATTCAGCCAATAAAAGTGCTGCGTCGTTCTGACGTCACCGCAACTCCAGGGCAAGAGGCAGACGACTTACTCTCCGCATATATTGTTCGCGCCGAAAGCTTATGCAGCCTTCGTGTCCAATGCGTGCTCAGAGTTTACATGCTCAAACAACAATATCAGGCTCGGATGATTAGCGCGGCAGCTCTTTCTCAAGAGGCTTTATTCAGATATGTAATTTTGCTTCGCCCTAGTACCTGACAAATCTGAGTCGCGGGGAAACTGCGCTACCCAAACTAACACGATTCGAGGCCCACTTGGGATCGATGGATCAGCCTTCGACGCGAAAGCACTCTGCGTCTTGGATTGGCTCATAGCGACGACGCGAATACGCAGCGTGGGGCACAAAACGTTACCGCAAGCACACGGCGCTTGCTAAAGCTCTCTCTTGCAAGCTGATCAGATAGCGTCGCCTTATCTAGAGGTCACGTGGTCCTAGGAAACTACCACCTGATTCTGACGTCTTCTGAGATGCGCAGATTTTGGTGCTGTGATTCTCTTTGCTTCGGTATGACGCACTCTATGGACCGTTTTCGTGTCACGGTTGCCACGTCTAAATATGACGTAGTTGGGTTAGGCGGCAAAAGCTAAAGTAAAGAGTTTCAGCGTAACTACAATAAAAAAAGTTTAATCAAGAGAAAGGTAGAACTATTGGCACGAACCCTTTGAATTATAGCACTTCCAATCTGGAAATAAGGTGACTCGCTATTTAGGGTCGATTGACCTACGTTAAAACTTAACATTGCGGCCGCTACGAAAAAACGGTCTATAGGCAGCCTGCCTTGGCCATTGAATAACGTGGGGAAAAAAATGTAGTTTAGTTTTCTGATTTTTAACAACTGCAATCACATATTTGAACGACGGGCAACATATATTTAATTAAATTGTGACGAATCAAATTTAGATTAAAATTAATTTGTCGGTAAATCTTTTATTTCGTACCCTAATGTCAACCGAGTTTGGTAAAGTTACTCTGAAGGAATAAAGTCTTGTTAGTTGAAGTGCCATACATTAAAATTTATTTTTCAGTGTTTCGGGAAACATCAATGTATAATATTGAGATGTTTCTTTTGCATGCAAGTCTGTGTTTGAAAAAAAATATCTTCTTAAGATTATGGTTGAAACGCGAAGCATAGGTCCTCGTGCGCTATGCTTTTTGTAAACTCACAGTTTTGCCAGTGACATCTTTAGATTTTATTTGTTTATATGACTACCTTGGTCCCTGACCTGGTGTGATAAGATGAATTAAAATGACACCATCCCGCAAACGTGTGGCATTTTTGATCAAACGAGAAAACATGTACACCCTCCAGATTTTTTTTAACAGAATCGCGCAAAGGAAAACCTGCCGGTAGATCAGTGCCCTATCGCGGCGTGAAACAGCAAGTCAGCGAGTCTAATCGTGTGCCTTCTAATACACGCACTCTTAAAAATGCCTGGGCGTCTACTTACCCGCAAAACACTCCAAGAGCCAATCTCTGCGATCTACAAAATTAGCTCAGCAAATGATGAGGCGGAACATCTCTTTAGACCTAAAAATGAAGTGTGCGCTGTGGCATTGTGCAATGCAAAGCGTCATGCTTGCATTCCGTAATGCCAGAGCGTAGACTTCATTTTGAGGCATAAAAATATGTTGCGCCTCATCATTCGCTGAGCTGATTTCGTAGATCGCAGAGATTGGCTCTTCGGCGTTTTGCGGGTAAGTAGACGCGCAGGCATTTATTAGAGTGCGCGCGTAGTCTCGTTGACCTGCTCTTTCACGCGGTGATGAGGCGCTGATCTACCGGCCGGTCGGCGTTCGCGCGATATTGTTAAAAAATCTGGAAGCTGCACACTGTCATTCCCGTTGATGAATTCACTCAAAAACTAAACAAGCTCAAGACGTCTCTCTAAAAAAAAAGGAACTATTAGGTAATTTTACAGTTTTTGCTTTCCTGACGATTTTTATTAATACACTCTGAACGAATACTCGTCTTTTAATAATGATATTTTGATTACAGGCGAGAATCCCGAACTTGTAGCTTTATCTGTCAAATAAATGCGACGAAATGGAAAGGCGTGCAACGGCCTTCCAGTAACGGCTTACGGAAGTCTCAACAGTACTGCTGCAGCGTCAACTTAGAAATCAAGACAGTCGGGAAACGCGACCGTGAAGAACTTCCGAATTTGATGGAAAAGATGGAGGATGTTATCGGTGAGCCGATCGCTCTAGCTGATTTTGCTGATTGTCATCGCGTGTGGACCCCGGATGCAGGAAAAACTGACATTATTGTGTAGTTTGTGAACCGTGGAAAGCGTGACGATGTTCTTGATAAAGCAAAAAAGAAACGGCTCTCAAATCTGGATTTTGGTCTTGACACGGATGCGCACATTTTCGTTAATGAACATTTCTGCCCAACACTGAAGTGTGTTCTTGGTAAAGCGATTGAAAAAAAAAATCGTCAATATAACTGGAGTTATGCGTGGGTGCGAAACGGCAGGAATTTCGCTCGTCAAGCCTTGAATGCGCCGCTTGTTTAAATTACCAGTGAGGAAGACGTTGACAAGATTCGCTAAGTTATTCTTGTAGCTTAAACGTTCTTTTTTTCCTATCAATGAAATACTTAGAACTTGTTTTGCCCGGAAACCTTAATCCGTGTTTATCTTATAAAGACTGTGATAACATCTTTCACTTAAATGTTCTTCGGCGATGAATAAAAATTATTCCATAATATCCCTTCAAAATCAGTGTCGGGTTCACTTTGACCTAATAATGCTTATGGAAACGTGGTATCAGCAGGGCGCTGATATGCATATCATACAGTGTTGCAAACATTTCTTTTTAAACTGTAAAGACCGAAGTGGTGGTGGTGTCGCTATTCACGTGAAAAGTTACATTAAATGTGAGTTTATGGAAGCCTTTTCTCAAGTTGCAAGTGATTATGAGATATTTAGTCTAAAATTTGGAAAGAGTACAGCTGCTGTTTTGTACCATCCACCTTCGGCAGAATTTCGAAATTTTATTACTTTTCTTGAACAGTTTTTGGATTAAGTCACTGTTAATACCTATCGCTCGGTCCTATGTGGTGATTTTAATGTAAATATAATAGAGGATTCCATTCAAGCAAGAACGCTCACTAATACGTTAAACTCTCGGGCTTTCAAAACGTTATCACATGGATCCGCGACTAGAGTCCTATAATCCACACCAAATGCAATTGATCTTTTTATTACCAATACTTTTACAAAAGTCGAATTCGCGGGGACCATTATTAGCGATATCAGCGATCATAGTCCAATTTTCCTTTCCTTGTATAATCACAAAACGCAGAAAGAAAGTTCAAAGCCTACCACCCCCTTTCAGAAAATGTCAGATGATTGCCTACTAGTATTTAGGGACGCGGTCTTAAACTGTGATTGGACCACTATTTTCGCTTAGATAGATGCGGATGAATCTTATAACGAATTCTTACACTATTCAATGCACTTTATGAATTACATTTTCTGTTCATAACAGTAACTGTGAACAGGAATATAAGGAAGCCGTGGATATAATATAAAAATCGCTCTGCATATGAAAATGAAGCAAAATAAAAATCGCTACTAATATAGAGAGTTTGTAACTTCAAGAAATCGGGACAAGTTATTGGGTTTTAAGAAATTTAGGAAAGAATTAACGTCCAAACTAAGAAAAGCAAAATCGTCGTTATAAGCAAAAACGTTATGATGCCACAAAAACAGCGCCCTGAGGTTGTTTGGAAAGCTTATAAATCAAGTTCTTAATTGCAATAATTAAGGTGTCGTCTTGTTTAGGAGAATTACCCTAGAGGGTCGAACTAAGTTGGGAGCGTTCCTGGCAGATTTTGTTTAAACGCCCATTTTACAAATACACAAACCACTGCCTATGACAACTCTGCCATTCCATATGTCAGGCATGCTGATGACACATTTTTTCTTTAATCCCACCGATTTGAAAGAAGTCTTTAATACATTCTTAGGTCTTAGAAGCAGTAACAGTAGCAACATCGACAAGCTATAAATAAAACCAGTGAAAATTTTAATGGACATTATTGCACCATGCTAAGCGCACATATACAACTTATCACTATCCTCCGGGATATTTCCGCAACTATGAAGTCTGCTAAAGTTTCAATCACGCACAAATGTGGTGATAACAACTTGGCGAAGAACGGTAGACCTATATCCGTGCTGCCTGTTTTCTCTTGAGCACAAGAGAAAATTATTTTTACACGTCTCAATAAGTTTTTGGTAAAACATTGTTGTTAACAGACAATCAGTAAGGTTTTAGAAAATGTAGATCAACTGAAGCTGCGTTGTTATTTCAAAAGAAATTTATATTACAGAACGTAAAAAGAATATTTAAAACATTAGGTGTATTCATCGATTTTAGCAAAGCAATTGATGTCTTAAATCACGAAATTGTGCTTGCGAAAGTAAGTCGTCCTGACGTTCGTGGTGTGCCACTTGCTTTACTGAAATCATATTTACTACATAGGAAACAGTGTGTTGTAATGATTGTCGTTACTTTTCTTTTCGAAATATACAACAAGGCGTTACCGCAAGGAAGTATATTAGGACCTCTTTTATTTAATGTCTTGGTCAATGACATTGTGAACATTAATACTAAAGCGCAGTTTATTATTTATGCAGACGACACAAGCCTGTTTCTCTCTGGTTATGATAATAATTTAATAATATGCAATGCAAACTCTGTTCTAAGGACGTTTTATTTTTTTATTTAGTCTGAGGTAAATTGGCTTAACATAAACGCAACAAAATACATGGCTATCTGATTCAGGGCTACAAATGAACCAAACACGGTAAATTATACAATCCAACTTGGCACTTCGGTAATTGAACTGGTAAATAAACATAAAACTTTAGGTTATTTTTTTCGGAGCACTTGACGTGGGAATCTCAAGTCAGCTATCTAGTTTGTAAACTTTCTCGAATTGTTGGTATAATCGCTCGTTGTCGAAGTGTTTTACCCACAACATTAAGCTACAAATTTACAATGCTCTATTTCAGTCCAATTTAAACTATTGCCATCTCGTGTGGGCTAGAACGACAAAAACAAATCTTCAAAATGTACCATGCTTAGTAAACAAGTATATCACAAACTATTTAAACATATACTCGTTAAATAAATAAAAAAAGACCTCCGCTTGTACTGCCTGTAGCTTCGCTTAGTGGGATTTTTAATTTCATATTATTGTTGTACTTGTTTTTTTCTTTTTTTTTAGGTAACATGTGCTTTTGAGTATCAAAGCTGCTGCCAATGTAAATGAATCCCGGACCCACTCAAGATGCTTTTTTAACAGCGTTTTGTCTCGCGATCCCTCCACTTTTTGTGGAAAATAAAGCTTTGACTTGATCTTTGGCAGTTTCTCCTGCTGATCGAGAGTTCGCGCAGCCGAGGTGTGTCCTTCAAAGAAAAGCTCCGTTTGCAGCCGCGTATTGGAACTGCTGCACGTGACCAAAAGCTTGGAAGCGAAAAATATAGTGAAACGAAGGACAAATGAACACAGATAGTTATAAACTATGTGAATACGTGAAAAGAGCAGAGCTACATCTCAAGCAACAATGAATCGGCGAGATGAGATCACTATGGTTCATGCCATTTATAGCGCTCGAGACATGGGAACCGGGACTCATAGCCGGTTGCCTGCGGGCCGCATGTTTGAGACTTCTGCTCTAGTGACAAAAGGATAAATCTGAGACCATTATACTTGGGGATAACTTCTATGCATATGGAGGCACAGCTATGGGTGGACGTGAGGTTCCGTACCTTGGGTTCCGGTCAACGTTGCTAGATCAACTCAGTTACGTAACTGCCCATAGCTGCCATCTTCACGAGCAGTACCCCCTCGCTCCCCAAGGTTTGCCTCCCGGCGTTCAACGCGCCACCGTTTTCATGACGGCTGTTATGGTAACTACCGTGTAATCTATGAAATGCAGAATTTCTCAGAAGCAAAGCGTCTAGATGATCTCTATGGAGTACATAGAGTACTCTATGGAAGACATAGTTTTAAAATGCAGACTCTAGATGGCGTATCGACGCCCCACAGAAACCCACGAGCAAAAATCGCACACAATTTAATGCAACGCGGTTATGAAAACCGAGAACTCGAAGAGGAAGTTTTGTTTACTTGAAATTTTGTCGGACTTACCTTCGTCGAGAATGAGCGCTGGTACTTCGGTCAATTGGTCCAAAACTAGACCTGAAAACAGCTACCCAGCTCTGATTCACTTTGAAACAAATTGAGTCCGCGCTCTTCCATCAACGTCTAGTAAATACAGCAAAGCATCGATTACAAGCAGCACAGGCTGGTTTTTTGTTTTGTTCTTTTACCCCGAAAACTGTACGCTACGCCTCTCTATATTGCGGCAGCCGGTATTCGCGAAGCGAACGTCAAGCTACCTGTACCGCGGTACAGATGTGCGCCCGAGCAATGTGTTATTAGTCCGTTCCTCCAACATATGTACTATCGGGTTCAAATGAAATGCGAACAGCGGAGCGCGCTTGGCTGTCGGTACACGCTGTGCCTCCTGGAGGCCTCTTTAAACTAATGCAACTGCGGGTTGGAGAGAAGGGCGCCGCGAGGGTGTGCGTCCTACTCAAATGTGTTTGACCCTCGCCCCGCACAACCCAAGCTTCGACGTTGCGCCAGTGGTGCGCTGGAAGTTCTGTCACAGCCACTTTCGTTGGCTCGACATGAGCCGTGCGAGGAATCTGGCCCCCTTGGAGCAGGAGCAGGCTGCTAGCGCACGCCCCCTGCGCGCGTCCGTGGATCATTGTTGCAGCGTCTCGCTCCCTCCTAACTTGCGCAGTTTTTTTTTTTTTTTAAGGCGATAGTTTTATTTGTGTTATTACGCGAAAAAGCGGCGGCGTTGTGCCCGAAAGATGGTCACACCAATTCACTATCAAGCAAACGTTTAGAAACAAAACAGAAAGAAAGGCACAGCAACGCAGATGCTTCGTCACGATACCCGGCGGGGGCGATCAAGGTCAAAGCGGATGCGCCTCAGGAATAAAACACAAAGAAAAGCACAGCAACGCAGATCCTTCGTGAGGAAAGCCGTCGTGAAGCCGGCGGGGTTCGGCGCGCCTGCGCAGTGGGCGAGCGTGATACATCCGCCAAAATGCAATCTGCTAAAAAAGAAAAAAAAAGAAACGTGGTTTATTGTTTGGAAAATAGCACTGCGTGTAGGAATAGTTTCCCATTCCTACATGTATGCAGTCTTAAGTATCTTCGGTGCGTTTTTTTTTTCTTAATACGCGTTGTCATGGTGGTCGAGGTTGAGTGGGAGCGGCTGTGAGCTTGGGACCTGGGGCCCTAGTCTGGACACTTTGCGTAAGTCGGCAAGAAAGGCGGCGACCATGATTGGCCGGCGTCCAGATTAGAGCCCCTGCACTCTAAGAAATGCTAAGAAATGCCTGCGCGTCAACTTACCCGCAAAACACTCAAAGAGCCAATCTCTGCGATCTACGAAATCAGTTCAGCGAATGATGAGGCGGAACATCCGTTTAGACCTAAAAATGAAGTCTACGCTGTGGCATTATGCAATGCAAAGCGTCATGCTTGCATTGCGTAATGCCACAGCGCAGACTTAATTTTGAGGTCTAAACAGATGTTCCGCCTGATTATTCGCTGAGCTGATTTCGTAGATTGCAGAGATTGGCTCTTCGAGTGTTTTGCGGGTAAGTAGACGCGCAGGCATTTCTTAGAGTGTGGTATCCCGCCTGATTGAAGGCCTACATTGTCGGATGGCTGCCGTTGTAGGCACTGAAGGCAAGTTCACGAAGTATTAATTGGCTCCTCACTACGACCAGCTTAGTGAAATATATGGTGTCCCAAGTCACCAGGCTCGATCTAAAATGGACCGTAAAAAGCGACGCCTGCACGTAGCAATCTAAACTTTTCGTCAAGGGTGTATTTCACAGGTCGGTTTTTTCTTTGTAAAGTTACAAAGCGTAGCTCACTTTCTGTAAAACATAGGGCCAAGAAACTTGCCAGGGTCTACGGCGGGCGGCGACGCAGACGACCAAGTCAAGTGGCGGGGCGCGTTTGGCTCTAGTATTGATAGGTGGCGTTACCTCCTTATCGAGACTGCTCCCGACAACCGTGGTCCATTAAAGGGAACATAATTTTTTTTAATGTCTCTTTAGTTAAAAATTAAATACGGACAGTGATAGTAAAACTTGAAGTAACAAAAAGAAAAGAAAACGCGGTTGCATAACGGCGGTGCCAAAGGCGCTCCTATTGCCGACGGATTTCGTCTGCGTGTCGTCTGCTTTCTTTCGCTGGTCGGTTACAGCCACCGACGCTGCTCCCGAGCGAAAGAAAGCAGACGAAACGCAGACAAAATTCGTCGGCAGCAAAAACGCAGTCGGCACCATCGTTATGCGACCGCGCTTCCTTTATTTTTGTTACTTCAAGTTTTGCTATCAGTGTTCGCATTGGAACAAGTAGGTAGCACCATCTATCAATACAAGCGGCAAACGCGCCCCGGCACTCAATTTTGGTTGTCTGCGTAGCCGCCCGCCGTTTACCCTGGCGGGTTTTTGGCCCTATTTTATACATAAAAGGAGCTACGCTTTGTAATTTTACAAGAAAAAACCGACCTGTGAAATACATCTTTGACGAAAAGTTTAGGTTGCTACGTGCAGGCGTCAATTTTTACGGTCCATTTTAGATCGAGCCTGGTGACTTGGGACACCCTATAAAACAACCAAGCAAGCCGGCCCAGACAGCAACTGCAGCGGCGCTGCCTGAGGCGTCAGCCTTTGCCGGTTGCAGCATTCGTGTTCCCTTGTTTTTCATTATTTCTGTACGCACCAATGCTCCCTGCCAATAAAAATGGCATTTCCTGTCCATGCTGTTTCACTATTTTGCAGGAACCATGCTCTCTATGTCTTTCACGGTGATGTGTGCGTGGGTCTGATAACTGACGTCAATCATGCTCCAGAGGTCTTCTGTGCACGGTCGAACTGCTTTAACTTCTATTTCACACTTCTGACACACAGGGTAATTATCTAATGAGCGTGCTGTACGAGATTCTGGCTGCGTGCAAAGTGTAAATGATAAAGTTACTGGATTCCGTTAAAATGTTTGGTGAATGCGCGAGCTGGCGGACCTACATTTTGGCAATCCCAGTGTTACATATGAGACACAAGATCTAGAGAGGGGATAGAGGGCGAGCGAAGCGAGCTGATGCATAAAAGTTTGCCAAGTTACTGACTTCGCTTAGGCATCAGCAGCCGTTCAGGGTCCCCTTTTGTTATTCTGTCTCCAATTTCGCGCAGTTTTTGCTATTAGCGACGTGCGCCATTGAAAGCGTCACTGTGGAAGGCCTTCCACGATTGGCCGAATGTACGGCGTCAGCAAAGGTGTTCTCATCGACATAAATACGACTAATGTCAGAACTTTAATTTGGACTGCGTTGGCAGTTTTTGTTTCAGAGGGCAATCATTTTAAGCTTCAATCGTGCTATCTACAAACACCGTCGAACTTGTTGTTCGCTAGGTAATGACGTCACGAGAGGAAACCATGGGAGGCCGCCATTAAACCATATTGCCGCTAATACTGTTCACAAAAAAATGGCAACGCGTATTAGAAAAAAAAAATGCGCAAGTTAGGGTGGAACTTGACGCTGCAGTAATGCTCCACGGAAGCGCGTGCGAGGCGCGTGCGCAAGCAGCCTGCTCCTGCTGCGAGCGGCGAGCTCCCCCGCATGGCTCATGCCGGGCCAAGGAAAGTGGCTGAGACGGAACTTTTAGCGCACCACCGGCGCAGTGTCGAAGCTTGGGTTGTTCTTGGTGAGGGTCAAGCACATGGGAGTAGGATGGACACCCTCGAAGCGCCCTACTCTTTAACCAGCAGTTCTATCAGTTTCAAGAGGCCTTCAGGAGGCGCAGCATGTACGAACGGTCACGCGCTTCGTTCTTCGCATATCATTTGAATGAGATAGTACACTCGCCGACACTGTTAACACGAACCAGTGCTGTGCGTAACGGCGTTCCAAGAAACGACGTTCCTGTACCGCGTTTTTTTAATGAGAAACCAAAGAACGCCGCCGTTCCATTTTGCATCGGTGCAACTGGACCGGGAACTCATATAAGTTTTCGAGGGGACGGCTGGACGACCGGCAATTTTTGCAATTCAACCCCCCCCCCCCCCCCCTTTAGTAGGCCTTTAAGCTTTTAATATAACTACTATTGCCACCTCCGACTTGAAGGGATTGGAAAGTGTCCGAAGGATAGTTGAAAAGAAATAACTGGACCAATTGTGATTGTGACAACTCAACGTAAGAAAACGCATTGGAAAACGGTGCTGTTTCAACCAGCCTTTGAACCTAGCAAAATGTTTTATTAAAAATGCAAATGTAACAATCATGTAACAACTCGTTTCAATCTTAAAAAAAGTTCGGAAACACTTTTCTTTTCAAGCATTAGAGTCTGTAACGCAAACTCGTTCCAAAATGGAAAAGGAACGAGAAACGAGCGCTCGTTCCGGTTATGGAGGATCGTGTCCAATACTGGCGCGAACAAGCCGCCGCCCTTTTACAGTCGACACTAAGCAGAGATTTCGACCTCGTGGGTAGTCGTCACCGCACCCGCGAAGAATGGAAAAATGCCCTTTTCTCTCCCCTGTTGGCGTGAGGAGAAGGAACTCGGTATTTCGTATTTCCTGTCGGCCGTGCTGCGCGAAGAGAGCGAAGAGGGCAGTGAGCACCTCCGAAATAAGAAAGCCAAAGTGTTGAATATTTTTGCGGCAATAACCAATACCACAGTAGGGCAGAGATTGGACACGACCGACGTGAGCGTTCGGCTAGAGCCCTTTTCTTACTTATTGTACACTACTACTAGCTGAACGCTGACGCCATAGTCGTCAACGTTCAGCACGGTGACCGTACGGTGACCTTCTTTAGTGAGAGAGGAAAATTCACCACTTAGGCTTTCTTATCTAGGAGGTGTTGGGAAAGCCCTGGCGTCCCGCCGAGAATGGCCCGACAAAGGGAGAATCTTCGTGTCGTCTGCTTGAAAAACTTGTTTTCCAACATTACTCGCGTTAGGCGAAATTCCACTTTGGCAGTATCCGGTTGCTACGCGTAATGTTGGATGGTTTTAGAATCTTCCGATGCGCTTCCCCACTTTCTTCACGGACCACCGAGCACTGGCGGCGGTCGTCAGTGGCATCAACGACGCCAACCACGAAGGCTATGAGAATTAACCACGTTGCACCTCCGTCCTCAGGTACGTGACGGCACCATTCCACCCTCATTGCGCGACCACGCTACAGCTATCGCTTCCGTTTCTTCGCACATTTTGGGCGAAGTGGTACGACTGCTTTTCTTTTTATTTTTTTCTTAGTACTGATTCGGGACCGCCACCAAAACTACTACAGTAGTGGAAAGTACTCACTCAGTTGGAGTGCTAAACTACCCAAGCAGCACAGATTTGGCCAATCATTGGCCAATGCCTGGCAATGATCATTTGGCCAGGGGCCAGATAATGGCCATGCATTGAGCAATGAATGGCCTTTCTCTGGCCATTGGCCAATGGCTTCTGGCCATGAGCCGTCAGCCTTGCATTGGCCGATGCATGGTCACCCTTTGGCCACTGGCCAAAAGACCATCGCCAGCAAATGGCCAATGCTTGGCCGAAATCCGTGCAGCATGGGTATATCGTAAGTTTGCCATTCTTCTAGAGCTCATTGGCCGAGCCAACTTATGCACCCCGTTTTACCTTATACGGTGAACTGCAGTGGCCGCTACAAGCTCATTTTAACCAATCCAGCGCTGTGAACGCGTACCACGCAACTGCGCGTCCCGCGTGCCGCCGCGCCCCTCTGGAAGGTCACGTGAAATTCACGTGGCATTGGCAGTCCACTGCGGATCATCGCAAGGTAGAACAGAGTGTAGATTTTTTTTTTGTGTGTGTGTGTGCAATTGTTGCGGCGCCAGGTTGAAGCTCGTGGGCGAGTGTAAAAATGAAATTATTAAATTACCTCGTTCGGAAAAAGACAAGAAACCCAGCACGTTACAAGTCGTTTACGGTAATTTTATAATTTGCGGCAACGTCCTTATTCGAGTATATCGCTAAAACTTGGTGCCATATTCTGGTGGTCTTTCGGAGAGAGGCTCCGGCTCTGGTTAACTGGTACAAAAATATGAGGTGAAAATTGGTTGGCACGTAGGCCTCAGTCAAAACAAAACCCGCCGTTTTGTTTGACAGGGCTACCTTTGGAACACGCACGAAGCACGAACCCGGCATGTTACGACTCGCTTACAGTATTTTTAAATTTTCTAACAACGTTTTAGATTCAGCCCCATTGTTCAAAATTTGTGTCATATAGATGTGGTCTTTCGGAGAGAGGATTCGACTCTAACCGGTGCAAAAATGTGAAGTGAAAATAGTAGAGCTTGTATAGGTCTCAGTCAAAACACAGCCCGTCGTCGGTTTCATATAGCTTTCTCATGGGACTATCTCTGCAACGCGCGCGTAGCCACATATGGGCAAGAAGATGGTCCGCAGAAGTAGGAACCTAGATGGAAATAGTTTTGCCATACATGCTATATTATTTTTCGCATTAAATCCCGACCGTAGCCGACACTCTCAATAGATAGAGCCAATTCGGCGGTGCCAAAAGCGCACAGTCACGGTGATCGTCGTCTTTGTGCGTTTGCTATCAGGGGATAAACCTTTCACACACAAAAAAAAAATCGTAGGATCTCGGCGCATTCAATGTGTGTGACTGGTTTAGACTATCTCTAGATAAGAGCTTCCGCAGGTTTTAGGAAGCGAATGGCGGCTCACGGCAGAGGTTTGAACTGAATGCCACCATTTTGTTTCAGCGGAATGTGCTTGCCATTTGTATTGGTTGTCGTTATTTGCAAAAGAAGTATCAAAGGACTTTAGTTTAGACCAAAGTACCTTGATACTTCTTTTACAAGTAACAACTACCAATACAAATGACAGAGCACATTCCGCTGGAACAAAATGGCGGAATTCAGTTAAAACCCCTGCTGTGCGCCGCCATTCGCTTCCTAAAACATGTTCGTCACGCAGTCGGCGCTTCAAAGAATGCCGCTACTTGTATACGAAGCTCTTATATGGGGACTTTAGTTTAGACCCGTGATAGCAACCCGCTCAAAGAGGACGAGCGCCATGTCCATGCAACTTTTGGCGCTGGTTGGTTCACTCCATTGGATAATAGCGTTGGCGGCGGTCGGACTTGATGTGAAACGCAGTATGGTTTCACTAAGCGAACGGCCAGCCAAAGATCCCTTTTTAGCGGCACGACATCTATGATTCAGGGATGTCTGCCCCTTTCGACATATCTCGATTATTCTCGGCGAAATGCTGTCAAGTTGTTTGAGCACAACAACTGCAGATTAGATGCGTCGCCGGCTGGAGCAGTCGGGGAATTTAATCGCCTGTCGCGATCCTTGCGGTTGGATTTTAGAAGCCCAGGCGGAGAATGTAAGCGCATGCAATTATCGCTGTCGTCGCGGCGTCTGAACTTGTAGATGCTGCAGTTTTCGTTAGAGGGACACTTTAAGGAATGTTTTTTTTTTTTTTAAATCGCATATCTGGGACACGTATCCTTTTTAAATAATTGTTCTACGAAAAAAAAAAATGCATTCGCGCGATATTTACGTCGTTAGACGCAATTGACGTGGAGGCCACAGCCCGCTCTAAGCCCCACCCAGAGATCAGTGGCCCCACCCATTACCATACTGGACAGGCTTAACTGCTCGACCGCACAGGCTAACAACCGTAGTGCCTCCCCTTTGCGTCATCCGGTGCGTCTGGTCTGGAAGTCTAACGCCGCCTGCTAGTCGTGCGAGCAGACGAGCGTCCGCCTCCGGCCTCGTCTGATATTTCACCGCCATCTGTCGTCGTCTGCAATGCCGTGGTAGACGGATTCGAAAGCTGCGCGTCGGCGTCCTTTTTCTCCTTCGTCCGTCTGCTCTTCATCCCCCGTTTGAAAACGTCCGCAACGCTCAGAAGACGCGACCATGGCTGTACTCCAAATATGGGTTATGTCACGTGACAATACAGATAGAGCAACGCTGAACGCGGGAAGGTTTTCGAACGCCAAGGTACAGAACCTTTATCCTAAAGTGAGATGGAAAAATTTTTGGAACAAGGCCCATGAAAGCGGCGTTCTAGCGTTCCATCATGCACGAGCCATGGTTTAATACAAGCGCCTCTCAGCGTCTATCGATGTGCAACAATCAACGAGGTAGAGGGGCTTAGAGCGATACAGAGCCGTGTATCAACAGAATTCGGTCAATGCGAGGATCTTTTCAGTCACCGAGAGTTACTCCGACGCCCTTATTAATTTCGTTTCTCGCGACCACCGCCAGGGTAATTTTTCCGGCTTCTGGTTGGCCACATTCGAATTTGTGAAGACGCCCTTGAACACGCCCAGCCCGCTTTCAGTTAATGGCAACCTCCTCATTTGCCTCCTATACTTACCAATGGATGGCCAAACTCTCTCTATATACAACTCTGGAGCGATAAACTGGTATCTGAAAGTGTACCCAACCCAGCCGCCGCCATGTTGCACATTTTTGACCAGTAGACATGTGACCTTATAGTCGGGATTTTAACAAAGAACCGCGCACATATAATTGCTTATCGATCTTTAATAACAGTACAGACAATATAAGTTTTGCTTCGCTTGTTTTAAGTCCAAAATGTGCTTTTACGACAAAAACTCGAGCATCTTCGCGATTCCGTCAGCCGTGGTGCTGTATGTTGGGTTTTTATCTGATCCCTGGGGCTAACATTACTGAAAAATAGTTTATCACGTTCTTTACACCGATCGCACCACAAATCTCGGCTCAGTTTTGCGTAAACCCCTCAGGATTCGGTGCAGGCCACGTGTCCAGTGGCCAAAATTGTACAACATGGAGACAGCCGGTGGGAAGAGGGTGGGGGGTCGCTTTTGCCTAATGAACGGGATACCAGTTTATCGCTGTAAGCCCCTCTACCTCGTTGGTAATTAGCGACCGAGAGAACTAAAAAAGTCAACAAAATAAATGTGCGGTTTTTCAAGCTCTGCTTTTCTTGTTTTGTTTTGTTTTCCACATAGCATCCGCGAGCAAGGTAGGTGAGAGACGTGACGCACAATTAAAACGCGACGTAAAATGTTCGCTTTGCTAGACCAGGTGCACAGCAAAACTTGAAAGCTTGCCTTTCGAGGCGCAATGACGGAAACATAACTAGACAAACTTGATTCGAGCCGAACGCCCGATTGCCTCCAAACAAATGGCTCGCCAATTCTGACCTGTGTAGGTACCTTCTCGGTATTGACACCATGGTAGCAATCACGACGGCTTCACAATCCACAGAGCAGCGGGGCCGCTTTTAAGGGAACCAACACCTTTATTCAGCATCAACACGCGCAAAGAAAGATATCAAGCCACATCGATCAAAATAGTTTATCTGGGACACTAGGCTTAGGCCAGTCCCGCTACGAGAACAAGCATGCGCACAGCGCTTCCGAAGGCACGTACTTGCGGCAGTTTGCTGCAAACTGCGTCGGTTGAGAAGATCTTCCTCTAAAACCCTCTGTGAGCTCGAAACCACTCGCGTGCATAAAAACTGACAAGCGCAAAAACCTTCGCTCGTTCAGCACTCCGCAGACGCCAACAGCCATGTTTGTAAACGTTTCGAACCGAAGCGGGAGAAGCAATATCATAATACACTTGAAAACAATAATGACTCTCTTTTAATTATTCGCTTCTCAAACAGAAAAAAACGTCAATTAATATAATATTATGGCACTGCGATACAAATTTACAACCAACCTTTCACACGTCAATCATCTCTCATACCAATGAGATATTTAAGCACCTTCTAAGCGGGAGCGGGGCTTATCGGGCTGCGACCTCCACCTTCTGCACCGACTTTGCGTCTAACAGCGTAAATATTGCGGGGAAAAAAATTGCAGAGGCTTAAGTCGGCTATGCCAGGAGATACGTAGAGTGAGATAAGGTTCAGCTGGTTATTCTATAGCTTTCCTGGTTGTCTAGGATTAGCTTGATTATCATGCTTACTGCTGCTTCAATGACACACACACGGTATACGCATTATGTGACTACTTCGGGATCCGATGAGTTATGCTTCTCTGCTCTTCTGCGCCGCTGAGCAGCAGTTTCGCTCTCCTTCTTCATGGCTATACAACACTGGCAAACGCCCCGCTATATGTATTCCCGCACTGAAACCTCTGCGCATGCGCACACAATGAGAGGCGCTATCAAGCGGCTCCGGTGCAGCGTCAGACTTGGCTACTGCGCAACGGAGGCGCACAGCTGGGCACGCGGCGGCGCCAGTGCGTCTGCCGCGGCTATGACGTCACTCCTCTGGAATGCGCAGACCGCCGAGGCGCGCGCGGCGGCGGCTCCGGCGCGCCAGCTTTGCAGCCGCCTCGGTGGCTTCAAGGCGAGAGCGCTGGCCTACGGATCCCTATGTGGCGGGTTTCGAATCCCGGCCGAGGTGCCCGCAATCTGATGAAACTTATTGTGGAGAGGACGTCGTGCAACCGAGCTGGTTGCACGTCAAACGATCCCCAGGTGGTCCAAATTAATCCTCAGTTCTCCGCTGGGGCGTGCCCGATGCCCGTCGTTGGTTTGGCACGTAAAACCCCCAAATTTGACATTTTTTTTTGCGCCAGCTGTGCGCATTGTGACGTCACTGCTCGTCGAACATGCACAGCACGGCTCTCCAGGAGCCACGCGAAACTGCACACAACCTCGGCCAGTGTAGCTCACGCTACAAAATATTTTTTCGCTGTAAAATTATTTTGAAAAATTTGTGTACCATATATGCCCTTTAAGAAAGTATTTTTTGAGGTACATAGAAAGGTCGGCTGCAGAGTAATGTACAATGGAACAGGCGCCAGCAACCTCTACCCCAGCTGCTCTGCTAGCTGCTTAGGCCCGCTTCAGACGGAGCAATTTCGCCCAGCAACTTGACGTCGCAACACCAGCAACACGGGCCGCCCGCGTTCACACGCAGCAACCGAATTGCTCCGACTTGCCATCATCATCATTAAATTTGATATTTCTTTCACTATTTAGACGCCCAGCTACGCGCTAAAAACGTGTTCTTATATCTTTGAACGGCGTTAAAAATACTGACTCATTTTTCTGAAAATAATTGTTTCCGAAAACGATCCATTTCAAACCAGAACTAAGTATTTAGCTGTCATCATCACCACCACAGGGGTGTCACGTGAAAATATCGCGTCCCTGATTGGCTGCAGCCGCTTCAGACGTCTTCGAATTGCTCCGAGTTGCTCGCTTGTTCGAGCCGGACCCGATCTCAGCAATTCGCGTTGATCTAGGGAAGGCTATAGGGAAAACCCGCCAGCAACCTCAAAATTGCTGGAAAAGTTGCCCCGTCTGAAGCGGGCCTTAAAACGTTTTTTTGGTCGCTAATGGCAAAATGGTACAACCTGGGTATAAGAAGGTTACCCTAATTTGGGTTCACAGTTACAGAAAATACCCCTCACCCTCACAATCCAGTTGAACAGCAAAAGTTGTGGAGATGTACTTTTTTAGGGCAGATAGGCAATCCGACGTTTGGGGGCGAATAGGAATGCGCAGACAAGTAATGTCATGGTTCAGGGTTGTATGCCGAATGCAGCGAACGTTTGCAGCATTGCACTTTATTGTGTTTATAGAACTCTAACATGTCATCAGAAAGTGTTGGGTCGACTCGAAACGCCGCAAAGCAGGCAGTCGGGCTGTGATATTTTTTTCTCCAACGGAAGTAGTAGCGGTGCCATTTATAGGGGCGCGGTTATATCGTAGAATGGCTAGGGTGACGTCGAGCTTACGTGGCATCTCTTATTGGAGGAGCCACTTGTTAGACGGCCCTGGACTAACCCTGTAGGGAAGGCGATGGGAGCTGGTGTTTTGCCATTCCCGCCCGCTACTGCGCCCCGCCTGTATTGTGGGCAGCAACTAGAGCCCCAGTCACACTACTCATACATTAAACAAAGAGAAAACCACGATCTTTGCCGCAGATATGACGACAGATTTATCTCAAGGCACGCCTCAAGCAATACGCGAAGCACGAAGCACATGTTTGCTTCATGCGTATGGGGAAAGCAAGTTCGTCTGCTTTCTTCACAGGGGCCGTGGTGACGTCAGAACGCCGAGCTCTGATTGGTTCTGAACAAAGGATGGTGGGTAGGCCTCAAGACAGCTTGCTTTGAGGTCTACCCATTATCTTTCAATCGGAGCCAATCAGAGCTCGGTGTCTTTCTGACGTCACCGTAACTCCTGCGTAAGAAGCAGACGACTTGCTCCCCGCGCACGTTTCGAACGTGTCTGCAGAGAGTTTTTGCATCATTAATGTGACAGGACGGTCATACAAGGAAGGATCAATGAATAGATGCTAACGGCTGTGCCCTTTATATCGCGCGGTAGCTTGCGCCACCTAGCCTAGAAGTTTCTTCCTAGCCTAGGAAGAAATACGCCTCAGACAATATCAGCACACTGTCTTGTGTAATATGCAATTTGCCCGAGTCCCACTAGAGCGAGAAACAGAAACAGTCGAAACCCACAAACTTCAATCAAACAGGAGCAGCATACACGCGAAGGTATCCTTGACAGGGCTCCATGCTTACTTCACGAACACCGAGAGACGGCGAGCCTGCCAAAAGAACCATCGCGTGCACGCAGCACCTGTTTAAAGGCCTGTTCACACTGTTCACACATGCTGCGGAGCGCTAGAAGCATAGCGCTGACCTCGCGCTAAGCGCGTGCTCACGGTAGCGTTCACCTGCTTTGTATCGCACCTTCAAAACGGTTGCTCATGGCAGACGATAAGTAGCCGACGACACGTGAGTAGCGCTACATCAGCGCTTCGCTGCAAGTGAGAACCGGCCTTAAGTCTTGTCGGTGTATCGGTCGTTTCTGTTTGTCGCCCTAGTGGCACTCGGGCATTAGCAGTGCGACCGCGGATACAAGGAGTCAGTTGCGACGTGACGAGGCTAGAATCAAATGTTCAACAATGAAGATGTCAAAAACACGCCATGGCAGCTTTTTTGGCGACATGCTATCTTCCAGGAAATATACCGCTTGCTCCCAAACGTGTTATTTGCAGTACACGCGTAGTTGACGAGACTGAAACGAAAGAGAAGGTTTCTAAGAATGTGTATCTGATGTTTCTGCATGCACTGTCACTGACAACTTTAGCAAACCCTGGGCGTGGCGAGTTTCAAGCATCTCATTATCTCGCGGAACCCAATGGGATTGCAGGATTAGCAGATAAAATTGCTGAAGAATGCACCGCAAAGCAGGTTGCGTAAAGATAATAAGACACGCCAGCTGTCGTGACTACGGTGTTCGCCACTTGTCGTGGAGGGCAGCGAAACTCCTCGAACTAGGCCACGAGCGATGCATCCGTTAGGCCTAACGCGGGCGCTCTTTCGGGCGAGGGCGGATGACATCACCTCTACGCGTACTCACGCGGCCGTGCCCAACACTAAAGGCGGCCGTCACACGTCGTACAAACACTTGCGGCTATCGCCGTATTGTTGGATCCGGTTTACAAGAAGACATTCCGAAGTCGACGGCATGAATTGGGGGGGGGGGGGGGGGGGTGTTCGTCGCTGATTGCGGGGTGCAATAAAGCAATTCCCCTCTTCTTTGGAGATTCGGGGATAAGCCCCGGCCGCCCCTCATTTCGTCGCCTACGGTGGACCGCTTGACTCTGCGGTTGGCCCGCTTCTGGACTGCTCAGCCTTCGTTGCGAAACAAGGTGGACAAGAATCTTCTTTGGCGGGCCTGAACTCGTAAGTTGAATTTGAATGGGTTTATCCAATTGAAAAACGCGTTTCTTGCGCCTATGTTAGATTTAGTTTTCACGCTCACTGGACACACTGATGTTCCTAGCGTTGTGAACATTTGGTTTCAAAACTGAATGATGTGAACGTGAATCGGTGTAAATAAAACCAGAACGAAGCCTACCGTCCTGTACTTTCTGAGATTTTATACAACAATTTAATTAGAAGTATAAACAACTCCACGTTTATTTGGACATAACCTCCCAAATATTGAAGCATTGATATCATTGATTTTTCATTGTATAGTTTACAAAAATATTTGAGATAAAATCAGCCATTTGTGATCTTTTGTTTGTTTTTACTTACAGCAAAAACTAGCACTGTCGATTGAAAAATAACTATTTTTTTTTGTAAATAATACACATGATCTGGATAATCACACGCGCTGAATAATAAAGCAAACAGCGTCTCCAGCCCCTAACTCTTTCTTTGGGAGACATATCAGCGCACCGACTAAATTAATAGGCACCCAAACTCTACTTGGAATGTGGAATTGCACCCTTGTTGATGTTAGACTGGTGAGAGGTGTTAAAACCCGATTGCTCTACTGACGTCTAACTCCTGGTTAGCTCAGTTGGCAGAGCGCTCAACTGGAGATGGAGAGGCCCTTCGTTCGATACCAGGAACAAGGCGGATTTTTTCAGTCGCGCACCAGTCACCTAACTTTGTTTGGAGATTTGTGTTTGTCCTTTGTCCCCCTTGTTCTCCTTCGGGGTTTATTATCGTTATTCTTATCCAGCTCACTCGCACCTTTGCATTAATTGCATTATCGTCATAACCTTAAAATGCCGGCCGTTCACCCTTGTTGGTGTTAGACTGGTGGCAGCTGATAAAACCCGTTTGCTCTACTGACGTCTAACCCCTGGTTAGCTCAGTTGGTTGAGCGCTCCACTGGAAATGGAGAGGTCTCTGGTTCGATACCAGAACCAGGTGAAGTTTTTTTCCGCCGCGCACCAGTCACATACAAGTTCAGTTTGGAGATTTCTGTTTGTCCTTTGTCCCCCTTGTCCACCTTCTCCGGAGTTTATGATCGTTATTCTTATCCAGGCCGCTCGCACCTTTGCATTAAATGCATCGCTCTGCGTTTCTTAAACCGTCTGGACGGCGCTTGGAACGCGTCTCCGACTGGTGTTTTTAGCGTCCTATTCAGCCCGTGCATTGAAATCGGTCAGTAACGGCAACAAATGACGTTGCAAAATTCAAACTGTCACTTTGTCGGTTGCCGGAATCCTGGTGGTTGGTCCTAGATGCTCCGGCAAAATAGCACGACCTGAACGCGAGCGTCGCCGTCGTCGTGGCGTCCCAACTCCTGGCTGTCGAAGCTTCCATGGACTGTCGAAATGGAAGCGACCTGCGGCGAATAGGCGTCTGCCACATCCACCACCTCTGCTCTGACACCACAAGGACCGCGGTCGGCAGCAGCATAACACTTCTTTGACGTTATTAGGCGGCAATCGAGGGACCCTCTTTTTGGGCATGGTATACACAAAGGTCGGAGACTCGTTTAAGACACCGTACTATTAATGACTCTAAATCGGAAAACATTTCTGGGGTTACCAGACGGTGATATCGTGGGCCTCTGTCCGCCGTGGCTCCATAGCTAAATTTCGCGGGAAAACCCAAACTACTGTATAATAAAAATTAAAAAAAAAAAACAATATTTTGTTGAATTTAGTGGGCAGCGACTACCCGGGAAAGATAGTGGGAAAACCTCAATTGGTGTATAGTTCTGCACCAATTCTTTGTTTGTCCACTATATTCAGCGTGAAGTGATAATTACCGCACTAAATAGGACGGAAATCTCTCGCTTGTTCTACAATTGTACATTACTTGAAATTAAAAAAAAGAATGGGCCCAAAACCGGCGCCGCACTAAGGCAGATCGAGATCGCCGGACATGACGGACGTCAGAGGAGATAAAAAGGACCTCAAAAGCTAACTTATTACATCTCATTTAGGTCATAAATTAAATTTCAGAATGCAGTCTTCAATACGCGGGCGCAAATACCGTAAACGACTTAATTTTCGCAGACTCAAATTTTCGCGAATCGGGCCAAAGCTGAAAATTTGAAATTATTCGCGGGTTCTAATTTTCGCGAATCGAGTGTAGCTTCCGTAGCGTTCACATATTGCCCGAATTGTTCGCGGGACTTATTTTTCGCGAATTGTAGGCGATTCGCGAAATTCGTGAAAATTAGGTCCTCGCGAAAATTTAGTCGTTTACTGTATTCAGTTAGTGCATCTTTTGGACAGCAAACCGGCAGTGGCCATGGACACCAAGAAAATGATAATGGCCGGCTTGATCATCGCGATCGGCCTCGGCGTCGGCGTCCTCATCGGCCACTACGCCGTGCCGCATGCATCCAAGGCTGCCAAGGACCACAAGCCACTGGTGGGAACCACCACTCCTGCAACGGCCGGAGCGAGCGACGCTCTCAAGGCGCTTCTGGAGGACGTCAAGAAGACTCCTGCTCAAGGTGGTTTCGTCAAGCGTCTTGTGCACGCCATTGATTCGGCCAAAATCAAGGAGCATCTCAAGTAAGTCGCAGTGGGTGTCGCTCAGTGCCGCCTATAGAAGACATTGTATGCGCACGTCGTAATCGTCAGTAGATTCCCGATTCGCCCAAAGTCGTAAAGAGTCCAGGGCTTGACGAGAGTATAGGCCTCAAAGCGGCCTGCAGATGCATGCATCTCGCGTCGCCGTGTGATAGCATTGCGCTTGTTGTGAGACGCTGCGACTCTGAAGCAGACGAACCTGTGCTCCGCAACTTCGTCTGCTTCTTGCGCAGCGGTTGCGATGATGTCAGAACGACGAGCTCTGATTGGTTCCGATTGGAAGTATAGTGGGTAGACCTCAAGGCATCTAGCATTGAGGTCTACGCACAATCTTTTCTATCAAAACCAATCCGAGCTCGGCGTCGTTATGACGTCACTGCAACCCCTGCGCAATAATTAGACGAATGAGCTTTCCGCATAGGTGGTGTTGCGTACTTCCACTAGTGATGACGTAGGGGAAGGGGGTGGGGCGCAAACCTTGTCTTCTATGTGGTATTGCGTCTTTGCACACTCTGGACCTCCTGGGCGGAAGCTGCACCACGATGCATCCAAAGAACCAATCACTTGTTTTTCTTAAATTAGTTTGACCAGTGAGAGAGGTGATCAGAAAAGTGCCCTAATGGCCATGCGGTCTCTGTGACAGAGGGGGTAACAACTCACTTTTGTGCTGAGACCGCTTGATGACCCCGTGATGCGTCTCACTTTTACCGTGGATGAATTCATTATAGATGAATGTCACTGATTGGTCTTCCGAATGCACCTCTGTATTATTTTTGCCTTAATGATTAACTGTGAAAAAGGAAAGTGTCCTTGCATTACTGAGGTTCTCTCAAAACAAAACAAGAGAAGGAAATGGATGACGTTGATGGGTATAATCGTAAGAAATGCCATGATTGAGGCGGAAAGTTGGAGGTTCAAATATGTAACTGGAAAAGGTTGCGAGGGAGGCTTGCTTTCGAGGTCTTATTCCTTGCATTTTGAAAAAAAAAATACCGTTAATAAAAATTTTATACAATTCTGTCATCTGGCGACGACGTGGTGATGGCAGGGCGATAGCTATTACATATTAAGAAACAATATCTAAAAAAAACTCGTGTAAAACACATTATCTAGGATGCTATACATATAAATGAAAACATAAAAACCTAAAAACATTTAAAGTTATGAAAACAAAAGAGTACAATGATCGGTACGTCATAACATGTAAAATGCAAAAAAAAAAAATAAAAATAAAACAACATGTTTTTTTTTTGCGTTTTTGTGGCAATTGTTGCTGAATTGCAGGTTGCTTGCCGCGGAACCTCACGTCGCCGGAACGGCGAGGGAAGAGAATGTCCTGGCCAACTACATCACAGAGAAGTTCACTGAGTATGGCTTGGATTTTGTGAAGATAGCGTCTTACGAGGTGCTGCTCTCCTATCCCAATGTTTCCGATCCCAATACGGTAAGTACGAAACTCATTCAGTGTTGCGCACGTTACCAATATAGCTTGAAAATATGTTAATATGTGCTCGTGAAAGAAAAGTAAAAAAAAAATGAAAGCCGTTTACAGCTCCTTGTAACGCCGAATTGAGCGCAGCTCTTGAGGAGGAGGAGGGAAGGGTACTGACGGGAAGGTATAACCCCTCCTCCCTCCTCCTCATCTCCTCATCCTGTCTGCTACTCTTCCATACGAGCGGCGTCGCCGTCGCCTCACGGGGGTCACGTGACCCCTGTGAAGTCACGTGACGATGACGATGAGGTCATCACGATGACGTCATTGTCATCGTAATGACGTCATCAGGGACGTCACGTGTGACGTCATTGTGACGACGTCATCGTCATAGCCACTGATGACATCATCATCCCTGATAACGTCCACTCGCATCGGAACTGATGTCGTCATCAGGGACGTCACTGATACGTCACCGCATCGGCCTCGTCATGCGTAACTGATGAACGTCCATCGGCATCGGCATCGCACTGATGACGTCATCGGCATCGGCATCGTCATCGTCACTGATGACGTCATCAGTGACGTCACTGATGACGTATCGCGTCCCATAATGCACCGCGCATTTACGCCGACGCCGACGGCGACGCCGCTCAAGCCGGAAACGGGCGCCTTAGAGCTGAACTCCAAAAGAAAAAACGCGTTACTTCCCTCAAGTAAATTACGTATACGTATATAGCGCAGATTTCTGTTTGCCGTTTTTGTTTATTCATTTTCTTTTTGCCTCAATAGAGGTAAGTATTACTACCACCGACGATAAAGAACGTGCATAACGATTTAATATTATCTAAGACACTATGAAATTAAAAAAAAAAGAATGTAAGGAAAATATGTTGATTTCCCATCCGAACAAAATCTGCGAACAAACTCACTATACTGATAAATTCCTCACGTAAAACTATCGGAAGTGCTTTCTCTAGACTTCTATTAAATATCATGGACAGAAAATGTTATGTGGAAGGCTGTTTCAAACTTTAGCCGCATGTGAATACACCAATGAAAAAACGTACTGAGGTAGTTACTTTTGTTTATTTAACAGTCGTCACTTCGATAGCTGGAAAACAATATTTATGGTATATCTGGCTTCTAAGTATGCTCAAGCGGCATAATTTAAGAGGGTTAATCGCTCTTCTATTGATCGCACATGATGGAAAGGAGTTTGCAAGTTTCTGAAAGTTCACTTGAATCTGTACTGAGTCTCTTTGGAGGAAAGGTATAACAAAATGATCTGAAAAAGTTAGTGTACGCGCGTCACAAATACTGGCGAAACATGTTCTTTTTCCCGTGCTCTTACGCTCTCCGATTCAGATTCAGGGATAAAAAACCGACGTTTCCGGTCGAAAAAAAGGGAACGGAATTGCATTCATGATTGACAGAAGCAATTAGGGCACGGTTAAAATGACCTCGTTCTACTTCTTCGCGTCTTCTCCTCCTTGTCCCTCTAGGCTCCTGTCGGCTCAAAAAAAAAAAAAAGAAATGATATGACCATTTAATTAAGTTTTTTGTTAGAAAACAGGGCGTGCATGATTTTAACTTGAGCTTAATTAGAATCTTTAAACCACGTTAATCGAGTAAGCGCCCAAACTAATATTAAAAAAAAAACGCGAAGCTCTTGTCCTTAGAATTGCCATAGAGAGATAAAGCATTAATTAACCCATTGAAGAATATACTACAGATAAGCATTCCTTTCTACCCCAAGGTTCAAGTTGTGAATATCAGCAGCGGAGAGGTCTTCTTCAATGCAGCCACACAAGAAGATGTTATTCCTGGAGTGAACTCGGACATTGGCCCGGCCTTCTTAGCCTACTCGCCCCCTGGTGATGTTCTTGTAAGTTTTGGGTCGTCCTCGTATTTAGGTCTTAGCCTCGAAAAAGAAAAAAAAAATCTGATTTGGAACTTATGTTAGCTTAGGCGTTTGTCCAAGTCAGTTAGTATACCGGACGGTAGCATTTTCAGATTCTTTTTGGTGTTTTAAACTACAATTTATTGTAGAAACAATTGACCCTTACACCCTATACGTATGTAAACAGACCTTCCAACCTTTTATATTTTCAATTTACGCGCATATAAAATATAACTATAATAATCTTGAGAGTATTCGCACGGTACATTTTTATCTGAATTGCACTGAGGAATATTGCGAGAGTCTTACCGAGGCTCTCTGATTTCTGACAAGTTCTAACGTGCAATAAATTTATATTTAATATTTTTCTTTTTATTGAAACAAAGCAATTGAAAGAGGCCATAATATAAAGAATTGGTTTGCTCTGTATGTTTATACAGCCATGATGGAGATGCACCTCAACGGGTAATCGGTCTCTTTGCTGTAGATGAGAAATTTAGCCAGTGCGGTACAACCGCTATCCAGGGGTTGTTAACGTGCATTACGCAGTAGTGATCACACGAACGTGTGCCGGTACGAAACTCATCCAGATCGAAACAGGCGGAGCGGCGGGGAATCGAACCCAGGAGGTTCCCAGCGCAAGCTTTCGCTCCACGCTCCGAGCTGAGACGCGTTAGCCCACTCGGCCACTTCCTCCCCTGAACGCGCGCAGCGCGCTACCGCTGCTTATATTCACACTTGAAGGAGAGGAGACTGGAGGAGGAGAGTTGCGCATGCGCGCGCTGTGTGAGTAGAAGCGAACGCACGCGAAGTGCACGCAGCTGGTAGAGAGAGAGAGAGCGGAGAGAGTAACGCGCAGCTGTTGGAGAGAGGGAAGGAGGAGAGTTGCGCATGCGTAGTGTGAGTGCGGACTACGACGCCGACGCCGCGGGACATAGACCCGAGCAAGAGATGCTCCGCATCTAAAACTTTCTTACAGTGAAGTACCTTATCTGGGACAAGAATTACCTTTACAACACGTTTAACCGCAAAAACTACAGTAGCATTTCGCAAAAAAAAAAAGAGCTACTCGTTGCTTATTAACTAACTTGTCAAATTGTGGTTAGTTTGAGAGGCGTTCCTGTAAAAGAGCTCATGATGTGTTCTGACGACAAGGCCCTTACAAGAAACTGAACAAACATGTCTGACCGTTGCGACGCAGGGCAACCTGGTCTACGTCAACTACGGCACGAACGAAGACTTCGATATGCTTCAACAAATGGGCGTCGACATAACCGGTGCTGTGTGCCTTACCAGGTAAGCGCACCACTACACTGAACACAGGGAGTAGTAAGTTATGTTTAGTGTTCCGTGTTTTCGGAAGTTTATTTTTCTACGAATTTGGGGGGGGGGGGGGGGGGGTGTTCTATCGGGGTGTATTTTTTGCCACAGATTCGGTGCTTTTATTTTTTTTTTGTTGATTTTTGGCATCTGGCAAAAAATTGGCGTTTATCGGGGTTTGTGTTATCTACAGAAACAACCTGCAGCGCCGAAGCATTATTGCAGGGAAACACAAAATAAAACACATACTCACAAACATAAATACGATGGCAAAAATACAATAAATACTGTTAAACAAAAGAACACACACAAACTTTTGAATGTTAAAAAATTTAGGATACCGAAAAAAAAATCCTACGTCATCTGTAGTAAATGCTGATGCACGCAATGAATTCCAGTCCGTTATTGTACGAGGAAAAAATGAGTATTTTTTATAATCAGTTCGGCAAAATAGTTCTTTGATCTTGTTACAATGATCTATTCTGGTAGAAATATAGTTTGGTAATTCAAGATATTTATACTTATCAATTCTAGTTAAGTTACTAAATATAGAAAATACAAACTTTAGACGAAATTTCTTTCTTCTTGAATCCAGATGTTCCCAACCGATCTCACGTTTAACTTCTGTCACACTGGATGTTCTATCATACTTTCCCGATACAAACCTTGCAACACGGTTCTGAATATTTTCTATTTTAATGGCAAGGTACGCTTGGTGCGGGTCCCACAGAGCACACGCATATTCAAACATGGGTCTTACCAAGCAGCAGTAAGCAGTCTCTTTTAGCTCTTTGGGAGCACTGCGTACATTTCTGTTAATAAAATTTAACATTCCACCAGCCTTTTGTACAGATTGTATTACGTGAGCATTAAAACAAAGATCCCTTGATAAAATGACTCCAAGATACTTCACACGCGTGTTTCTATGTAAATGTCGATAATTAAAAGAGTAACGCGATAAGATGCTGTCGCGTTTTTTCCCGAAAGTGACGTGGACACACCTGTCAGCATTGAGACTTAATTCCCACGTCCGGCACCAACTGGATACTCTATCTAAATCAGATTGTAAAAGTGCATAATCACGTAAATGTTCTACTCTACGATATAAAACGCAATCATCTGCAAACAGCCTCATAGGCGAGTGAATACCTACAGCTATGTCATTTATAAAAACAAGGAATAAAAGAGGCCCCAAGACTGACCCCTGCGGAACGCCAGATGTCACAGCAACAACTTCAGATTTTGCACCGTTAATGACTACGCATTGCTTTCTTTCAAAAAGAAAATTTTCTATCCATCGGTAGACGTTGTTATCAAGGCCCAAAGAGCGCAGTTTATACAACAACAAAAGGGTGGGACACAGAATCAAAAGCCTTCCGGAAGTCAAGGAAAATAGCGTGCGTTTCACTTCCACTCTCAGTTGTTGTAACAAGATCATGGTAAAGTTCAACAAGCTGAGCCACGCGCGAAAGGCCTTTTCGAAAACCATGCTGAGATGGAGAAAAGAAGCAGTTAGTATCTAGATGTGTTACAACATTACTATACACGATGTGTTCTAAAACCTTACAACATACACAACTAAGGGAAATGGGGCGATAGTTTTCTACAATTTTTCTTGATCCATGCTTGTGGATTGGCGTAACAAATGTCTTTTTCCATCCGCTTGGAAGTACACCTTCCTCTAGAGACTGAAAAAAACTATGTGAAGGTAGCGGGACACGGCGAATGAGCACGATTTCAGCACTTTCGGTGACAAGCCGTCTGGGCCCACTGATTTTTCTACATCTAGGTCCTCTTAACATTTCACAATGCCTTCTATATTTATGACAAGAAGTGACATAGGAGGCTCTATTCCGTCACTGAGGAGTGGATAACATGAACGCATTTTGTTAGAGGCGAAAATAGACTGAAAATATGTATTGAAACAGTTGGCTTTATTATGATTATCTTCAATAACCTCACCATCACACAAAATATCCGGGATGCCAACATCTTCCTTACGAGTTTTTCGAAGGTAGGTCCAAAATTCTTTACTATTTGACCGCATTCCATCTGAAAGTTTGTCAAAGTATTCCCGTTTCGCCAAGGTGATAACATCTTTATAAGCATTATTCTGCTTCTCAAGTTTCGAAACAGCAAAATCAGATAAATGCATTTTGTACTTCTGATATGCACGCCTTCGTTGATTTATTACCCTTTTAACAGCATACGTCATCCAAGGCTTATCAGCTTTAGTATTTTCAGATATATATATGGCTGGAATATATTTTTCAATTAGACCTGACAAACATTTCTTAAAAGCAACCCATGAAGTATCCACACAGCTCCCCAAGGATAATCTAGTAAAATCATCTAAATATTCAAGCAACTTCTTTTTGTATGCCTTTATAATTTCCTTTGTCATATATGAATACTATTCTACCACTTTCCCGTGCACGAAACAACACAGGTGACGGAAAAAGGGTAACGCTGCAGATAAAGATTTATTTCCGTAAAACTTCGGTTATTCTATCGAAAGTTCCACGCCTTTTCCGGCTTCCCGGTTTGAGAGTACACAAAAACGTATTGCCAGGCCGGATTGGGCTGGGGGAAAAGCATGGCTGCCATTTTGTTTGACGCGAGTGGCGCCGTGTGATTCCCGGTGTGCTTGGACGATGCCAAAGCACTCTATTGCATTTGAATGTCGTAATCGGCCCCGGCTGGGTGAGGGGACGAGTCTTTTTGTTGTTGTTTCCTTTGGAGAAATTAGACCTTGATAGAAGTGTGGTGTGAGTTTGTGCGGTAAAGGGGGTTGATCTGTGAGGCCCTACAAAGATTTGGGAGGCAAATGAGCATACTTTATTACTGTAAATGACTAAATTTTCACAAGAACATAATTTTCGCGAATTTCTCGACTGGAAATAAGCGCGAAATATAGATCTAGCGAATATATTACCCCATGATAAAGAATACATAGGATACCACTCCTAATCGCAAAATATTCCCGAAATATTCCCGAAGTTTCAGAAATATCGACCCGGCAAAAATAAAGTCGTTTACAGTATGCGCAGCTCACTTCGTCACAGGTCAATCAATATAATCGCAATTCAAAAAATAACGATACAATGTTGCCTGATTGCGGCATTGCAGCTTTATTAGACAGGTGAACCATCGCTGTACGAAGATGACACCGACTTTGTGCCGACTATGTTCGTTGACACGAAACAACGACAATTTCGATCGCCACGAGCAGTGAAAAGATTGTGCGTCCACCAAAGGTAGGAAGTCACAGCCTACTAACGCCGTCATGACGCTCCAGGTGGTTCTCGAAAGCCACGCCGATACGGTGTACGGTGCCTTCTTTATCGTCGGAAGGCAGACGCCCCGAAAGAGGTATATGGGAGAGATATCCGAGGTGTTCCACCTAACGCTGCAGACGTAACCCTTTTCCTTAAAAACGCATCCTCGTTGGACCTGTCGCTGCGAGTCCGTCTTGTAGTGCAGGTACCGCCACACTTTAGAAAGTTTTCGTAGATCGCTTTCGCCGTCCCGCAACGCTCTTCGCAACCCGCTACAATAGACAGTTTTAGTATAGCGTTGCTGGCTCTTACGTACGCAATACGCAATAGTATAGCGTACGCTAAAAATGACCTGCTCGGACCGAATTTAGTTGTGCGTTACGTTTTCGAGTGAACACCGCGCATGATCTTGGTTAAATTTGCTAGAGCCGTAGAATTCCGCGTGCTTATAGCGCAATCATGCTCCTCGAAAGAAATATTGAAAATGAAAACGTGTCAAATCATTTTATTTCAAATTAAACCAAGCCGCAGCTGCCTTGTCAAGCGCGCTTTTCTGCGGGGTACAGAGGCTACGAGTACGAGTGCGTAGCCAAATTCGATCACGGAGCCTCCGTTAGTCGTCCCGTGGAAACGGCAGCTTTTATCAATGCTATCGCGGAATTAAATTCATGACCTACTGATGTCCAGTGCATAGCGAGAACTTCGGCGATTTCTTTTAGAGTCGTTCGTCCGTCGGCGAAGAACTGTGCGAGTAAGCTTAGCGTTGAGCAGATCGCAGCGTTGACGCACATTCCGAGCGGCGAACATTTTCACTGTGCACTCCTTCAGCTGCACGGCGATCTGATTCGACCGCC
This sequence comes from Ixodes persulcatus, assembly GCA_013358835.2. NCBI lineage: Eukaryota > Metazoa > Arthropoda > Arachnida > Ixodida > Ixodidae > Ixodes > Ixodes persulcatus. The sequence goes on from JABSTQ010011565.1 coordinate 159,589, forward strand.
GTAGGTCCCGGAAAGAATTGCCGAGCTGAACACCACGCAATTTCACGTAACACAGAAGTTCGAAAACACCACGTCGCCCTTGCTGCGCCAGTCGAGGTAACCGCCATCTTGAAACTGGCGCTCTCGGTGGGTCCGAGATATCTCGAGAGCGTCCCGCAGAGCCCGCTAGCCCGCCACGCAAAATCCCCAGCGTTGCGTGCGTACGCAATACGCTAGCTCTTCTATTGTGTTCTGCGCGCGCGCACTCCCGACCCGCAATTTTATTGCGTACGCAAGGCTTTAGCGTACGATCCACTAAAACCGTCTAATACCCGGAACCTTACAGTCAAGGCCATCGGCGCGCAGGCGGAGTAGCGGCTTCTTCGTTTCGTTGCGGAGAGCTTAGAGGAGCGGGAAACGCGGTCTACGAAAACTCCCTTTTGTCTTGTGATTGGCCCGCGAACTGCAGTGGCTTCTCAATCCAGCCGTCGGGCTGAGACGGGATGTCCTCGGCCATCCTCAGTTGTCACCAAAAAGTAGTGGAGCCACAAAAGCTAGACAGAACGCCGACGTACTTCATAACAAACCTAGCAACGTGAAGAGTTCAAGCCTGATGGCGCCCGCATTTTCCATCAAGAAACCCTAGAACCCAGTCACAAGCAGGTTACAATGTTTGCCGGTAGATGGCTCTACATCCGGAGAAAAGTGTGGATTCGGGTTTTTTCGGCTTTCCCCGAATTGAGTAAAACGTGTTCGAGGGTTAATTTTTTGAGGGTTTATAAATATTTAACGAAAACACGGAATCCTAGTAATGTCACATGGCGTGAATCTACCCTGGACGCTTGCGAATCGACGAATCAGTTTACCCTATTCTTCCCGATAAAAAACAATATTACCACACCCAAAGGTACACGAGGGCTGAGTAAGTGTTCGGCGTGAACTCGGGTTCCATCGAACGCGCTGTGCAAAAGAAGTGGCGACCGCCAATGTTGATCGATGGATTTTTGAAAAGGGCCTATTGCTTTCGCCTACGCTGTAACAGCGAGTGCCCGGTTATTCGGCAGAGGTACAGACCCACAAGACTCATCTTTTGGTCGCAGGTACGGCAATGGATACAGGGGGCAGAAAGTTCGCAACTGCGCCGCCCGAGGTGGCGTCGGAGCCCTTCTCTTTCTGGACCCAGAGCAGGTTGCCAGGGAAGGTCTGGACAACGTGTTCCCCAACAGCACCTGGATGCCCGACACGGCCATGCAGAGGGGGTCTCTAATGTCTGTCGGTGACCCCTTGACTCCGGGAGTGCCAGCACTGCGTAAGTGCATGCCATTAAAAGCGTGAGGTAACTTTTGGGCGAACTCAGAGGCGACACTGATAATACATCGTATAAAAGACAATCTGCAGACTCTTTCTTGAACACATTTCTTGCTTGTGACATTGGTCATTCACAAACTATCTGCAGACATGTTCAAAGCTATAAAAACGTATGAGGCACACATGCTTGTATTATCGTATATTAGCTGCGCGACTGCGGCCCTTTCACACTGCAGCGTTTGACTACACGCAACGTTACTAGAACTTTGACTACACAGTTGACTAGTTGCGACACGACCGTGAGTCACCGGGCAAGTTCTGGCTTCGTGACAAGTGTACCAAGCTGCTACTCCTGTTACAATGTACTTCGTTTCACGGTGCGGCCGTATAGCCAACGTTATACGATTCGATGCCACCAATCGGCAAGCGCCGAGAGTGCGTCGTCGTGGCGATCGCCCTCTTCGTGCGTTCCTTATTACCGGCTTAACCATTGATGCAAAAAAAAAGTGCAGGATCACGCCGTATTCGCTGAACATGATTGGCACATTTCGCCGGTGACAGCAAACACGCGCAAAGTACGACGAGCGCCACGACAATGTACACGTTATGTGCTGCGTGATTAGGGAAATGTAGTAGACCGTTTTTCTCCTCCGCTACGGTATCCCTGAAGAAAACGCCGCCGCTGCGCATGCGCGCCGCCAGCCTTATCTGCATAGTTCAAGGTCTTGTGGCGGATTACGTAGCGCTATCCGGGTGCTTAGCGGGCTGCGGAAACGGTCTACTACAATTCCCCATTGGCTCCCTATAGGATTGCATGGCAGTGGCAGCAATCGGATTGGACGTGAAACAGGGTATAAGCACGGATGTTCCGGTAACTTGAGCTTGTATTCCACCTAAGTCCCCTCAACAGTTGGCCACGACAGGCGATAACCGCGTGCGCAGCGGCGAAAAAAAAAAAACAACTTCACTTGATTTACGCTAGCTTGGAACACAACAAACGTTATCGACGTCAGGTCGAAGTTTTAGGTCCTGCATGCTACGAGTTGGGCGGTGGAAGTAGCTTCCGAAGTCAAAATTACGTGTGCTACGGGGCTTTCACCAAGCCGCAAGCCGCACTGCTCATAAATCGTACAAGGGTACACGGCGTTCGCTGCAGGCATCATGACCGAATTATCTACGGATACGCAGCGCATATGCTGCAGGCATCGTGACAGGAGGATCTGCGGAGACAGTTTTGTATGACCAATGTAACAAGACTGTCATACAAGGCAGAAACACGCCTCACACAGTGTTTGCAGACTGCCGTTTGAAATATGTACTGGCAGTCAGCGGCTTAGTATAATGAGGAAGCCCGGTCTTGCACGTTTGGCGTGAACACAAAGGAATCGTTCCATGGTCAAGAGGAATTCCTTGTACGACGCAGTGGCATTCTCACGAGGCTGCGTGGTGTAACTATAGTTGGTGACAGGTCAAAAACAAAGTGGAAGCTCCGCCCACCTCTTTCCACTTTAGTAGTGCAAGCGCTGGAGAGGGGGAGGCGACCTCCTCTCCGCCATTCGCTCCGCTGAAGTGGAAAGGAGTAGGAGGAGCTTCCACTTCGTTCTTGACCTGTCACCGACTATGAAATGCGAGATTATAACGCACGTTTGCGCCGGCAGAAAGGCATCGAGGCCTCCCTAAACTTGACGGTAGAAAGTATTATTAATACGTGTTACCCGAGTGTTAACAATACGCTCAGTTAGAATATTTTCAATATAAGTTAAAGGTCCCAATGGCTTGGTTCGTTCAGCGGTCGTGCGTTGCATGCTTTTACATGTGTTATTTTATGTCTCTCGTGACGCAGCATCTACCGAAAAAATCGGAATTAATGTTGCGGGCTTGCCGACGATTGCGTGTCAGACCATCGCCTACCGGGACGCCAGGATCCTCTTGGGGTGAGTGCAAAGTTCGAGACTCCTTCTTTGCTATGTTTCAAAGCAGGGGTCTCCAAACCCCGGCCCTTGGGCTAGATGGGGTCCGCGGGTGAAGGCGGTCTTTTAATTGACGTCCAGCCCGCGGCTCGACGCCTCAAAGGCAAAAATAAGCGCGCGTAGAAATAGAAATTGGCTCTTCACCGAAAGCTCAAACGAAGATATAAAAAAGCCCGAGCGAAAACGGGATTAAAACACGTGATCTCTCGCCGTAATATTTATTGTACATTGTAATCCACAAAATAATCATTCGTAGTTTCCTGGTTTATGTCCGTGTAACTATTTCATAAAATTCCTTAGCGTTCTAATGAATATTAGGCTTAGTGTACCTGCGTCATAACCCTGGCTTGTGGTCATCATCAGATCTACTATTCTCATTTGTCTTCTGCCCTGTGTGAATAAGCCAACGTTCCAATGCGCTTTGATATATGCCTGGTGAGTTCTCTCGCCTACAATTATCTAATGTCGTAATTAGCAATATTTTACATTTAAAACGAGAGTGTACGTGTTCATCCACCTTAAAGTTATTTTTTTAATTATGCTCTAGTTTAAACTTCTGTATTTAAATGCGTATTTAGACTTCTTTATTTAGTACTTTTTTATTTATATTGTATTACCTATTTCCGGCCCTCAAGACTGCGACAGGTCCCCAGTCCGGCCATCCAGTCAAAATGTTTGGATACCCCTGTTGCAAAACGATAGCTGGATATGAAAACCTTATAAGGACATTTCTTGCTCGTGTTAGTCACGCCCCATGACTTCACAATATCACGTGATACCATTGTGGCATCACAGTGGCACGCAACGTCACAGTTTAACGTGATGTTATCGTGTCCCGTGACGTCATGATATTGCTTGACGTCAGTGTGTGACGTGACGTCGTCGTGTCACGTGATATGCCGTCATGATGTTATTTGATGGTTTTCTGTCACCTGATTCCACAGTATCATGTGACGCCAATGTAACAATTACCCCGCTAAACTTAGCGGAAAAATATCTCGTCTAAATGTCAATAAAAAATGCTGCCCGTTAAAAAGAAGACTCAAGTGCTGTTTCTTGTTCATTTGATTTAACTAAATGTCTAAGCCGGACGATTTTGTTTTATTCTGAAACACAGATGAATGTTTTTTCAGCATGCTGGGGGGACCTCCGGCGCCGCAGTCGTTCGTAGGCGGCTTCAACATGACCTACCACGTCGGCCCATTCTCCGACGAACACGCAGACAAGTGAGTCCACGCAACCGCCATCTATGTTTCATTGTAGAAGTGTGGATGACGAGGCGTCTTCATCTACTATAGGAGCGCGTGCGAAACACCGCACAACATATAGAACACAGCGGATGGAAGAAAACATAATGTACATATACCCGGCAAGAACAGATATCATAATTTGCCACAACCTGCATTTCTTTAGCTGGCGGCGACTATTGATACTATACAATGGGAAATTCGTAGTCAAGTGAACGTTGCAACCAGTGAAAAGACAACGAAAAGCAAAAAAAAAAAAACCAGGCGCATACATTAACAATTTCGAGAAATTTAGAGTAACTAATAGGCCCTTTTCAAAAACCTCATCAAGCAAGATTGGTGGTCGCTATTTCTTGGACGCAAAGGGTGTAATTAGATTCGAGCCCTACTCGAACGCTGACTCAGCTCTCGCTCTCAATGCGAAAAGAGCCAAGTTCTCTCTGAACACTGACGCAGCTGTCGTGCCCAATACATGCTCGGAGTGTGCACCAAAACAATGAACGACTCATATATACTGGCGCAGCAGCTACTAGATGGCGCGCGCAAATGAAAGCAAACTCTATAGTAACCTGCGAAACAATCCCAAATGCGTGTGAACGCACATCCCATAAGTGTAGTGTTCGGGTCCAATTTCTAAAACATATATAGGTTGTTCCACTTCCAAGCGGGCCTTCCGCCATAAAACGAGTAGGAACGATCCGCGCCTGCAGAGAGGAAGCTCAAACTTTAACCGAATGTGCACTGATAGAGTCAGTCTTACCTTGTGAAATTTCAAGGCGTAGTTCTCTTCGTGTTAAAAATGATAGCAAAATACTTGCCAAAGTCAACGTGGGCGGGTCCGCAGACGACCGGGTTAGTGACTCTAATTACTTGCTGGCGCCATCTCCCGATAGGCGCTGCGAGCAGGCGACGCACCCTGTCGTCTGCTCGCTGCACCTATCGGAAGATGGCGCCTCAAATAATTAGCGTCACTAACTCGGTCAGTTGCAAACGCACCCGACGTTTAACTTGTCAAGTTTTTTGCTCTTTGTCTTACATGAAAAGAGCTACGTCCTAAATTTCATACGTTGATACTGACCTGTTCACTGCACATTCGGTAAAAGTTCGAGCTTTCAATGTGCAGGCGCCAATTTTTCCGGCTCGTTTCGCAGCGGAAAGTCGGCTTGGGACACCCTATAGATTGGATGGTTTTCATCGCCTGTAGATGTGCTGCTATAAAGCTTACCCATGTGCCAATCCACTTCGTACTATTTTTTTATTAATTCGTCTCTAGATACGTCCGGCTGCGGGTGAACAATCTCTTCACCATCGCCACCGTCAACAACGTGATCGGTGGTATCGAGGGTGCGGTGGAACCAGGTAACACTGCTTCTCAGACTGCTATGTCGCCTTCTCCTTGCCACTCTGTTTTGTTCGTGGACGGTTTACGTAGCCCGAAGAAGTCCGGATATCATGCTTTTGAGTGCTATAATTATTTGTTTGCTTAATCTTTTCTTTGTTTAATGGGCTGCCAACTTTCTTTCTATCATGCTCAATCGCCTTGTTTTGCAAAATATCGAAAAACGGGCGTGCGGACAAAGCCCATTTATTTGGCATAGTTTGCTTCCTTGATGATCTTTACACTTTAAAGCTTTTTCAAACTAGTGTCGAAAGCTTTAAGAACCAATTCTGTAATAAAAAAGGGGCACTGCGAAAAATAAAAACAAACAAACAAAGCATGAGGTTGTTTTTAATAAAGCGCCGATTAGTAGCAACACGAGCGTTTAGTGGCGTTATGCGGATGGCATTTGCAAAGAGCGTGGAATACAAACTACAATGGCATCAACAGCGAGGCCTGGCTGTAAGGTGCACGTGATTTCTCCTGATGCTCTAAAGCGATTGATTCTGACGGATATCTTTGCCTAAAATACCCGTAAATCGGCGGCCTCGTTGTTGGAGAAAAAAAAGAAGAAAAGAAACGAACATGGCACGTGGAGGTTGCTGCTTCAAATAGATATACAGGTCTTTTTTTATTCTTTAGAGATTTTGTTGAAAAAAAGCCGTGAAGAGTACACTTATGCGGTTTGTGCGAGTGAGTTATACGGTCAGGGGGACATTATGTGGTGACTAGTCTTTGCGATAAGTCGGCTAATTAATGAAAATTCGGTAATTAACTTTTTAATTAGTGAAAATAGAAGTATGGCTCCAATAAGAAACTTACCGAGCGTCATCGAAAACCACTAAATCAACTCTTGTTAGAACGATTTGAAGCTCGTGGGAAACTCGGGGGCGCACCCAAGTTACGACTCGTGGAGCAGGTAGAAAGATACCAGTGGTGGAACGCGAGTGAGTTATACCTGACCGTATAACTCACTCGCACAAACCGCATAAGTGTAGCTTTCATGGCTTTTTAAAACAAATCTGTAAATGATAGAAAAAAACACCCTGTATGTTTGTATATTGCAACAACGTTGCCAAAAAAATCATTTTTTTTAAATTATTTAGAAACAATTGCGTTTCAAATAACTAGATGTCTTGTATCAATATATCTGTCGCGTTGCCAGAGTTTCACACACTGACTAGTCGGTAGGTCATGCTCGATAAATAATGACTAAAACGTACAGCATGACATTCTGGCATAAAACCTGTCTCTGCGCTTCAATTCGATTAGGTACAAGTTACAATTACGAGTACGAGCGTGCTCATTTTAATATTAACACTTCTAGTTGTCCTCCAGTTGCGTGCATTTGGCTCCGCTTCCTGAGCGAAGAAACACACAATAGGAAATCCGGAGCCTCTATTTTCGCGGAAAGCACTTCGACGGGTCAATTGCTGTCATCTACGAAGGATGCTGGGCAAATGACCACAAATAAAATATGTTAAAAAAAAGAACTGTCGGCCCTGTGGCACCGTACGACGGAGAGCAGACATCGCTAGGGTCCTAGGGAGAGAAACGTACATTGCGGAAAGAGCGAAATGACTCTGTCCTTCACATTTGCTTTGGGTAGAGTGTTAATGGTTATTGCCAACTAAAGCCGCGGCCACACTGCTTATACATCATCCCAGAGACACAGTATTCGTTGCAAACACGATGACAGGAGTACCTACGTACACGCCTACAGCACCTTCGAAGTACGTTTGGATCCCACATTTGTATGGTTCTAACATGTTTACAGAGGGTTTTTGCATCACAAGTGTCACAAAACCATCCCACCTAAAAAAACACGTCTCGAACAGTGTCTTACCTCTGTCTTTTGTATATTATGAATTAGCAGTGTGACAGCCGCTTTAAAGCCGGGGTCACACTGCTCGTACACATCATACAAAAGACAGTCAGTAAACACGAGTCACCGCAAACATTCGTGGTTCGAATGCTGCCTGCCTAACTTTCTCCTCGAACTCATTGCCACGCGGCATTCGAAGCGCGGATCTCGCGGTGATTCGCGTTGGGAATCTGTATGCAGACCGTCTTTTCTTGTACGGCGTATAAGCAGTGTGACCTAGGCTTTAGAGTGTAGGCATTAAGATGAGAATCCTTGCACACTGAGATAGATGCTTCAAGAATGATCTGCCGTTAATTGAAGAGCACTAATGCAAGCCGCCGGCACGCGACCAACCACAGACAGGGTTGTGATCACGGGCAACCACCGAGACGCGTGGGGCTACGGTGCCTCGAGTCCGTCCTCCGGAACTGCGGCCCTCCTGGAGCTGGCCAGGGTCCTCGGACAGCTGAAGAGCAACAACGTTCGCCCCAGACGCACCGTCCTGCTCTGCAGCTGGGCTGCCGGCGAATACGGACTGATCGGTTCCACCGAGTGGGTTGAGGTAGGTCGCACGGGATCGGTCCAATAAGCTATACTCCGGTTCACTCTAAAGGCCTTTTCACATACTTTATACCCCTGTCAGACGGGACAGTAAATGTCATTTTGATCGAATGTCATTCACCGCTCGGCGAATCACCTCGTGATCCTGGTTCTTCACGTGATCCTGGTTCTTCATCGCTCACGCTCATTGGCCGAGCTGTAATGCCATTTTGCTTAAATGTCATTTAACGTGCCCGTCTGACAGGGGTATAATTGCCTATAGACCTTTCCATCACTTATCACCCGGGAGAAAAATGCTGAGTCACTGAGCTGTGGACGATGCGCAGCGTCTGATTTACCGCACAGCAGGGCAACAGCGAATGCTCAGAAGTCGTTCCTCACCCCAGCAGTCAAAGATGACAGCGCGCAGAAGACGTTTTTTGCAAAGATCTATATGACCCAGTTTTTGAGAGCGCTTAGGAAGAGCGAACACGCTGGCGCCATCTATGACGTGTCCCTGGAACTGAATTTCAGTAGAGAGAAGGTTCTTTTGCAATAATTTCAAGATAAAATGTACTTACAATCTACGAAAAATTCCGTTTATAAGACTGTCAAATTAATTTCGAGACAATAAAGAAATAATAATGCGCGCGCAAAAACAAAACAAAAAACAAAGCAACTGAAGTTAACGGAAATGCCAAGTATGTTACGGCTTACCCGATAGATAGCGCCTGCGTGTTCTCTCGTCCTAAGAGATGACAAGCACTCGGTCGTAAGCAGTGAAGTGTGTGTGAACCAGGCCCCAAGTCCTACCACAACCGACACCTGATAGAGCTCATCAAGCAGTGCCGAAAATTCATGGTCAGGGCATTCGTCGTCTCTCTGCGTTTGCTATTTCCCGGCTCAACCAATCAGGCACAGTGAATGCCCCCTGCTTTCGCGCTTTTTATGTGCGCGATTGGTCTAGCCGATGATAGAAAACGCACAAAGTCGACCAGCGCCGCGACGACCCACTTTTGACGCTACTCGAGTAGCTCCGTCGGATGATTGCGTCGGCAGCAAATTCGGACTTGATATCAAACGGAGTATACAGGTGCCGTATTTGACTGCAATAGACGCACTACTTATTAACAAGGCTCTTGCGTTACATTCCCGGAGAAGCCAGATACAACCAATTGTCGCGTCCAGCATAAGGTCTTTGCGAAAAAGGAGCTCGACATCACGATTCTCCGTAAAAATGCTGTAAGGCGCTGACAGCTTAAAGGCCGACGTACAACCTTGGTATATATATATATATATATATATATATTCATTTTTTTTTTTGTGCAGTAAAAAGACTCTTATGCTCCCCTCTTCTAAGCTGCGAGGGGAGCCAAGTTGGTGGAAGTCGAAAAGTGGAGAGGATATACGGAGCGCAAGTTCGTCTGCTTCTTGCACAGAGGTTGCGATGATCTCAGAGCGCCGAGCTCTTATACGTTAATTGGGAAAAACAAAAAAGTGCGTAGAGCTCAAGCATTTAACATAGTGGTGTACCACTGTCCTTTCAGTCAAAGCCAAACAGAGCTCGGCGTCGCTCTGACTTCACTGCGATTCCTGCGCCAGAAGCAGACGACTTGCTCTCCGCATAGGAAAGGAGGAAGCGGACAAAAGTGGAAAGCGTGAAGAAGTGTACGTCGGTCTTTAAGAAACGTAGGGCATGGCGTATCCCGAGCATGTCATTATTAATCTCTAGGATGTAGTGATATTCAGTTATTATCTGAGAAGAAAGTCAAAACAACGAATAATAAAGTAAGAGGCGTGACATAAGCCGCGCCCTGAGTTTATGAAAAGCTGCGTGATTTTATAGCTGTGGAGACATTTTCTGGTGAATGCATGATTTCTGTCCCATAAATCGCTGGCATCTTTCGGTCGTCTGCAATGATTTGCCCCGCGGGAAAGCTGACTCACAAGTTTTGTTCTTAAGCAGTGCATCTATTGGACATATAAACTCATTCTAACAGACCTTGATAGTGAAGAAGATTTTGGTGTCTTGAAAAAAGAGAAAGCTATGGAAAATGCAGATATTCACAGACCTTGAGGCTGTTAGAATAGTCTGGGGTCTGTTCAAACTGCTTAACTGACGAAATGAGAGGGGATCTTACAAAAATGCAGATTTATTGAAACTTCTCAAGAAATTTGATAGAAGATAGCGATCTTTTATTAATCTTTACTGATGATCGGCATCACTGTGCGCTTTGGGTAATACGAGGCTCGCGAGGCAACGAGCACAATGACTGCAGTACGCAATATAGTTGCCACCGCAGCCACCGTTACCGGATCAAAGCCACGTAATGTCAGAATTAATGGCTACTTTCAAAGAGTCCGCGATAATGGAATGGTGAATTACTTAATAACTCCCTAATGTAGTCATTTATATCCGAATGTATGTTCTGACAGAATTTCTAATAAGCAAAGTTGGCTCAATGGCATGATTAGAAAGACTAACCAAAACTTCACAAATCGGTGCGAATTGTAAGCGAAAGCCTACTGAAACCAGATCTGTTGTAACGAGTACTCGAGTAAGTGAACGGTGCTCTACAGACCGCTCCAACGACTGCCGTCATTGCCCACACCCCGTACGGGCATTCCGCCTGCGCAGAAACCAGATTCGCGTGAGGCGAAGCTTCTGCGTATGCGCAGAGCCGACAGCAGCGCCACCGCAGCGGTGTGGCGTGAGAGTGTTGAGTTGGTGTATAGACTAGTGCCGCAGTCTGATTGGTCGCGGAGCGATAATAGGACGTTGAGTACTCGCCACGACCTGCTGCGCTTCTTCAGCTGTCTGCGACTATACGGAGCGGTAATCCTCACCTTCGTGGCATAAATCGTAACGCCAAAGTGAGAACCGGTTGGAAACATATATAGGCGAGGTGAGGCGTAGCTGTTTGCTTTACACGGCGCGACACCCTAAGCGCGAACACGACATTGTCGCTTTTTCGAAATTTACTTCTTAGAAGGTATTTGCAGGTCCCGCGTTTTAGCGCTCGCATTAGTTTTCCAAATTAGCATTTTCTTCCACGCTATAGTTCGTTTCACCTTAATTCTAGACGCAACCGACACTACGAGCTGAATGGAACCCATCAAACAGCGTAAAAAGAGCACCATCAAAATGTTCGTCATGTTTCTGAACGTGATCGATCATCGCTGAACCCTCAAACAAAAAAATACTTCTACTCCTCGTCACCTCAAGAATAAAGCAAATTTCGCGCATTGTTTATACGGCACGCGATGTAGTTCTACAAGATTTGGTTGTCGGAAGAAGAAGCTGTGCTTTGGGCGCGTGGTAGGTGTACATCTCAAAGGGGCACTGACAGGGTATTTATGATCGCCAAGGTTTTTGTTTGTACTTGGTATGAGAGCCCAACTACTTTGAACAATATGTGCGGCTCAAAATTCGTTTGTGTTTCCGCCCGAAAACCGCCGATCGAGAATTGGCTGGTTTGAGACGCGCTCACTCTCTTCTCCACTGTCGCGTGCCGTTTTCTGTCGTTTAGACACAAGGATCAAAGATAATCAAAGTCGTGGGTCATCGAGGGCACACACCCAATACTAAAAATAGAGAAAAAAATTATGATACCCATTTATTTTTGGCTTCTAAAAAGCGGCAGATACGTTGATTGAAAAAAAGAAAGTTGCACAGTCACGTGACTTTTGGCAACTTGTTCCGCCTCTATGTTTCTTCTTCTTCCTCAGTCCAATTTCGGTTTCGAGCAGTTGCGTATTCTGACTTTAATAAAATTATATGTGACGATGTAGCAAAATATTGATTAGATATTCTTCTGACACCAAAATAAAATCCCTGGCCAAAAATTAAAAAAAAAATGTTGAGGTGTCAGCGTCTCTTTAATAAGATAACATATACCTAATCACAAAACGCACCTACATATACCTTAATTTTCCACTTAGAGGGGGAAATTAGTAATGTTTTGAGAGGAGCCGGATACGGTTCTGGAGGAGAAAAACACTTGCGCTTTTGCCGCAACTTTATTGGTCTTTTTGCCTCGTAGCGTGGGCTGCGTCCGGACGTTAGTTCAACCGAATTATAAAAGTTTTGATGGCAGCCTTTCATTAAAAAAAAAGTGGATCACGATCGACTGTTTTCTCTATACTGCCTGCCATTATCACGTATCTATTCAGAAAACGCTACTCGTTCAACAAAACTATTAACACTAAGAAAGTAGTTCGTTAAATTGACCATTTGCGGTCCAGGTTTTATGAAGTGACCGCGTTCCGGTTAGACTTCGGCACCAACTAACTCGTTCTCATATCGCGTTCTTTCGTCTTTGTTGACACAGGAGCACATCATCGATCTGCAGGGTCACGCCGTAGGATACATCGACGTGGATCAGTGTGCATCAGGTGAGCAAACCATGTTAATATTGTATCTTGTACCAAATGTTTTAAAATGTCTAAAATAAAAACAGAAAAAAAAAAGACAAGCAAACTAATTCGTATCTGCGATGTTACAGGTCCCGCGTTTGCACCGACGTCCTCCCCTACCTTTGCACCAGCCGTCCAGGCAGCAGCACACCTCGTAAGTTCCTACGGGGTTAGATCGAAAAATTAAAACCCGGTGTTTTGGCCCGCATAAATAAACTACCCCAGGTAGCACAAGAGGTGGGGCCCACGTGTCCAATGGGGGCTCGAGAAGCCCCTACGAAACCGACGTTGGTTCCACGTGGGCGAAGCGTGGGCATGCCCAATATGGGCTGCCTACGCAGTGCCGCAGTCGGTCCCACCTCGGATATGCGAGGGAAAATTTGGGCACAGCGTGGGCATGCCCAACTTGGGCTGCCAATGCAATACTCCCGTGGGTCCCACCTCGGCTACGCGAGGGCCCAATTTGGGCGCTCCGTCCAGTCGGGTTCCACATCGGCTATGCGGGAGGCAGAGTTGGCGCAAATGTGGGCTTCAGCGGTTCAAAGTATGGGCATGCCAAACTTGGGCTCCCCGTGCAATATTTCCGCGGGTCCCACATCGGCAATGCGGGGGCAGAGTTAGCGAAGATAGGGGCAAAGCGTCTGCACGCCCAAGTTGGGCTGCTCATGTAAAGCCCCCGTGGGTCCCATCTCGGCTACGCGCGGGCCAAGTTAGAAACGGTGGGGCTCCAGGCGGTAAAGAGTCGGCATGCCCAACTCGGACTACCTGTGCAGTTCCCAAAACGGCACTTTCCTCTAATATAGAGAGTTTCTATTGCACGTTCTGGAAATTCAACATGAGAGATCGGCTTAATTTTATACTGAATCACCGAGAATTCTTATTTTAATCGTGAGCGAGAAATTCTACAATTGCTAAAATTTAGTAGTAACTTACTAATCAGCGTGTACGCTGAGAAGGCCGTTTTAGAGGGGGGGGGGGGGTAATTTTTTACGCATACTATTGAAGGTGAGGGTGAATTTGAAACACACCCGTCAGAATGTGGTATCTGTTCTCAAATTCGGTGTCTGTAGAAGGCTCAAGCTGGCTATGTATCCCGATTACCTGTCGAACAGGACTTATATGAAAATGTGCACAGTTATCTTTGCTTCCATTTCGTACACTTGAAATGTCCAATTTTGTATGGGCTTACTTAAGACGCTTTATTGATCTATCAAAATGGTAAGATGTCCAGTAAGCCCCTTGGGAAGGTGAGGCATGCTCAATTTGGTATGCAATACAATACCCCATGTGGGCTGCCCCATTGGGCCCCCTGTGGGTCTCACAGGGAAGCCGAGGTGGGCTTTCCAAGTAGGCCTGCTGTGGGTCCCACGAGTAAAGCCCGGTGGGCAGCCCAAGTGGGGCCGACTTGTGCCCGCGTTGCAAAACCGTCGTGGAACCCACGTGGCCAACCCACGTGGGATCCCCGTCGGCCCCCTTTTGAAGCCCACTTTGTGCTACTTGGGAAGTATCGCAGAAAGTTGAAACTTCGTATGAATGTGACGCTAGCGGTTGTTATAAGATGCGAAAGTTTCGGCACATGACGTTAACTGAATCGAAGGATACGAGATAAATGTTTTTTTCTATAAGCCGAGGTTCAAAAGAGCCTAATATTTATCAAATCAAGAAATGACATTCGAAGCGTTTTTAACGTTTATCTTCGTGAAAAAAAAAAATACTTGACATAAACGGGGAAAACAACATCATTTTTTTCGCTGAAAAGCATTTTCTTATTGCAATAATGCCACAGGTGACCACAACGTATTTTTTTTCTCGATGAATATTAGCTGGTCTTAGGTGGATGTTGGGTCATAAAGAAATTTAGTTTTTTTTCTTGTTTTTTGTTTTATCCGGGTTAAGTCATGTTCTCAAACTTTCGCATTTTGTCGCCACCACTATGGCCATACGTTCTCAAGGAGCTTAAGCTTTATGCGATGCGTTGTTCATTTTTGCGGACAGAATAACCGCGTTTATTTTCCTCGATCACACCCTGTACATTAGGTTTCCGCTAGTCGCCGACAACCTAAGAAAGACAGGGCGTTGGGAGTCCCGGACGTCTTATTCTCATCGCTCCGTAGCCAATGAGTTTGAGGCATTAGCAGGATTGTATGCGTTACTGAAATAAAGTAACCGATTAGAATTACACTCACTTTGTTGACAATGTAACTGATAACAGTCGTCAATTACTGCATCATAAAAGTAATTAACGATTTACCCGAAAGTAATTGATTATTTTCACGTTACTTTTTTACTTTTTGTTACGAAATCGAAAATGCATACATATGTTCATAGTGGTTACATTTGAACAAATTATTAGGAAATAGCGAAGAATAGTCTAGTCTAGCCGAGCACGTCTAGACGAGGCGGAAGACGGCTCTCGTCGTGATAACCTAGTTTATCACGGGATATCTGACAACTTGCCTGAAACTTGGGCACAAATGGAGGAGGCAAATTTGGACACATTTAGGCAGACGTTGAAACTTCAAGTGGCTCATGGAGCCATTATTCGTGCCTATAGGATCGGAACTTTTTGTCGAGATAAATTTCGACCACTTATTGTTAAATTTCCATCGTAGCAACTAAAAGACCAAATTCTACAGTTCAGATTATCGTTTAAATCTAGTCGCATTTCCGTGAATAAGGACTTCTTAGTTGGAACACGTCAAGCACGGAAATAGTTAATAGAATTTGCGAAAGCAAAACAGGCCATATTTAAGCTTCGACACAATAGAATGTAAATTCATAATAAATGCTATGTTTACGATTCTGTTCATGATAACCTTCTCCGAAACCGGAACCTCCGTCTCAGCGGTGGTTTCCGGGACCCAAAGTTTGCCTTCTGCTGGGGACCCACCTCGAACGTTGAATTCGAAATCGCAGGCAGCGAGGGGAAAGTATGTCATTATCCTGCCTCAAATGTGTCGGTGCTTTTTTTTCTAATATCAGAAGCATTACTAGAAAACGAGACGACTTGTGTTCAGTTATTGACTATACGGATGCGGATATTATTGTCTTAACTGAAACTTGGTTATCTGGGAAACTGCGTGACTGTGAACATTTTTATTGGCCTAAGAAAAATTACATTTACAGAAATGGCATGCAAGGCAGTTGCTGTGGGTGTGTTTTCATTGCAGTGAATAATCATGTTAAATCGTTTTGCATTAACGTGGTTTAGAAATACTTTGGGTCTGTATAGGTTCTCACCACAACAGGTGGATTATGGGAGTATGCTAGAGACCACCGTCATGATCATTTCTTTCTGTTAAAGCTTTACGTGACTTTTCAAAACAACGTAGTCATGCGTTTTCCCAGTTCGCCGATATGTTTGTTGGGTGTCTTCAATTTTCCTTTTATCGTGTGGACAGAGTGTAATCTAGTCACAATTGCATCATCATCGAAATGCAATGACTTTGTCAACCTTTGTTTAGATTTTAATCTCACTCAGTTGGTTACTCTACCAACCAGAGTGACCCCGTTATCCGCAAACATAATTGATCCCGTCCTGTCGAATCACCTTGACCTAGTTTCCCCCATACCACATCTTCCAGCAATCAATGATCATTGTATATTACATTTTTATGTTAAAGCTGCAGTGCCGAAATCATTCAGCGCGTACACCAAAATTGAGATAATGCGAAAGCTTACCTCGTCAAAATTAACAAGGATCTAGCAACTCCTATTGATATATTTCTAGCAGGATTCACAAACTGTTCAGTGGAAGAGACTTGGCAAATGTTTGAGAATAAACTAGAATCACTTACTAACCTGCATACTCCCCTTAGGACTGTACTCGAAAATTCCCAGTCTCCGTGGTTTAACGCAGCCCTCAAACGTCTCTCAAGTAAACAGAAGCGTTTATTTAGAGCAAACACATTTACCACACGTGAACGGCGGTGGTCCGAATACCGCACTGCAGCTGAGACATATAAAAAAGCAATTAATAAGGCCAAGCTGGAGTTTTTCACGCGCGCCCTACCCGATTAGTTCATCAAGAACGCTAAAAAGTTCTAAAATATCAGAAACAAAATAGCAGATTTTTCACTGTCTAAAAAAACGAAAGTGGTGGTACTACACCCTCTGAAGAGTTTGCGAATGCACTAAACAGAGTTTTTGCAGAATCATTTTCCAGTGATAGCAGCAAGGAGTGTCCTCTTTTAGATATTTCAGATTATTTGCCGATGGACCCCACCTTGCTTGATCGTGCTCAGGTCAATCATGTCATAGAAACATTAAGATTGTCGCCTTCAGCGGGAGTGGACGGTATTAATCCGAAGTTTTTGAGAAATGCTGAGCGTTACTCTTCTATTATTTTAATTAAACTTTTTGATCAGTTCATTAAAGATCGTGTTCTCCCTTAAGATTGGAAGGTGGGGAAGGTGGTTTTCATTTTCAAGAGTGGTGACAAACTTGCCTCTTTAAGTTATCGCCCAATCTCTATAACTGGAAGGTGGGGAAGGTGGTTTTCATTTTCAAGACTGGTGACAAACTTGCCTCTTTAAGTTATCGCCCAATCTCTATAACCGGTGTTCTTGAGCATATCATATTTTCCAACCTTGTCCATTTATTAGAATTTAACAACGTTTCTGCCCATCCCAACATGAATTTTAAAAACACATTCATGCGAGACACAGCTTATATCATTCACTCATTACCTTCACGGCATCCCGGAACTAGGATCCCAGGCAGACTGCATTTTCCTAGATTTCTCCAAAGCGTTCGATAATGCATCTCATAAACTACGTCTTCTGCAACTGTACAAGCTTAACATAGATGCTAACGTTCTTCAATAGATTCAATCTTTTCTATCATTGATGCCACAATTCGTTACAGTTAATAATAGTCACTCAAACTTTTCGTCTCTAGCCTCTGAGGTTCTCCAATGATCTGTTTTAGGACCTTGGCTTTTTCATATATATTAACGAACTCCCTCTTAATGCTTCCTCGTCTATTTGTTTATTTGCTGACGACTGTGTGATTTACCGTAAGATACCTAATGATTATGACAACAGCATGCTTCAGTCCGATATAATGCTATCTACCAGTGGGGTGACGTATGGTCTATGGCTCTTAATGCTTACAAATGTAAGTTTATTCGTGTATCTCGCCAGCCACATCAACCTCAAACTACTTTCTTAATCAGGCTCAGCTGGACACGGTCTTTTCTTACAAATATTTAGGTGTACATACAACTTCTAACCTCTCATGGCAAGCACATGTTCAGTATATCACCTCTAATGTTAACCGTATATTAGGATACCTCACGCGTAACTTTTCATTAGCACCTGTTTCTCCCAAGCTATTTTTGTTTTTATAAAACTAATGTTGGACCGAAGTTAGAATATGCAGCCTCTGTCTGGGATCCCGGACAAGCCACTCTCATCACCACGTCGGTGGCCATTCAAAAGAGCTACGCTCGTTTTATTCTTTCTAATTATCATTATACATCTCGCGTTACTTCTATGGAATCAACTTTGTCAATCCTGCCCCTCTTCCTTCAACGTAAGCTTTCACGACTCTCTTTATCTAAAAGAAATATTTTTAGAACTCTGTGCTTCGCGACAATTTAATCACCCGTCCCTTTTATATTTCTGCTCGTAATGATCGCCAACACAAAGTTGAGGTACCTATATCGTTATCACATATACATTTCATTCTTCTTTCCTTCGCAAATTTCTCGACTGGAACCACCTTCCCCGACCCATTGCATCCATCACAGACACTGCACTGTACCTCTTAGGTCTGCTCTAACCAATAATTTTTCTGTTGAGTGAATAACTGTACATTGTTGTAATCCCGACGTTGCACTTTCCCCCTTTAGTTCCTTCCATGCCCTGAGAGTAAAGCAAATAAATAAATGAATAAATAAATTGTGAAGATTTTCAACTTCATAACTCCAGAGAGAGCACGTAAATTCTTCGTGAACGCATTGAGAACAAAATAAGCTATTGTTAATAGAATTCGTCACTTCCTTCAGTAATGAAGAAAGACAATGAAGGAGAGAGGTAGAAAGAGAAGGATAAATAAAATATTCTGGACTAGTAAAGACCCCTGACTAGGAACATGAAGAATATCGTAGATAAGGTAACCTTCTGTTTTTAGTACGTACTATACGAGCACGCTCTGGTGGACTTTTTCGAGTTGGAAGGAAAAGGGGGGGGGGGGGGGAGGTGTGCGACGGCTGTCTTTATCGGGGCTAGATGAGGTCAGTGCAGAACACGGTCGTACATACCGCGACAAACCCGGATTGTAGCAACCCGTAAACAGAAAACGAGGCACTCTCGACCTCTCGACATTCAAAACGTCGATGAGCACTTTGACATTCTAATCCTTTCCGCATCTTGGTATGTTTTTTCAGTTGTTTAGGGGTAAAAAAAGTGTCCAACATTGCTGCAACATCGACGAGTGACGTACGAGCAGACATAACAATATCTTACGTAAAACATAGGGCTAGTTCTCGATTAAAAATTTTAACACGATTAATCTATTATTTAATTGATCAATCGGTTTCATTCTTCCCCACGCATGATATTTTAAAAAGGTCAAAATTATATATATATATTTTTTTTTTTGTCGTCGGTGAATACGTGATAAATTGCGCAATGTACATTCTCGGATTTCATATCGACCTTGATGTGTAGTTGAGAACAGTAAGAAAAAACACCCGCACTCACAAATTATTGCTTAGCCTCAGAGGCAAATAGGTTCGTTGATATTCTCCTGCAAATAGCCAACTCCTTTGCTTGTTCACAATAGTCTCTGTGCGCTAAACGTACATTCTAACGGAATTGAAATGGCCCGGAGACGTATAACCAGCTCCGTTTATTTGAAGTTGCAAATCTCGCCCCTACAGTTTACTTTAGGTCAAAATTTCACCTAAAGTTTGCCTTCATATAGGTGCAAACGTCCACGTCTGCGTGGTCAAAACGTTTAAGTTTTTGTATGACGAAAATAATCCCTGGAGAAGGGGAACAAGAGGGACAAAGGACAAACACAAATAACCGAACTTAGCTAGGTGACTGGTGCGCCACCGAAAAAATCCGCCTGGTCCGGGTATCGAACCCGGGACCTCTCCATTTCCAGTGGAGGACTCTACCAACGGAGCTAACCAGGGGTTAGACGTCAGTAGAGCAATCAGGTTTTACCATCTGCCACCAGTCTAACACCAACAAGGCTGAAAACGTGCATTTTAAGGTTATGATTATAATGCAATTAAATGCAAAGAAACATGCAAGCTGGACAAGACGTAGCTGTGTTTGGAGATTTGTGTTTGTCCCTTGTCCCTCTCGTCCCCCTTCTCCACGGATTATTTTCGTCATTCTTCTTTAGCTCGCTTGTTCCTTTGCATTAAATTGCATTATAATCAAAAGGTTTTTGCATTTTCTTGTTTCTCAAAGGGTAACCGGTTAAAAAAAAATTAATTGCGATTCAAACATTAAGCGATTAATCGGTAGGTTAATTTATCAATTTCCCACCAACCAAAAAAACTAAACTAAAAAAATGTTGGCTCTTTTAAAAAGATGTAATTGATAACTTGTAAGTGATTACAAAAATAGTAATTGAATTACAGCGAACGTTACCGCAGAAAAAAGTAACTAAAGCTTTAAAAAGTTACAATAAAATTCAATTGATTAAGAGTAATCAGTTACTTTTCACTCTTTACGAAAAGTCTGGGCATTAGCCGACAAGAATGCTGAATGGCCAATCGGAAAGCATCACCCTCTGCGTCTTTTATGCTGAGTTTCACTAAAACCCCACATCACACACGGCATTAAATTTGGCAGCGATTTTCACCTTCCAAGTCCTATCGTGCCTGAGATGCAGTATTTAAGAAGTGACCATTTTAATACGTTTAGAAGTCTATATAAGTCTTGTATAGTATAGATCACGTGGCATAAATATATATGCAGGGTGTCCGCCAAAGAAATTAACAGAATTTTTTTAACCGCAAAACTAAACTCCCTCATTTTCCGCCAAAAAGTATAGCGCTGATGTCCAAGCCAGTTGCCGAAGTTTCAGCCGAACCGATAAATGTTATAAGCGATTTTCTGAAAATTTCAATGGGAAAAAGGGGCTCATTCTCGCTCGTGTTGGATTCCTGGCGCCATATAGTGCTCCATGTATTCCAGAGCTCCGCCGGCCGCCATTATCCCATTCAAATTTTGAGAGCATCAAATATAACTTTTGAATAAGATATGGGTTCGTGCTGAAACTTTGGCATCTGGTTCGGCCCTCTAGCGCTATCTATGAGCGGAAAATGAGCGTTCGGCGATGCGTAGTCGATTTTTCCGGTTAAGAAAAAAACCCTAACATTTTTTTGGGGGACACCCTGCATATGAAAAGTAAAGGTCAGGTGACGTCAAATGTCCCGATAAATTTAGCCAGGACTCTACATTTTTGTATAGCTCACGTGACATCTGGTTACGTGACAATTAATTTTCCCGCCAATTTTAGCGGGGAAACTGAATTCGTCTGTAGGTCCCGTGACGTCAGGTCACGTGACATCGATTTCCCCGCTAAATTTAGCCTGAAACGAACGGACGGACGGATGGGCAAGATATATTGTGATGAGGGCAGCTTAAAAAAGCATTTCATGCTTTACAAATAGCTTAAATTTAGTTTCACATAGAGCGACTTTGAAAGGGCCAAACTCTGCTGTCCATGAAGGATTCACGCGTGAACGTCGTGGCCTCAAACTTGCCTAAAATCCAACTCAAATCTCTGACGTCGCGCCACCGCGGTGGCGCTGCTGTCGGCACTGCGCATGCGCAGACGTGTCACTTCTCTCGTATTTGTTTCCTGTGCGAGCGCAATGGCAACACCGGGTGTGGGCAAGCGCGGGCTTGTTCTTAAACGGCGTGTTGGTGTATGGTCACGAAGGGTTTAAGAAGTTATGTTCACGTTTTTTTTTTTACTTCGTGGTTAGTTCTTCGGCGTTCTTATTGTCTAATACCGCATTCAAAGCATGCTGTGGAACGATAATACGTTGCTTCTAACTGGTCTCATAGTGCGAGTCTTAAGCTGTCAGTCACCATACCCTACAGAACTAACAATTGTAGTCTACAGCGGATAAGAACCATTCACGCTGAACCAAGCACCAATCGTGCTGAATAGTCAATTCGTTCAACCTAAAGTGCACAATAACCATTCATGAATATCCAACTCGCACAATCCTTCATATATGGAACTAAGCTTAGACCTTTGATGGGACAGTGATTATGGCGTTTCAGATGCTTACATACAGTCCAAACTCCCAAGCAGTGATTGACCCTTTTAGTACATTTTAGAGTAACAGGTATTTTGCTGATTGCAGTTGTTTGTATTCAAGAGCCTTTTTTATTTTGGTCTTTCACATCATTTTCACAAAAGAAAATTGAGTACGAAACGCAACGGTTACTTGTAATTTATAACTTATAACAGTTGACATTATGCAAAAAAAAAAATTAAAAAAACAGGGTGCTCGCTCCCTTTTCCCCTCCCCCCCCCCCCTCCAAAAATAATAATTATACCGTTGTTTTTTTTCTTTGTTCTCAGTGAAAATAACTACTCATTGCCGCACGCTCTTTTTTTACCTAAGTGTATCGCTAGAGGTTCGAACCAGATGCCGAGGTTTCAGTTCCGAACAAAACGTTAGATTATTCAAAGGTTATTAGTGATTTTTTAAAAATTTCCTTCGAAAATGGGACCTGTTTTTGCCAATTTTCAGTAAATTGCGCCATTCAGCGTCGTGTATTCGAGTGCTCCGTCGGTCACCGTTTTCTCTTTGAAAATATTAGAAAATTTCATAGCTTTTAAATAAAATAACGGTTAGTTCCGAAACATTGCCATCTAATTCGGGCCGCTAGTGCTTTATTTAGTCGTAGACTAAGCGTTGGTAGATGTGTAGTTTATTTTTGCGGTGAAAACAAAAACTGTAAACTTTTTGGTGACACCCGGTACATCAATTGAAAAGAGAAACAGTGAACACAGTCTGTGTTTTTCTGACCGACAAAGGGTGTTGGCCTGGAAAGTAGTATTCAGAGCTTTGCGTGTAGCTTATACGCTTTCCTTTCTTCTCCCCTTTCACTTTTAGAGTTTGTTAGTCACCATATATGCTCGTTCTTTGTGATGACGCCTCCAAAAGTGATCATTGTAACGTGTCTCCAGGTTCCGGACCTCACACAGCCCGGATCCCACCAGACGTTGTTTGACCTATGGAAGTCGTACGTGAATGAAGGCAGCAACTCTACCGAAGACCCCGAGTAAGCCCTGACGACGTCCAGCCGATACCAGTTGACCTGAGCCCCTCGGAGAGATTCATTTACGCGGGGAGTCAACTTAACTTTGAATAACACCCTCGAAAGAGGACAACGAGCAACTCGGTGTCTCCGAAAAATGTTATGCCAGTCGGGTTCAAAATAGAGGGACTCGTGTCATTACTGTAGGTTGATAATTATAAACATAGTAACAAAGACTATAGTGTAATCATTAGTATTAATGGCTAGTATTGCGTCGTTATGATTACCAATCCTTATAATGTGAGCAAGCTACTAGCGCCACCTACCACGGCCCGCTCTTCTTTTCGTCCTTACCGTCAAGCCTGGCCGGACAAGGGTTCCTGCTCTTCTCTGTTTTGGCGCGACCGAGCCATGTGGCGCGTCAGCGCCTCGTTCCTTTTCTTACTTATTGCCAGTTAATAAACCTTTATTCGAATGTTACTTTGCTCCGCCCTCGCCTCATCGCCCTACGCCTCGCCTGGCCGACGCCCGGCCCTAGTCCTCACAATAATACCAAACCAATCAATATTGCTTGGTTTGCCAATCAATATTGATTGATTTCCAATACCAAACCAATCAATATTGTAGCCTGCTGGATTTGGATCGCGAACCCAGAATGTTTCAGAATACTTTGTTGTTCAAGAAGTCGCGGTCACACCGTCAATACATCATACAGAAAACAATCTTCCTACACTGTCTGACGTGCGTCTCTTTCTTATACGGTGGTCCTGTCATGTTGGTCACGCAAAAACTCTCTGCAGACACGTTTGAAGCAATCATGTGTACGAGGCAAACATGCTTCGAAAATACATGAGGCTTGTTCTAAGATAATTCTGCCGGCATGCCTGCATCGACCGCCGTATTTTTTTTGTATGATGAACGAGAAGTGCGACTCTGGCTTAAAGGCTCCAAACCGCGTTGCTCTACTACACTCGGCCAACGGAAACTTTACCCGTAATTTCACCTTGTTACGAGTATTTTTGTAGTGTTCGTGCAGTATTCTGTCTCATGTGTCATTTTTTGTTTTGTTCGGACAGACCCATGGCCTGCCACGGAGCGTCGGACAATGCCCCATTTAACTTCTTCGCTGGAGTGCCTACTATAGGCATCGGCTTCGTCCCCGACTGGGTACGTTGGGTTCAATGTATGTGGCTGACGCTTTTCTAGTCCTAGTACAAATGCCTACGCACACACACACGCACACACGCACGCGTTCGCGCGCGCACACGCAAACACACAAACACACGCACACCCACACACACAAAGAAACGTTTCTCTAATTGAAAAAAAAAGAAATAACCCCGAGGCACCTTTTGGACAGTGCCTCAGGTTTATTTCCCTGAGGCACTGTCCAAATGGCGGCGGCTACTAAACCGGCCACAAACCAGTCATTTCGGACATGTTTATTGGTGCACTAATTACCAGCAACCTCCGCGCGTACCGACGTTTCCAGATTAGGGTTCGCGCCCGTGGAATTGTCGTTAAGCGCGAATTTCAGCTAAATTTTTTTTTAGTAGATAGTTTGCATTCAGCATTTGGTTCGCACAAGGGCGTAGTCCTCACAAAAAAAAAAAAAATAATAATTCAGAGCACATCTCGACAAATGCCTGCTTTTTTAACACACCAAAAAGCTACTGTCTTTTTCTTGAGTCCGGTTGAATTGCCTGGTGCCAATTTCTTGCCATATTTATGGAGGTTTAAAGAGGTGTATACCTAAAGGGTGCGGCCGTATGGACTAACGCATTTGGCGCGCCTTGTAAAATTTGAATTTCAATCGTACATATCTTAAATTGGGCACGACAAAGTAGTTTCGCAAGATGTTTTATTTCTATTTTTTTCAGAGCTCAAGACAGAAGTCGCAACGTATCACAAATACAGTAAAATGATGGCCGTGCATTTTTATGCACCCGAAGGTTCGGCGTCTGCCCACTGGTTTGTGAGCCTGCTCCCATTTTGTCATTGTCCATATATTTCGTTAAAGGTATTAATTATAGCGATTTGTTTGCTCGTCGCTAGCCTCTGCTATTGGTTTTTATCATTTTTATGTTCAGCAAGCCCCCTGGGAGCGGGCTCCTAAACCGGTGTACGGACGACAAACACGCTGGTATGGGATATAAGAAGTACACCTCCTTCGAGTTCGCTTTATTTCTAATATTTCACGACTTCAGAGTTGGGCTCTAAAAAATAAACAAAACTTTTTGCGAAACTAGATTCGTGTGCCCGATTTCAGGTATGTATACTATTTAAAATTCAAAGTTTGCAAGGCATGCCAAACACGTTACTACTTACAGCCTCACCCTGTAGATTCAGCCGCACCCTGTAGATAAGGCCGCGGCTGTATATTACTTCATTGCTTCCTAGGTAACTGTCTGATTTTCGTTTCCTGGGTTTTTGTCCTTTTTATGCAGCGTTTTTTCATTGTTGTGCATTTTTGATGTCTGGTTTGTCCCGTTATAATGTCGTCTTCTTTTTTTTCTGTTAAACATTCTTTTCGTATGGGCTTCCAGAGTCATGTGACCAGGGGCGTAATGCCGTTTGCTCACAGAGTAAAACCATGGAGAAAATCTAGGGCCCTGAATGGCCTATTTGGGCGTCCTGCTCTTTCGCAAAAAGGAGACGACAATGACTTTTTCGCACTTGTTGTTTGTTGCTTGAGATAAGAAGACAGCTCTCACCGAGGACGGCGGCGGCGGAGTCGCCCTGGACCGCCTTTTTGCACGTGCTGTGGCGGACGGCGGGGTGTTGCATCACTGGGGCGCGTGTTAACCCATCGGACCTCCTTTGTTCACGCCGCTGCGCGGCGACAATGTGCGGCGGCACACTACAAGACAACACGATGGGGAGAGCTGGCGATAAATATTTGGCTGTAAACAAAACGAGAAAACTAGTTTCGCCAACGAATACAAACCGCCAAGAAGGCGCGGTAGAGCGCTAAAAGCGTCTCGGGGCCTAATCCGCGTGTGGAAGCAAAGCGTAAAGATAATGGCGTCGGTTACTGATAGGACAGTGTTGTAGGCGTTACAGCACAAAATAACGAAATACCTTACTCATTACTTGCAAATAAAAGGGACGCTTTACCGACCTACGTTACCTAAAAATAAAGAAACGCGTTACCATTACCGATAAAGGTTAACGCACGTTACATTTGCGTTACTTTGTTAGTTATAAATTAACACGTTTTACTGTTTTGACGGTACAAATATGCGTAAGCGTCATATTTCAAGAGCATTATGTTCATGCAAAAATTAAACATAATTACTTTATATTTTTATGGTTTTACCTAAATGCTCAAAAGAAGGGAAAAAAACGCAAAAGAAAACGCAAAATGTTGATATTCACATGGCAATTGGCATTTAAGAACACAAAAAACATTCAAGTGTAATATTTTAAGTGTTGGGAGGAGGAATTAACGAGTAACGTAACTACATTAGCCGTTACTTATTATAAATAACGTAAGTTCGTTACAGGTTACTGATTTGAAAAATGTAGCGAGTACGGTACTACGTCACCGAAAAAAGTAACGCGTTAACCGGTAACGCCGTCACTTGTAACGCGTTACCGTCAACGGTGTGATAGGGTCGCAAGCAGCCCGCCCAACCAAGCGGCCAGCAAGCAAGCCCTAAATCTCTCGAAGCGGCATATGTGTACGCACTAAACACACTGGCGCGCGTATTTGTGACGTACTTCTAAAAAGCTCCGTGAAGGGAGCTTTTTAGAAGCACGTCTTTTACTCCGTGAGGAAGCATATCTACGCGACCGGGGGAAGGTGGTGAGGGAGGTGGGTTGTTGCCTTGTGAAGCATGCCTATGCCTATAGTGACGCCCCCCTCTCCCCCCTCCCCCCCCTCCCCCAGGGGCGGATTTAGGGGGGGGGGCGGTCGCCCCCCCCCCTAAGCTCAACTTTGTTTTAGTAAAATCATTGATTTACACCAGCCAAAAGTTTAGCTTTTGGTGACATAGCAAATATTGGGCAACAAAATAGATCTGGGCAACGTTTCGACCGCCCCCCTCCCCCCCCCGCCCCCAGCCGAATGCCTACCGCCCCCCCCCCACACGCACACACAGGCTTAATTTATAAATCCGCCCCTGCCCTCCCCCCCCACACACACACAAACTCAACTGTACTACCCGTCGGTTGTCTGAAGAACTGTTTTTGATTTCATTTTCATTTGAATTTTTATCATAATGACTCATCATTAACATACTCGTTCATTCACAAAATCTGTCCCATCCCGTCATAACGAGGCATCTTGTAAAAATAAAACCTTGTATAGTCCGCACGTGTAGATAATCCGCACAGCGTGAACCTGAAACATAAAAGGGAGCTCCGGAGAAATTTTGGCAGCCACCGATTCGCCTCGAGATTAGTTCAACAACTGAATGGACACATCTGAACTAAGAAGCGAAATTAAAGGACAATATTTTCTTTTCGCGAAGGTGCTGAATTTTCAAATTTGGTCTGAGAGGGCTCCACTGGAAACAATGGTGGCAACAGTTGTGTAATTTCACCACAAACGTGGGGTGAAAAGTAAAATGGGACAGTACAACTTGTTCACGACGGGTTAGAAGAAATTTGATATGAAAGGAATGTTGGAAAGGCTGATACCAGCAAGGAAACAAAACAAAATAGCAAAACAGTGTTTAGGCTGTCTGCTGCACTCTCAAGTTAAACAACATATGACGTCACCCCACAGGAGAGCGCGAGAAAATGTTGATGTTTGTTTTGTCATAACCTTCATATGTCGATTTCTCAATAGCTATATTGACTATAAACATCTTAAATAGCATACCAGAAAAAGCAAAGTCTGGGAATTTCCAAAGTGCGTTTGGGTAGTTAAAAAGAACCGCCAGAGATCCCCTTTACACATGTATAGTTACCAGACTTTAGTCCGAAAAATACGGTAGTCCTAACACGGAGGCGGTCTCCCCCGCAGAAGAAGTACGGCACGACGCCCTTCCCGGCGTACCACACAGCGTACGACACCCTGTACCTGTATCAGAACCTGATAGACGAGGACATGACCCTGGCCAAGATGTGCGCCCAGATGAACGGCGCCGCCACGATCCTCCTCAGCGATTCGGTTCTCTTGCCGATGGACTTCCGCAAACTTGCCCAGCGCCTCAAGGCTTCCGTGGACGACATGGAGGACCGACGAATCGCCTTCCAGTTGGAGAGCGTCGGCATATCTCTCGGTATGGAAGTTCGATGAAAGTTTACTCTCGAGAGTTTTCATCTTACCTTGAAAACTAAAGCATAAATGGTCACTGACAGCTTAAGGGACGCAAGGTATGGCCAATCCCCAGCGTCTTATTATTCCCCAACAGCCAGTGACAATGCGGCATTAGCCGATAAGAACGCCAAAGAACCAATCACGAAGCGAGGAATGTAAAGCTTACTTGCTTCAATTCAATGAGGAATGTAAACTTAACAAGCCATGCCCCATGTTTCTTAAGCTGTCTGTCGGTGACTACGCGGAAAGCAAGTTCGTCTGCTTCCTTTGCAGGGGTTGTTGTGGTGACGTCAGAACGCCGAGCTCTGACGTCACCACAACCCTTGCAAAAGAATCGGATGAACTTCCGCTCCGCATAGGTTAATTATTTGCATTTTCCTTCAATTTACACTAGCTCGTCAGAATTCTTACTTTTTGTGCTACTGAAAGCCTCAAAATAGCGCCGGCACTTTTTTTCTAAGTGACTGGGTTCCTTCGGGGTTTTTTCTTAGGGTTTGTGCGCTAAGGTTAAACCTCGTCCGAGGTCTTTAGGAGATGATGTCGGCGTCTTCGAAATTACCTTCTGTTTTTTGTTCGAACTTTCTAGGAACGAGGGGCTACATTTCCTTTGAGACTTAATTTTGATGAAGCTAGTTTCAAGGTTCAACGTCTGCCTCGCCTTTCTTATTTAATCAAGTGCGTAAAATATCAGCCATAGGTGTTTCCAGCGTATCGCTAACAAATAAGCGTTTTTCTTCGAATGTTTGACTGTCCTGGCTTCCCAACGGGCCATCCCGTATCAGGAAAAAATATTTCCTTCAATTGATATTGTAAAAAGCAAGTCTTCTTTTTTACATATTATTTGTTGATATTTCATACGATACTTGACGTCTTAAAATATTTGAACATACTAAAACCTTTCTTCAGTAAAGCTACGAACAAAATTACGACCTTTGTAGTACCCACTTCGTTCTTAACTTTTAAATGAGTATGTGTTTCGCAGCACGGTAGTCCTGTTGTGCTGTATTTTGGCCCTAGCATTTACGACAATAGTAGTAAAAATTCAAGAAAAATGTGTGTCTGCGTTTGTGTCATTTTTTCTTTCAGGTCCCCTCCGAATGCAGATAGAAAAGTTCCGCAATGCTTCTGAAGAGTGGCATGCATATATCAACTCGCTCGAGACAGTCAAGTAAGCAAGACTAGATAATCATTCTGGATTTTAGTTTTTGTAATCTGACGGCCCATCCTAATCCCGTAACAATAATGATAAAATCGCACTTCCAACAAGGTGAGATATTTTGAACATGGCCTCCGGTCACAACTGCTGCGAAAAAGGATACCATAGAAGTGCACAAAGGGCCCGTTATAATCTTGACGTTTTCGAAAACGTAAGTCTCCGTCTTACCAAAAAAAAAAACAACAAAAAAACGTTACTATTAAAAGGGCACTGAAGTCGATTCTGAGATCGTCCTTTTGTGGTGACAACTCAATCTAGACTCTCTAAGCATCCCAACAAACCCGAAATCACAATCATGCGTAGCTTATTTCCTCGTTTAAAGGGTGCTCAAAGATCGCGACACGCCCTCTTTGGAAAGATTTTCTTTCAAGTGAAGTAGTAGACGAAGGGCACTTGGCGAGTTGCAAGCGATGACTTCGCCCACGGAGAAAAAGAGGAGTCTTAACCGAATGTGTACATATCAGACTCTCTTCGAAACAAGTTATAATAACATCATTTGGAATCTGCGCGTATTGTAGGGTTTTCATTGGTCCACACAATGTAGTCCGGGAGAGAAAAAAAGTCCACATGTTTCTCTATTGCCCTGAGATGAATAGGCGGTTTTGTAATATAGGACTTGGTATATGCGGGAAATAATATATTTTTAACAATATAAGATCAAAAATGACCTTTTTCAAAAATTACTGCAGTGCCCCTTTAAGCATTGTAGACATCAATCCGCTAATCAACTTGTAAGGCGGAAGCATCGCTCTGCGACAGTCAGTAGCTTAAGTTGCGAAAAGGCGACCATTCAATGTTGCGCGGAGATCAGATGGCTATTTAAAACTAAACGCGAATTGGCCGCCTTATTTTTTGAGCTTAATAAAGGAAGACGGAAGATTTGTACTATGAGTGCATAGCGTAGCGGCATGTGTGAAGGGACATTTAATAGTGCACTTATGAAAGTGGCCTTCTTGAATTGTGAACGCTACAGCCTCCTGCAGTATGAAAGACCCACTCGACAATGCTGTTTAGGGCGGATCTGCCGAATTCATTTTGAACAGGACAATGTTTCTGTAGAAACTTCTGGTAGTCATCGTTGGTTACGTTAAAGCAACATTTATTTTACACTATGCACAAGCAACAAGCAGTTCGATCTGACGTGTCAATCTCATCTGTTCCATGAGCGAGCCCCCAGCCACGCGCTCCCCGGCCACGCGCTCGCCGGCCGCCAGCTCCTTGCCACGAGCTCCTTTTCAAAACTTATCTGGCCCATTTCCTCGTCTTCGGTCTCTGATCGTTGGTACAGACTCCCCACCTAATTGGTGTTACCTCATTCTAAATTTCCGTTATCTCTAGTGGGTAGAGCAGTTGAATTGGTCTTTTCAGAATACCGCCCCTGTCCGAGCGCACTATACATGCACGAATCTTGCCGTCTCGGCCACAGGAAACCTGTTCAACTCTTCCCATCTTCCAGAGTAAACGTGGAAGCTGTTCCTTCAGAAGGACGAGCCTTCCCACCTCCAGACGTGGTGATTCCCGGCCTTTTGTTTTATAGGCAGATCGAAGTTCTCTCAAGTATTCTGACCTCCACGTTTCCCAGAATCTGTTGAGGAACGCTTTCCTTCGTTTCCACATTTGGCGGAGCACCTCCGGAGACGACTCGAAGTCTTCTCTTTCAGCCACTGGTAGTGCTGTCAGTCGTCGTCCCGTGAGAAAGCTCGCCGATGTGGGCGGCTGGCCTTCGTGGAGCTCATTGTAAACGAACGTTAAGGGGCGTGAATTTAGCACCGCCTCAATTTCACACAGGACTGTGGACAACTCTTCTGCGTTCATAGTTTTTCTCCCGATAACTTTTCTCAGTCCCACCTTCACGGATAGAACCAGTCGTTCGTAGAATCCTCCCCACCAAGGAGCACGCTCAACAATAAAACGCCACTCGATGGTCGCATTGGCGAAGTGATTCACCACTTCTGAGTTTCGTAGGATCTTCCAAAGTTCTGCTAGGTATCTCGAGGCTCGCTTGAAGGTTAGCGCGTTGTCTGAGTAGATGATCCGGCAGAGTCCCCTCCGTGATACAAACCTTCGGAAAGCCAGAAGAAAACTTCTCGTCGAAATGTCTGGTACGAGCTCTAAGTGGACCGCCCGCGTCACTGCACAAGTGAACAGCGTGATGTACGACTTACGGGTGACGTCGTTTGCCTG
The DNA here is from genome assembly GCA_013358835.2 of Ixodes persulcatus. NCBI lineage: Eukaryota > Metazoa > Arthropoda > Arachnida > Ixodida > Ixodidae > Ixodes > Ixodes persulcatus. Next base: position 191,210 of record JABSTQ010011565.1, read on the forward strand.
TGTGTACAGCGGCCCTGCAAAATCTACACCGACTACCTCGAAAGGTTCAGCCTGCGTCGTTCTCGTACATGGCAATGGTCTCGTCGGAACACTCGCTGGAGTAGCACTAAATCGCTGGCACGTTACACACGCGCGCAGCACCTTCTTCACCAGCTCGCGGCCTCGAAGGATCCAATACCTCTCGCGGAGCTGGACTAGAGTGTCTCTCACTCCTGCGTGTAGCATCATCCGGTGAGCGTCTATCACAAGTAGTTTGGAATATCGATGCTCTTTTGGTAGTACGATGGGGTTTCGTTCATCATCTGTCATGTTGTCCGATCGGAGTCGACCTCTTATGCGAAGCACTCCCTCTTGGTCGATGAAAGTCGCGAAGGAGAAGTAGATGGGGTCTCGGTTCTGTTGGTCGCGCGTCGAAGCTCGGCAGCAAACGCCGATCGCTGTGCCTCTTTTAGCCAGTATGTTCGAGCTTCTTGGATTTCCTTTGCAGTGAGCGGCCCCGATCGTTTTTCCGTTGACCTGATGTTGTGAAGGAAGCGAAACATCCACGCTGTTGTTCGGTTGAGTCTTGAAGCCGAGCTGAATGTGTTGAAGTCGATCAACGATGCAGATGGTGTTGAAATAATGTCCAAAACGTCAGCTCTTCGTCCCCTCTCCTCGAGCTTATCTTGAGGTGGCTCCTCGCACTTCTTCTTGGGCCATTCTTTAGCTGGCAGTGGCCACCAACTGGTCCCCGACCAACAGAGTGGAGTGGAGACCACTCCAGATGCGGTCAGACCTCGTGCCATAAAGTCGGCGGGGTTCTCTTTTCCCGGCAAGTGGTGCCACGTCGCTTTTTGGCAGTTCTTCTGTGGCATTCGAGCAACCTTGTTGTCTGCCAACCTGACGTCTGCCCTCCATGGAAGGCCGACTTCGTACTTTCCATTGATCTTGGTGATCGTGGCATCGGAGTCTCGCATGACGTCGTTGTCCGAAGGATCGTCCACCGATCCGTCGATAACATCCATCCTCTCAAAATCCCAGAATGGCTTGAGGCTAGGTATGGGTTCGGGCTCTTGCACCGCCGTTCTCAACACGACCACCTGGGAGCAACTCACAACCGGGGAGCTTGACCCTGTTCGTCCCTGAACCGCCCATCCGAATATGGTCTCCACTGCAGTCAAGCTTCCTCTCAGTCGGTGAATCTTTCCAGTAATGTACTCCCAGTAGTGATCGGACCCAAGCAGGATGTCGACGCCGCGATGTTCCAGTCCGGTCATGTCTCCTACTGGGCAACCGAGCTCCTCTAACGTCGCGATGATGGATTCATCTGGGCTCGGGAGATTTTGTTCGCAGATGGTAGGTGTTTCTAGCGCGTCGATCTCATATCTTTTGTTGAACCGTAGGTCCCGCAAAGTCACCTGCACTCTCCGGAACGTACGCTCGGTGCTTTCGCCTCCGAACACACCGAACGCAAGGATCTCCGTCCCGAGTTGTTTGCAGCCGAGTCTCCGGGACAGCCCCTCCGTAATGAAGGAGCGTTGACTGCCGCTGTCAAAGAGAATTCGGGCTAGTCTTCTTTTGTTTTCGTTTTCGGCCCATGCGGTCACCGTCTGCAAGAACACTGTTGGCTTGCTGTTCTTTTCATTCACGTGAAGACTGACCGGTGTTTTCTCTTTCTTTTCTGTTTCGTTCGCCGCGAAAGGTCGTTCCGGTACGTAATCCGGGACACACATTGTAGGCGCATGCCGTCTCCGACACCTGGTGGAACACGGCGTGCTTCGGCACATTCTCGTCGTGTGGTTTGCTTTCGTGCAACGAAAGCATCTGTTGTCAGCCTGCAATCTTCGTTTTTTCTCAGTGAGCTCAATCTTGGCGGTGCAGTCAGGTGTGGCGTGTTCTTTGGATTTGCAGAACAAACATTCTAAGTCTTCAATTCTGCCATGCAAGGCTGCCGCGGTAGAGTTTCGGAGCTTCGTGTAGTTCGAGAGTTTCTTCGGTAGTTCTTGTTTAGGGAAACGAATTGCAGGGTTACCGCCGAAGTCGTCCTCTTGTTCCTCTGACGTCCTTTCCCGGCTCTCGACTTCTACTTGAATAAATTTGAGTAGAGTTCGTAGAGCTCTCAGGTGAACGTTTTCTGTTGGAGACTCGGGACCGGCGCCCGTCGCTGCGGTGGCGTTCCCGGTGTCCTCCGACGACATCTTCCGGTTGTAGTCCAGGGCCATATCCCTCGGTAGTGCTCGCAGAAGGACCGGGTAGAGCATAGCGCAGTAGGATTCCTTGCCCACACCCAGTGCTCTAAGTCCCCGGATGTGCGCCTGAAGTCTGTCGTACAAGCGACGCAGGGCTCGGGCATTGCCCTGTGGTGGTACCTTCTGGATGTCCATCAGACTTTTCATGTGGTCGTGTACCAGAGCCTCTTGCTTGCCGAACCGCTGCTGGAGAAGGTCGATCGCGTCCGCGTAGCACTGAGCGGTTGGCTGTAGTCCCTGGATGGCAGCTGATCCATCTCCGGTAAGCGCTGATCTCAGGTAATTAAACTTTTCCGTGGAGTCAGTTCCGGATTCTCGTGGATTGTGGTTTCAAACTGCTCCCAGAATGCTTGCCAATTCTTCCGGTGGCCGCTGAACTTGATAAGTTCTAATTTCGGAAGCTTGACTTTCGCCTTTACGGGTGTTGCTCTCCGATCGTCGTTCGAGGAACCGCTTGCTTGTTGGCTGTTCTCCACGCCCTTCGCCTTCTTTCTGAGCTTCGTGAGGCATGTGACGATCTTATCGGTGTAGTCTATGAATTGCGTGAACTTTGTTTCCGCGTCTCTTTCGGCAATCAAAGGCTCGATCGCTGCATCTACGTGGCTGAGTTGATCTCAAGCAGCTAGGCTTAGACGCTCGATCAAAATCTCTAGATCATCGATGACCGCCGGAGTCAGCTGAAGTAAGCCCTCTGCCTTGCTGAGAAGTTTCGTTACTTGCGTTCGCAGAGCCTTCCGTTTTTTCTTGAGGACGTCCATGATCTTTCAGTCTTGTCTGGATGGAATGCTGCTTGCTTCTGTCGTTCGATAGGTATTGCTTCGGTCTACCAGATTCCCTTCGTTGAGTCGTTACGTCCCGGGTTTCAGCACCAAATGTAGGAACTTCTGGTAGTCATCGTTGGTTACGTTAAAGCAACATTTGTTTTACACTATGTACAAGCAACAAGCAGTTCAATCTGATGTGTCAATCTCATCTGTTCCAAGAGCGAGCCCCCAGCCACGCGCTCCCCGGCCACGCGCTCGCCGGCCGCCAGCTCCTTGCCACGAGCTCCTTTTCAAAACGTATCTGGCCCATTTCCTCGTCTTCGGTCTCCGATCGTTGGTACAGTTTCCTAGTATGGTAAAATAAATTAATATCTGTTCTATCCCCCACCCCCTTTAAAAAAATCTGTGTCTCGCAAGTGTGGGCTTAGCCCCAACGCATTATCTGAATAGGCAAATGGGTCTTTCCTACTGCAGGAGGGAGTACATTGAAAGAAACCTCGAAACCCTAGCCAAAGTTTTTTTTGTGTGTAATTTTGAAATAAAATGTTAAGTTTAAACTATTTAGTAAATACTTCCTTCTTCGTTTCTTTCCAAGCATAAACGTAACCGATGTGCTTTGAGAGTAAAAAAAAAAAGAGATATCACGAACTGTAGGAGCGCGCCTCACCTTGGAACTCGGAACAGCGTAAAGAAAGAATGCAAAAGAAAAGAAGTAAGAAAGTGCCGTGAAAGGTTATTTGTTCCCGTCTTGAGCCTCTAAGGTATAACACTCCACTGTGGCACAAACGAGCAGCGTCTTGCGGTCTTTCACAGCTGGTTTACAAGCTCTCGGTGAAGGATGGACCAACACTCACTACACTTCGATCATACTTTTATCCTTGTCTCATTCAAATTACGCCAAGCATGTGCGGAAGTTCTATCCACCGAGCATGTTGATAAAGCCTGCAGCATAAAAAGACAAAATCAGAAATCCGTTCGAAACATCTCATTTCAACACATTTCAACAAAAAAAAAATTTTTTTTGCAGCTCTTTTAGAGTGCTATACTATTATGATCCGCGAAAAAAAGTGTTATAACCTCCCCCCCCCCCCCCCCCCCCAAGGAAGAAAAAGTAAGTAAAAAGAACGTTTCAACACAATATGTCGTGTCCAATGTCACGAGAGGCTTAGAAGATTGGTGACACAATTCTTGAGGGCTCACCTTTCGCCTATCTTTCTTCGTTGACCGTTTCCGATCTGCTCTCCGATAGCTCTTCAGGAACTTTAGACTCACGGCCATTGTTTCAGTGATAAACCAGCAGATGGTTGCATCCATTGGGGGCATGTACTTCCTCGCAAAATACATGGGAGAGCAAATCCCTGTAATCTAAGGAGCGCGCTCGACGAATAAAGAGGCTTACATTATGTTAAAAAAATACACAAAAACAGCCTGTTTGTGGCACTGACCATGAGGTTTAATAATGCCGAGTGCCACTGCGGAATCGCTTTTTTGATATAATTTTTAACCTGCTCATTCGTCAAGTGCCCTCGTAGATTGCAGTGACTGGATCTTCAAGTGCTTAGCGGAGATGTAGGCATTCCAGATTTCTGAGAGTATACCCTTCCATATTCCTCTAAAAGGCCTTCCCTGGTGAGGCTGCTCAACGACAAGATGATGAGCGTCGAAAAGGCCTTCCTGAAGCCAACCGGACTCCCCGGAAGACCCCTGGTGCACCATCTGGCCTTCGCGCCATCCGAATTTGACCGCTATGACGTGAAGGGATTCCCGGTCATCTCGGACCTGCTGTACTACATCAACAAGCTGCCGCCCGATTCTCAAATACAGGGCTGGAGGAACCTGCGCTTCTACCTGAGTGATCTGGTCTTGGCCATCAAGACTGCAACAAGGACCTTGGCGTTACCTTAAACCTTGCGTTTTTTTTATGTATTTGATCTTTGGAAGGTTCACTTCAGACCAAAGATCGAAATATTCTTGTAATTTTGAGATAAACACACCCTTCAAAAGGTGATTTGCTTACTGAAACGAATGATAGTGCATGTTGAAGGGATCCAGGTAAGTATATCGGCCCACGTTTCTTGCGTGTTTCCGGGACGTTTCTTTTTGTTGTTTGCAAGGTTGACTAGCTTAGAGTCAATTTTTACTTGATTAACATTGCGGCAACATGTCTTTCACAGATGAGAAATGTTGTTGTTTGAGTGACTATTACTGCCAAGTGACAATATACCAAAAAGAGCATACACGCTCGCCGAAGTCTAAAATAAAATTACCCATTTGCCATCCCGGTTGCTTTTTAGATGTACTTCTGTGTTATAGCAAGCTTGTTATTTTTTCGGCAGTTTAATACCGTTTAAGCATTAGAAAGCGTGCCAAGGTGTTTTTGACATGTCAACAACCAATGCTTCATGTTTATTCCCATGGTTGAACCAGTTCACTATGATTCTCCCATGTCATCAACGGGCAAGACCTAAATTAATTACTCAACAAGCACTTCTTCAGATGAAAGGCGAGAACGTTGTCAGCAAGGTGTTACTCATCATAAACTAATCTACGAGACAAGCGGTCTAAGAGTTTAGATTATGACATGATGCCTTCTAACCAGCTCACCGGCATACTTTTCCTTTTTGAAACGGTGTCATTATCATACCAGTGAGCAGTGTTATTTGAACATTTGTCTGTTAAGCTTTTTCTTTACGATCCCACAAAAAAATTGCTTGCTCTAAGGCCAATCTGCTTAAAATAAAGCTCAGGCAACCCATTGTCAGCTCGGTTGCTTGATATTTTGCCTGGTAACATTATATTTTCGAAAACTTCTGCTTGACGGCCGATGGTAAATATTTTGTTCTGTGACCGGTGGCACACAGGATGTAAAATATGTGAGTTAGTGTTAGTTACTTCTGCACGGTTTTCATTGCTTTAATATTTTGTTTTTACAAAGTAGCAGATAATATCTTGCGCTATCATGTCACAGGTGAAAGAAAAATGTGCTTCTTCAAGTGTATTTTTCTTTAATCTGTAACGAAAATATTTTAAGGACAAGACATTTATGTATAGAGGTGTTCGTTGTTTCTTTTTTTGTGTTTGTTGTAATCTTACCTTATGCATTGCCACAAATAAAATATCTTCACAACCACAATACCGAGCCTGTTCTAACATTTAGGGGACTCAAAGAGAAATATTACTGTATGCAAGATGGTCAATAAAATTGCTCACAATTCTCAAGTAGTCCGAATGTAAAGATTATAAAACGATATATTAGAATATGTGTCTTTATGCAATGACGGTTTAATTTGAAAATTTATGATTGCAACATACTTTATTGACCGGGTAAGGCTTAGAGTAAAATTTTAATATGTCAAATCATAACTAAGAAAGGTTTGAAATGACAAAATATATTTTTCATTCTATGCCATTTATTTGTTTGGAACTGGAAATAGGTGGAATAGGCGCCCATGGTATTGCTTCAGAAATGCTTACTTGAATTAGGAGACGTGGGAGCTTAGAACTAATTTAAAGTCGCTTATACTGGTTTAGTTGGGCAGTAAAATTAAAAAAGGATACGAACCAAGATACTGAGCGGAAATGAGTGCGAAACTTTTTTAGGTGAAACCGTAATCAACAATGCCAATAATGCCCTTATGTTGTGGTGCAAATCAAGCGTCATAAAAAAACCTTGCACAAAACACCACCAATCGTTACTGTCTCATTTACCAGTGGTCCAAAATTTTATCAGTCACCCTCCGCTCATTAGCAAGGATGAAACAAGAAGCAGCATAAAAAAAACAATTAAGAATTGGCAAGCATATTGAATAATACTCGAAAAATATGCAGAGTTGAAGTGGTTTTCAGAAAGAAAAAACGTCTTATTTGGCCAAATGCATAAATCAAGGGTATGTTAACATTAATTTTGACCGAAAATCCCGTGAGTTTAAACTGTTTTCCCTCGATAAAATGTGCCACAGTTATAAAATGCGCCACGGCTGGTCTAAGTCCATCTCCCTTGTTGTTTGTTTATTTTAATGCCGTAAATAGAGGCCTTTATTAACAATGCAAAACATAATCTAGGTTTCGCGTATCATGTTAGCCAGTGAAATAATTAAAATTTTTTCTCAGTAGTTTATATGGAGTTCCACAGCAACGCGTAGAGAGAAAGATAGAGAGAATTATCTCTCTCTTTCTCTTCTACGCGTTGCTCCTTTACGGGGAAATAGACGCCTTTATGGGGAAATAGACGCTCCAGATTTCTTAGGGTTTAAACCCTAAGAAATCTGGAGCGTCTATTTCCCCGTAAAGGAGTTAGGAAAGTCAATTGATGCAGTCCATGAAGGTCGCTTGGTGAATGACGAGGAAGATAATATTTCCAGAACTAGAAAAAAATAGTGCGTTTACTGTTTCTGAGCTAGGTTAAATATCATGCTCAGTGCAATGCAACCTAGAAGACAGGGCGGGAGCATGACGTCATTGTTAGTGAATCCTCGACCCGCCCCCAAGCGGTGAACAAGGTGAAGCTTGACTGGAGTCGCCGCAAAGCGGCACGTGCGTCCGTCGTGATTGTCGCCGCCTACAAGCGTGGCGTTCGTGAGACTCTTGCACGCGGCGACACTCGTCAAGCTTGTTCGCAGCTTGGGGAGGCTGTTTTTGTAGGTCTCTGCCAGACACGTACATGTTATCCATAAAAAGTAACTGAATATTGTTACTCGTTAGTCGCTCAAAAAGTAACTAAATACGTTACTCGTTACCGATTCTCAAAAGGAACGCGTTACTTTACCTCAAAAAGAGCGGCTTACTTTTCTCGTTATTTTGACGACCAAATACACAACTGGTTTTGTTTCATGGTGTATTTTTTTCTTTTCAGTAGTTGTCGCACTTAAGCAGTAGCTGCCTCTCGAAGTTTTCATCGGTTATGCTTCCCCGCTTTATTGAAGTCTTCGGCGACGATCAAGAGTCGTTCTATACTGACGCGCTCGAAGGAACTTCAGTGTTGTGCTTCAGGAAGAGATGTGGTGAATCTGGGATTCCCCTCTCTCGTTTGCTCTCTTTGCTTCTAAAGTTCAAAGTCGGCAATGGGTTCTGTGCCTTCCCGCGTTGGCAACCTCCGGCCCCGGGTTCGCATACGGTGCATACACGTTTTTGGAAGGTTTAATCAACGAACCTTATTGTGCTCGTTGGGTGAAGCACATTCCCAGCTGCGGAGTTAGACTGACGTGTTCTGCGATAAGCGTTGCGATACTGCAGTTGTTTTTCGGGTTGGCCATCTTCCTTTGTCGCGATAGAAGCATACTCAGATTATATTCAAAAAACGAGGCTGTTCAAACCGTGTTGTACATGTTACTCCTCAAAAGTAACGAAATACCTTTACTCGTTACTTGGACTTACAACTAAGTACGTTACTCGTTCTTTTTCTAAAAAAAAAGTAAGTTTATACTTCACTGGTTTACAAAAAGTAACTAGGTACAAGTAACTCTTTACTAGTAACGCGTTACGTACATGTTTGGTCTAAACAAATCTTTGTAGCCCCGTCACATCCCGACCTACCTCCGCAGATTGAATCTCTCAACTCAAGTCATTTGCGGGAGAGTATCGGCGCACCGCACTTCTTACAGTGAAGGCAGCATGTTGACTTGTTGATTCTAGCTTCACCGCCACATTCTCTACCCGGCTTAAGAAATCCACAATTGACGATGCGTCGCATGACAAGGATTTTGGGTCTTTTTATGTGCTTACGTTAATTTCAATTCGTCTCTCAAAATAAAATAGCGGTGATTATATACACCGCTTGCGCCGCAACTGCATCGTTTCGGGTGGCTTCACGTTTTTATCGCGAGTACTGTCTACAGCAGGTTTGAGGCACCCAGCGTTCTGTTGCACACTGCTCATATTCAAACCTGTACTGTGCTTCGCACATGTTGTTGGGAGAGCTTGGGCTTTATTTGTCACGCAGTGCGTACAATTTGGGCTGATTTTGGATGGAGTGTTCTATGGAAGATTGACGAATCCCAGAATCATTTTCGCAAAGGCAAGTCTATTATCTAAGAAAACTTTAACGTCATGTTTAATTCGTTCGTGACGTACAAATCGAATTCCTCTGATTGGCTCGTGCTGCCAATGTTCATCACAGTCAAACGGCTGTGTTGCCAATAATCATGCGAGGAGATAGAACTGTAGGGGGCGTCTTGCACGTGCAGCTTGTTAAAAGTCTTGGCCAGGTGGCGCAAGCCGCCACCCGATTCCAAGGGTTTAGCCGTATCCACCCGTGTTTTCACAGGGCACGAGAATGGTGCTTCAGAATTCGGCTGGGTCTGGTGTTAAGCCCCAGCCGAACGCTGACACTACATTGAACTACGTCAGCCGAGCGCTGTGTCATAAACATAAACAAATACAGCGCGAATCAAATGGATCAATGGCTGTTTGAAGGGACGGCATGAAATGGTTTGTACAGAGGTGGCGGAAGAAAGAGCATTTTATTTTATTCATATATTTTTTTTATTTTTTATTTCTAATTTTTGCTCAGGTAAGTTTGTTCAGTTAATATTTTATAGCCTAAATGCAGGTTCGTCGGCCACCTCCTCGCAAACGCTTAGCTCGATGCGTTCAGTAAACGATTTATGCGGTCCCTTCAAACAGCAATCGGTCTTTTTGACTCACCCTGTAGTTCATCTGGCTGTTTCCATGGGTTCAGTTCTCAACTCAGCCGCTAGGGGTGCGACGTTCGAGTCAGCTCTCTAGTAGCAACTGATGTGCGCCTCATATTGTCGGAGTTCGGTGATTTCAATCCCCGCGCTAACTGGCCACGAACGTGAACGCAAATCTTCGCCGAATGTTCGATTGTTACCGAGCGGAATCCGACTGATGACGCCATAATGCACGTGTCAAACCAGGGAGCATCATTCGGCCAGAAAAGCAAGCATATCCGTGGCACGACAGGTCACGACACATGTGGGTGCTATTTTCACCGATTAGTAAAAAAAATACACAAAAGAACCACTCCGCGTTTTGTGTGTGTGTGTGTGTGTGTGTGTGTGTGTGTGTGTTCTTTAAAGAAGGCACGCTCAAGCGACAACTTCCTTTTCTGGATTCTATAAACGTTATGAATAGGGTTTTATTGTTTTATGAATATTCCGCTAAACAATGAAAAGTAACCTCCGAGTGGTGTTTTCTTAACAAAAACGGGAATTAAAAAAATAAAAAGACACAGACTCAAAACTGCCCTTAAACGAGAAAAAAAAAACTTTTTTTTTCCGGCTAAATTTAGCGGGGAAAAGTTTGGCTTGCAGTGTCGGTGTCACTTGGTATTATGGTTTGACGAGCGGGTCACACCGTACGGCCAAGACTGTGCACCGTGTAAAGGGGTGTCCAAAGAGGACACTACAAAACGCACGACTCCGACAAATCGTGAAAATTGAAGCGGACGCCTCACGCTTCAATTTTCACGATTTGTCGGAGTCGTGCGTTTTGTAGTGTCCTGTTTAGACACCCCTTAAACCGCACACAATGCACGCACAGCCTAAAGGCTATCGGGCGAATCACTCAGACATGTCCGGATAGGCCTCGCTCCCGCCTCCCTCGCTCTTCTCTCTTCCTCCGCAAACCAGGTGATATGCTATCAGCGAAGCCTCGGACTACTCTTTTTCACCCCAAGAGTAAAATAAAGCTTTGCGCATTGTTCACACGCCGCGCGAAGTATTTCTTACCAATATTTGGTTGTCGGAAGAAGAAACGATTCTTGAGAAGCTAACGTCTTGAGAAGCTAACAGAATCTAAAATGCACCTACGTATACCTTAATTTTCTACATAAAGAAAGAACTAGTTATGCTCCAAAAGAATCTGGACTTTTTTTTTTCTTGCTACGTTTTTTGAGGTGAAAACGAGTATAGAGGTTTTCAGAGATAAAGTTTATTATCTTTTTCTTTCTCCGTGGAAATGCGACAATTGTAGTGCCGAAATTGTCCTGTTTCCATGCTCCACAAGATTTTCCAAATACGCCTTGTGTGCTACACTTCCCCAGTCATGTAGGCGTTACTGAGGGAAAGTAACCGATTACAATTAAAATTACTTTGTTGAAAAAATCTAACTGATTGCAGCAATCAAATACTGCATCACAAAAATAACAAAAAGTTACTAGAAAGCAATTGATTAGTTTTCACGTTACTTTCACATTACCCGTGCGCAGGAAACGATGCTGTCTCGACAATCAAAACGTCACTGAGCGCGTTGACATTCTAATCCTTATGGCATCTTGGAACATTCTTTTAGTTGTTTGGGGTTAAAAAGAGTGTCGAACGTTGGTGCAACATAGACGAGTGATGAACGGGCAGACAGAGGGATATTTTTTTACGGAAAACAAGCTCAACTCCATAATTTTAGCTGCTTCGGAAACATATAATTGACTACTCGGAATGAATTACAGAAAAATAGTCATTGGTTTATAGCGAACGTTAAAGCGGAAGAAAGAGTAATTGAAACAGTTAAAAAGTTACAATAAAATGTAATTGATTACAAGTAATCAGTTACTTGTAACTCGTTACGTACAAGTCTGCAGTTCACCAACTTCACAAAAAAAAAATTTATCTACAAATTTGTTTTCCGGTACGTTTTTTTCTTTTTTAGCTTTCGAGTTGCACGCATGTTCCCTCGTGGTTAGGCAATCCCACGGCCGCGTCGGTTTCATCTATATATGCTTCGATAACCGTCAAGAATTGTTTTCCCTGGCACCGAGAATAGGCATAAAAAATCACAACCGCAAATCTATGGCTAAAAACAAATCCCGAAAAAGTACGCATTATTTCAATGACAATTTAATGTAGAAAACACTGAACCTATAGTTAGCAACAGTCCGGACTCATTAAGGATATTTTTTTCTAAAAGCTTACAATTCATCTCACATTTCTAATAAACTAGACGTGAAGCAAGGTGAAACGATTTGTTTTATATGTTTTATTGAATATCCAACCATATGCCCGTAAACAAAGCAATCTCGATAATAAAAAAAATATATATATAGCAGCAGATGCCTTCCAAAATGGAGCTTTAATTCACATACGCCCCGCTTTCGTTTTAAAAGCTTACCGCAAACAAGAAAAGAAAAGGTAAAAAGCATTGTACAATGACAAAATTATACTGGGAGGCTGAATAGCAGTCACGTGTTGTTTTTTTACAGTAGACTCAGCCAAGGACACCATAAGAGTCAGAATAAAGAAAAAAGTAAATCGCAATTGGTGGAAAATTGCAGGGACGTCGTCATTCTCTACGACCGTACCGTAGCTGAAAATGTCCGACACAACGAGCGCTGCGGGGGAAAGTCGACAGCTTGTACGTTCCCTGAGCGCAAGCTATTCGAGTCAACAGGGTGAGTGTGTTACTTGAAAGTCTTTGATTTGCGATGCACTCAAGGCGCACTAACGTAGCTCATGAGTTTGCATTTGTATAGATCTGCTTTGTTCCGTGCGCCTTGTTGAATGCATACGCGGAGAGCAAATCGTCTTCTCGCGCAGAGGTTGCGGTGACGTCAGAACGATGCCGACTTCTGATTGGCTTTGATTGGAAGGATAGTGGGTAAACCTCAATGCTAGATACCTTGAGGTCTACCCACTTTTTTTTTCAATCGTCCAATAAGAGCTTTTCTTTCTGACGTCATCGCAACCCCTGTGCAAGAAGCAGACGAACTTCCGCTCCGAATATTCACTCGACACTCTGACGTAATGCTATTGCGGTTGCGTTGCTGTCTGTTCTGCGCTTGGGCAGACGCTTCCTGTCATTCGAATCTGGTTTCTGCGCACGGGCAGTGCCCACAACTGGTGCGAGCAAAACGTAGTTTTTTTTGTTTTGTTTTGTAAACAGTCCGTTGGTGTATACTAAACAAATCACGTAGAGTAAGTGTGCCATGATCCGGCCCTTTTTTTGTGTGCGTGACTGATTCAGCAGGTGACTGTAAACGTACAAAAACGACGCAAGTGCCGAGACGATGGACTTTTCGCATTGCTAGATTGGCTTCACCTTACCGTAGCGTCGGCTTGGCTCGAACATAGTGTAGAACGGAGTACAGAAATTTACTAATTATACGCGTGAGCATTTCAACAGCTATTCACATTTCCGATTTTATTCAAGGCAAAAATACAAAAAAAAATTAAAACAAAAACGATCACACGGACCCGAGTGCTAGGCCAACAGTTCTCTTTGATGTATTATTTGCAGAATGAGATGCGCTGTATATCAATCACCTGGTTAGTATAGGAATGCAATTTAAAATTGTGTCAATTTGTCGAAAACCCTTTTTTGTTGTTTTTTTTTCAAGAAGCGTTTTGCGCATCTGCATGGCCTCCTTACACAGCGGCGAAAGCTTTAACTGCGGTTGGCGTTCGGGAGGCGAGGTGCGCGACACACTTATTTCGGTAACGGCCATGTAGGTGTGAAAAAGTACCTTATTTTTCACGCCTACTACGGCGCGACATGTCACGCCGATATTGACGAGACTTGTTTGACATATTTCCGGCATTACAAATGGCTGATAAAGTCACGCATAAATTTTGCGAGTCACTCGTGACCCTCTTTAACGGCTATTTAGTAGTCTGCATGCTGTAAATATTGGCGTTACATTCAGAACCAAACAAAAAAATATTGCGCGTACAATTTGGTTTAAGATGTGCTTTGGCGGCCTTATGACATTCAATTTTATAAAGGATGTCAATGTCGGTAATAGATTTTGAACCTAACGTACGAACTGCAAAGAGGCAAATGACCATGCATTTTGCAAGCAGATTATCCCCGCTCACTTGGCGCTTTTGAAGCAAACGCTATCACGGTCTCTTGCAATGGAGTGTCTTTCTTAAATACAATAGACGGTTGGAGTACATAGGAAAAAACTAGATGCGCAATTCGCATTAATACGCAATCGAAGAAAAGCAAGCCAAAAACCAAACGTAAAACGAATATAGTTGAGTGTTAAAAGTCACAGTGTATTGGATATGCTTACGGAAGTTGTTTTAATCACATTCACAATCTCTAGGTATTCCAAATTTTCTTCCACACGTTCCCTAATGAAAAATACACCAGGCAATCCTGGTGTGACATCAGAGAATCCTGGTGTGACACCAGAATATCTGGTGAGCCCACCAGCAATGCTGGTGTTCGAGCACACCAGTCTGATGTGCCCACCAGAAATGTTGGTGTACCCGCATATCAGCCTGATGGGTACACCAAGAGAGTCTGGTGTCACACCACAAGGGCTCATCTCATGTGCCCACCAAGCAGCTTGGTGTGCACACCACGCAGTTTGATGTGACACCAGAGTTGTGTTTTTGTTGACTTTTTCCCCCGCCCGCGAGCGTGTTTTCTATTAGTTTGTGTGCCGCCCCGTTCCCCGACGGGGCGCCTTGTTTCCTCCCGTCTTAGTGGTCGCCGGAGACGCCGCGGCGGGCTCCTTTGTGCTCAAGAAGTGTCCCCCTCGTCCCGAGCACTTTCCCGGGTGGCCTTGAGCAGCTTGGGGCGCTCGCCGGCTCGCCTCTTCGAGGGTTTCTCTTTCCCTTTCCGCCGGTATAAAGAAGTCTTCTTTGTAAGTCGAAGCCGAAAAGATGTGCGTTGGTGCGCTTTCCTGACTTCCGACAAGCTTGGTTTGGTAGCAAAACAACAGAGAAAGCTAGTAATTATTACAGTTTTTGGTGCCGAAAACCGGGAATTAACGGCCAGATAATGCCTACTACGAGTGAGGAGGGCGTCGACCGCCTGAAGCGAAAGAGGATTACCCTGCGAGCCGACACAACAAAGATCATCAACGAGATTGGCGTCCTGCTGGCCACGGATTCAACCGACATCGGTGAGCTCGAAGAAACATTTGATATTCTTCTACGTAATGAAGCTTCCCTGAAAGAGCTGGACAAGGACATCGAGCCATCTGTCGAATGTGATGCCTTCGAAGAGGAGATTTCTGGCGCGGAGGGGTACGCGGAACGGATCAGCCTAACTAAGACACGTGTCAACCGCAAGCTGAAAGGCCAATAATTGCAGAACGACAGGGCGTCCGGTTCTTCGACGCAGGGCAGTGGCTCCGGACAAACTCCAGTTGATCGCGGCCAACTCCCTACAACAGTAAAGCTTCTGAAGTTTTACTGTTGTGCTTTTTTGCTTTTTTTAATAAAGTAATATGACAGCAGCGTTGTTGTCAAACTTATCATTGTACCCTTTTTTGTGAGTAAAGCAACACCTCGTCAACAGGTGCTCTGGTATCACACTACAACAAAACCTGATGTCCCACCAGAACACCAGATTGCTGGTGTCACATCAGAACACCAGATTTCTGGTGTCACACCAACACACCAGATTTCTGGTGTCACACCAGAACACCAGGAAATGTCCCAAATCACATCTGTGAAAAAGTCTGGTGTAACATCAAGTCACACCAGCCTCGGCCTGGTGTATTTTTCACTAGGAATTGTTAGCTGTTTAGCAACGTGATTGCAAACGTACAAAAACGACGCAAGCGCCAAGACGATGCACTTTTCGCACTGCTAGATTGGCTTCACCTTACCGTAGCGTCGGCTTGGCTCGAACCTAGTGTAAAACGGTGTACAGAAATTTACTAACTATACGCGTGAGCATTTCGCAGCTATTGAGATTTCCGATTTTATTCAAGGCAGAATTACAAAAAGAAATAAAAAAAAAAAACGATCACGCGGACCCGAGTACTGGGCCAACAGTTCTCTTTGATGTATTATTTGCAGAATGAGATACGCTGTATACTAACCACCCGGTTAGTATAGAAATGCAATTTAAAATTGCGTCAATTTGTCGAAAACCCCCTTTTTATTTCAAAAAGCGTTTTGCGCATCTGCATGGCCTCCTTACACAGCGGCGAAAGCTTTAACTGCGGTTGGCGTTCGGGAGGCGAGGTGCGCGACACACTTATTTCGGTAACGGCCATGTAGGTGTGAAAAGTACCTTATTTTTCACGCCTACTGCGGCGCGACATGTCACGCCGATATTGACGAGACTTGTGTGACACATTTCAGGCATTACAGATGGCTGATACAGTCACGCATCAATTTACGCGTCATTCGTGACCCTCTGTAACGGCTATTTAGTAGTCTGCATGCTGTAAATATTGGCGTTACATTCAGAACCAAACAAAAAAATATTGCGCGTACAATTTGGTTTAAGATGTGCTTTGGCGGCTTATGACATTCAATTTTATAAAGGATGTCAATGTCGGTAATAGCTTTTGAACCAAACGTAGGAAATGCAAAGAGGCAAATGACCATGCATTTTTCAAGCAGATTATCCCCGCTCACTTGGCGCTTTTGAAGCAGACGCTATCACGGTCTCTTGCAATGGAGTGTCTTTCTTAAATACAATAGACGGTTGGAGTACATAGGAAAGAACTAGATGCAAAACACGCATTAGTACGCAATCAATGAAAATCAAGCTAAAAACCAAACGTAAAACAAATATAATTGAGTGTTAAAATTCACAGTGTATTGGATAGGCTTACGGAAGTTGTTTTAATCACATTCACATTCTCTAGGTATTCCAAATTTTGTTCCACACGTTGTTAAATGTTTATCGACGTGATGTGAACAGCGCTAAGGTATTGGGGGACTATCAGGGCTCATACAATAGTCAGAGTGAAATACATAACCTCAACGAAGTGCACTACATTTATGAGGCATGTAAGTCAACTTCCGATTAAACCAAAGTTTTCCTGTTAAAAACAGCCGAAAGCTTGCCAAAAAACTCAAATCATCCATGTCTTGGATGAGAGCATCCCAACTGTCAACGTTAAGACAGGGTACTTTGTAGACTCTAACCAATATCTTCAATGTGCCCGACGTTTCGAACCCGGCTCGGCTCCTTGATCACGGGGGACTGTATGGGGGCCCAAAGGTAGCAATCTGTCGTTGTTTTCTTCTTCTCTCTCTTAGCATTGTTTTCTTCTTTAGCCTTTCCACTCTGGTGAAGAAGGAAGAGCAGCGGAGCTAGCTTCTGTTCTCGGCGATGGCTTTCCAGCCGAGCGATCTGCTCTTCTTTCGCAGGGGAATCTGAAGCGCTCGACGCAGTGGAACTTTAGGCGATAGCGGCCTCGCGGCGGTTGCGGAACCATTCGCTCCGCTGCGCATATCGCCGCTCGTTCAGTTCCCGCTCTTCTTCCTCCGAAGAAATGTTGCCGACATCTATGAGTGGCGGCAGCAACCAGTTGTCTGGTTGCGGAGGCTGGAAAGGTTGCCGCGATCTATGAGCGACGGCGGCAAGCAGACAACCGGCAAACTCAACTCTCTGGACAGCTACCGCCAGCTATGAGCTACGGCGGCAATCAGAGTGTTGTGTCGACCACGGGTGTCGAAATCTGTTTGGTACCGGACACGATCCTGGGGAAACTAGCTTAACAGCTCCGTTGTAAAAGGGAACAGAAGAAAGCAGAGCGTCGTGGGCGTCGAAGTCGGCGTGACAGCAGAGTCGAACGCTGGGGCGAAACTGACTGCGGCTTGCCACACGGAGCCCCTTTTGTACACGCGTGTTCTTCTCGAAAATTCGGCGTAGAAGGTTCGCGCATAGAACATTCTAACCACGAACATGCAACAGAGTTTTCGAATTTACCAGAACAGTAAATTGCAAGAATAAATAAAAGACGTGTCGCGCCTGCAGGTATCGAACCTTGGCTCGTGGGAGGCAAGCACGATAACCACTAGGCCACGGCCGCGCTGCCCACTTGGCCAGCTACGCGCGCGGCAATATAGCTGCTTGCCAGCGTTCCGGTGGATCCTTTCAGATTGTGGTTAGTACTTTGTATGTGCCAAAATTTGAATAAGAGACGCTTTCTCCAGTTTCTTTCTCTATCGAAGATGGAACTGCTGTCAAAGCCGATGTCCTGGACGGTCTTCTGAGCATGTTCCGCCAGCGCGTTGCCTTGGATGTCTTTCTTCTTTACTTCATACTTATGTCTGCGCAGAAGTTCGGGAAAGTTCTTCGTTTCCCCCACATAAGAGGCGTCGCATTCAGCACAAGGAATTCGATAAATCAGGCCTCGAGCTTTTTCTTTTGGGGGACGATCCTTCAGAAGAGAAAGAAGATATGGCCTAAAGTTGAGACGGGTTTATGTGTAACTGCTATGCCGTACGGTCTCAGAACGCGGGCTAGGACCTCGCTCGTGCCATGGAGGTACGAGACGCACATGCAGCTGGAGGTGCTTTTGTTCTTGGATGTAGAAGGGTGACAAAGTTTGTTGTATATCTTGTTGACGAATCTTGTGGGGTAGTTGTTTTTTTGAAGGTCTCGTTTTATAAGATCGACTCCCATCTTTAGTGACTCCTTTGTTGAGCAGACCGTGAGGGCTCGTCGAAAGAGCCCCGACACCACAGAGGATTTGTCAGTTGTGGGGTCGTCTGACGAGAAGTGTAGGTAGCGACCGGTGTGCGTTGCTTTCCTGTATACTTGGAAGGTTGAATGGTTCCCTGTTTTTTCCCCTGGACACATCCAGAAATGGCAGGCAACCGTTAGACTCATGTTCGACCGTGAATTGGATGTCTGGATGGATGCAATTGAGCGTTTGTGAAGGCGAGCGACTTCACTGGTCTTGGCAACACAGAAGCAATCATCCACATAACGTAGAAACAGAGTGGGTATGGGAGAAAACGTGCTTAGGGCTTTTTGCTCGATGGCTTTCATTGTGAGGTTGGCTACCGTGACGGAAACAGCGGCACCCATGGCTGTGCCACTACTTTGCTTGTAGAAGCGACCAGCGAAAGAAAAGTAGGTATTCGTCAGGCATAGCTCTAATAGGCGGCATATCTCATTCACCGAGAGGTGGGTTCTTTCAGGTAGAGTCGTGTCTGACGTGAGTGCCGTTCTGATAACAGACACCGCGAGTCGAATGGGAATACTCGTGAAGAGAGATACCACATCAAAGGGAACAAGGCACTCGTCGTCGTTCAATTGCAGGTTCGAAGCGAGTTCGATGAAGTGGGCTCTGTTCTCGACATGTGTGTTGATCTTTCCTACGAGTGGAAGAAACAGACGATGGAGATAATTTGACAGCGCTCGTAATGGTGACGTCGTAAAGTCGACTATGGGACGGAGCGGAATTCCAGACTTGTGTATTTTTGGCAGGCCGTAGAATGCGGGTGTCGAGCAGTTTCGGCAGATAAGGTTCAGGTAGAGGGCCCGAGACTCCGGATATTCATTGAAGACAGCGTAAAGGGCTTTGTTTAAGATTCCTTGAATTTTTAATGTTGGGTATTTCGGTAGCATCGTGTACACTGTGGTGTTCAGAAGTTCGTGCACCTTCTTCTCATAGTGCGTGCGGTTCAACACCACTGGGACATTTCCTTTGTCAGCAAAGAGAATTACGATGCTGTTGTCTTCCTTTAGCTTCTTGAGGGCGGACCTTTCTTCTGTGCTATAGTTGAAATGCCTCCTTTGGTTTACCTTTGAAAGTACGCCAATGGCTTTCAAGCGAGCTTCTTCGTGGATGCAAGGGTCTAGTTTGTGTGAACCTTCCTCAACGAAAACTGCCATCAGTGCAAGAGGAGGATGTACAGTGGTAAAGTTAAAGTGTTTTCCTTTCGCCAAAACTAGTGTTTCGGTTGGAGAGAGCACTTTTGAAGAGAGGTTTTTGACGAAACCCTTATTCAAAGTTTGACGGGTGTTGGGCCGACCTTGGAGAGAGACAAGCTTCTTCTCGTGTTCCAGTCCTTTCCTTTTGGTGGCCGAGGAAGCAGCAGACTTGGAAAATTCATCGATCGCCGGAAACACTTCGGCACACGGTGTTCAAGTTGCCTCCGTAAAAAGAAAATATTAAGGTCTATCCTCCGGAGTGTTTCTCGGCATTCTTGTGTTCTGGCGTCTAGTAGACGACGCTCGGCTTGGTCGATGATACGATGACCTTCAGCCGAATGAACTAACCTCTTTAGGCGTAGGCTCTTCGGGATAACTGTCAATGTTATGTTTTCAGATCCACTTGGACTGCCTGTCTCACGAATTTTGTACATACACTTCTTGCTTGGTGGTGCCGATAACTGCGCACAACCTCTCGGATATCCGCTGATGTGGACATAAGTACAGAACTCCGTGACTGGCCGAAGTCTAGATGAAAACGTGAATAACACAAAAAACTATTTCTTCCTTTTCGCTAACTCAGAAACAATGACGAGAAACCAGGTCGGAGACTCCGTCGCGCGCCCTCACAGAGCAAAAAATGATGTTGAAATCGCTGCTGTCCCCACGCCGATTCTCGACGAAATAATTTAGGGCAGAACTTACGACTCAGCGAAAGATGGGAACTCCAACCTTGCAACGGTCCACATACTGTTGTAGTCAGAGAGCCAGTGTGTTCTCCCGGGCGTCGGAGATTTCGGATGCAGCCAACACAGCTTCACTCCATCGCCAGCTTACGGTCCTTCCAATCCCCACTGATGCCGATACACTCGCCCTAACTGAAGTCATTTGCCTGTCTCACCACACCTCCCCAATCATAACTCTGCGAAGCAATAGCCAAAGTGCCCTTCGCGTTTTCGCGTAAAATGCCCTCTCACCCGATATCTATTCCAAACTAGCTTCTCATATGCACACTCCTCACTCCTCACGTGTCCTACTGAAGTGGGTGCCCGGTCACCATGCCTTTGCTCGTGAAGCATCAACACCGAGCGCCCCACAATCTGAACGGACACCTATGACTCTAAGACGCACAGAATAGAACGTCGGAAACAACACTCACTCTTGCCAACTACGTCGCGACTACCCATCCTGTCGGGTGCGCTTGGGCAACCCCAATGCTCTTCACACCAACAGGACCTGTTCCTCTGCGCATTTGTTCATGCTACCTAAGCTCTCCCCTCCTAACCCCTTCCACGCCCGCTACCTCGGAGAGGTGGACCACCCCACCCCGGAACGCACAATTTGCGCTCAGGCCCCATCTAGTGTCCCACATCTTTTCAATTCAAGGGACCAAGCCGCCGACCGCATCATTGTCACTCTCTTGATGCCGGCAACACACAACAATGACGCGGACCAAGTGTCATTTTTAAATAAAAATGATCTCCCTCAAGAGTGCCCGCAGTTCGAGCAAACGGCTTACATCGTGCGTACTGGGGAAACAAAACCATGTGCCTACGGCCGGGTCCCATAAAAGAAGGAGTGAGTGCGCATCAACTATGGCAAGTTATTGAATGCATGAGAGAAGCCTCTTTCCCTCTTATGTAAGAGGGAAACTGGAAGCAACGAGTAAACGAACGCAGTGAAAGGGTACGGCGGAAACCGCACCGCTGCCTTAGAAACCATGCAGTCCACCAGTCCAAACCAAAGACGGCTGCATGCACCAGGGCAATAAGTGCTGACACATTTGAAACTTTCAGAGAGGCGCTACTGTTGGGGACTCTTCAAGAGGGCCTCCCGTGGGCGTGTGCTGACGGTGTTTCAATCGAAATGTATCCATGCTTGAAACTTCAAACGGCTGTTAGTGGGCATATGGGTTTTCTCCTAAAGCTATGCTGAAAACTGTCGGAAGGGTCATTTTTAGGTCCTCCAAGCAGGAACGTATACAACATGTATTAACGAGAGCAGAGTCGCGACTGTGGGGTACTACTCCAAGAAGACTTCCCGTGGGCGTGAGTGGACGGTGTTTCAATCCCATTGCATCCACACCAGAAACTTCAAATGCTGTTATTCGTCATTATGGTTAGCTCCTTATGCAATGCTAACATATACATCGGAAGTCGTATTTTTAGGCCCTCCAGGCAGGAACGACTGTGGTTTGGTCCTAAAGCAATCCTGAAATTTATCGGAAGCCATATCTTCAGATTTTACAAGCAGGAACGAACACTGGGTGTGGTAACAAGACCCGAAAAGAAGAGCCGCGGGGTAATCAAAGTGTTAACACCGACCCACCCTCTTGCAATATGCACGTCCTTCCCCTCCTTTGTCTGAGCTACAGTGGACCCTTCCGGCCTCAGGTGGACTCTAAGTTCTAAACTTTACGGGTATTATGTATTGTGTATCGATTTTAGCCCTTACTTGTATTGATGTTACGTTATCACCTTGTTAAACAGCTCATAAACCGATGGTGTGCGAAGCTGTTAATCTCACGGCTACATGCGCTGTTGTAACGCCTAAATGGTCTGAGGAGACGTGGAAATGCCCAAATGTTTTGGCTACTTTAGTGTCAATCTCATGTCATGGTAAATCAGAGCGCATGTCACGCCTAGATCCATTGTAGGCGTGTAATTAGCCGTTATCGAACTAAGAATGTACCTCTCATCTTCAAGTCCCCTGAGATGCAGAGGAGGCGGTAGAGGTAGCTCAACTCCTCTTTCGGATGCAAACCGTAGTTCAAGCTTTCGCCACTGCGTGCAGCGTTTTTGTCAAAAAGAACCATTTCTGGCACATTGGCCATTAGATATCTTTCTGCTTGATGGCTCTTTTCTTCAAATAAAGGCGCTAAAAATGCTTTTTTGTGTGTGTAGCAAGAAAAAAAAAGTGCGTTCGTAATGAGTGGAAATCTAACGAAATCATTCTGCGGAGAATTTAGAAATTCTACCTCTCCTGCAGTTAGTGTGTATAAATACACTATTGAGCAACACGTTGTTTACAAGCAAGTCCGAGTATGTCCGCAACAGATGCACTACGCGCGCGCATAAAATAAATTCGCGAGAAGTGAAGTGTCGACCATAAAGTTGTTATAATGTACCCTAGAGGTTAACTAGTGCAAATGCGCAGTCGCAAATTGAAGCACACAGCAACCAGTCGAAAAATCGACTTCCGATAATGCATTTCTACGGGAAAACGAGAGGGCATTTTCTCCCTGCGCTCGATAATAAGAGCAAATATCCCGAATAATTCGTACGTACTAGGTACCTTGAAACATTTCTGAGACAGGAAGACAAAAGAATTCGGCAGTTGCGGCGTTTTTCTTAGTTTTTTTATATTTTGTTTTGCATAGAGAACTGTGCTAGAACTGTTTCGTACATGTATTTGTGTGCACTGTCGGACACTGTTAGCGCGAACGCGATGTCGGCATTTTTTCAGCACGGGGATATACGTACCAAACGAACGGAGGACATCTGAAAAACCAACAGAGACAGGAAGAACTACGCAGTAACACTGGATCAGTAACTCCCTGTGCATGTTAAGATCAAAATAAATTGAAGACCACGTATTATAGTATAATTTTCAAGAAGTTCTGTTTTATTTTTTCTGCTCTGAGCAAAGATGCTTGTTCTGCGTTCAAAACATCACCCGCACGCTCGAAATATTTGAGAACAAGTGCCTGATAAAGGTTGTCCGGCATAGAAAATAATGAAAATAGACATCTTTCACAGCCCACGTGGTTTATTTCTTACGTTTTGAATGTTTTTAACCGCTCGTAGAGATGGAAGGCGGGTTCATTTTCTTATAGTGGCAGGACGGGCATATTAGCAATATATAAGTGTCACCTGAATGCTGGCGAAACATGAACCAACTCTACATTCCATTCGATTGTTATTTTGCTTAGAATCATTGCTTGCTTTTACAGACCTGCTGTGGAACAGAGGTTTGGGCCTGAAATATAGCGAAGTTAAAGATGGTTGATTGATAAAAGGAATACTCTAACTAATAAAATTACACTTCTATAATGTTAATAAAGGTACATACTATTCGGTACGACCCAAATAACAAATGTATTCCAGGTTATTTTCTGGTGAAGAGACAAAATGCACGTGCCTTTTCCCATGGGAATGCACAGGACCAGCGCATTCCCATGCGTCACGGAATTTGCGTCACGGAGGTCGCATAGACACTAGTGCAAGTTGAACCTCTAGCGTACATTATAGCAACTCTACGGCGTCGACGCATTCACCGCGCCGATAGCAGCGACATCTGCGGCGACGTGGCGTTGGTCCCGTGTAGGTGCCTATAGTACTTTTTTTTCTCTCGTTTAATTGGTCGCTAATAGGAGTGAATGATGAATGACCGACGTCACTTCCGGCTGTGGTGGGAGGATGTGGTGCGAGCTCATGACGACACGAATCGGCAATAGAGACTTTACGGAAAATGCCGCAAAGCCCCTCGCTGCCCAAGATTGCACGGCGCGGCAAAGGGAATTATGGGACTGTGCCGATCAGGGGTTTCCCCAGGAATTGAAATTAGGGTGGTGTCAAAATTTTTAGAGTGAGGGGGGTAGGGGGTGGCATTGAGAATTGAGGAGTCGTTGCGAATTAAGGGGGTGCCTTCAGAAAAATAAGAGATGGTGTACCCCCCCCCCCCTCCCTCCCTAAAGGTTGTGCAGGGAAATCACTGGTGTCGATGTCCACTTGTGCCGATTCGCACGCTCAAAACATACCTCCTGGACGTGGCATGGTTCCTTTTCTTTGACCATGGCAAGTTTAGAACAGTTAGGAAACGGAACGAAAACGCAAAAAACCCCTTACGTGCCCTGTTCTCTTATGGCGACCTCTATTTTTTTGTTTTTACGTTTTAAAATTGTAGAGTGCCAACCAACGTGAACTGATTCTTCTATTCATAGGGAAATTTAAACGTGACGATGGTGGGGCGCTCCATATCTTGACCATCTCATATTGGGTGCTGTTAAATGAATCCTCTCGGAGCAGAATAACAAGCGGTCTAAATAGTTAGCAAAAGTGATTAATATTATTATTATTATTATTAATTTATGATCATAGGGGTTCATGGCGCGCACGCTGTTATTGCTGGAACGTAAAAGTATATACAGGGTGTTTCACGAAGGTGGACAAATTCGATATTGCGAAAGCTACGCGTTGCAACAAAAAAGGGCTTGTGTCGTTTTGGTCCAGGGCCAGGGGCCTATTTAGGAAAATCATTAAGTCCTGGATAATTAGATTGTTAATTATTTTCCTGTAATTAACCTTTTAATATTGTGTTTAAGGGCATGGTTTGAATTAGAAAATTCCTCAGCATCATCGAAAAACACAAAATCAGCAAAGTGCAGAACGATAGAAGGCACACGCAGCATTTTACGGCTTTCTGAAAAAAAACACAAAAATTCGACGGGTTTTTAAGTTTCGGTTTGCAATCGAAGCGCATCTCGGAAGCGACGGCACCGCGCCCCGTGGAGAAATAGTACAACCAACCTTTGCAGCCTTGCGCGAGGACCGCGCAACGCAGCAAAGGTTTGGTTTGCGTACAAATATATTTTTTTTGCAAGCAATTTTTTGTATTTTTTTTACACTGCGTTTATTAACTTTCTGACTGCTCTGTGGAAAAGCAGACGAGAGTTGAAGGAGGATCGGTAGCCGAGTGTGTTAGCGCGCTGCAGCTTGGAGCAAGTGGAGTGAAAGCTCGCGATGAAGAACTTGTAAAGTTTGTGCTTTATTTCCACACCGCGGACCATTTGATCTGGACGAACATCGTACCGGCGTGCGTTGGCGTGTCGCTAAACTGCGTTGTTCGCGTTGAGACCTTAGACTAGCAGTGGTACTGCTCTGGCTAAATTTCTCGTCGGTAGCGTGAGACGCCCGACGTCTAATTGTGGTGAAGAACGTCCGACTGTCTAAACATAAAAAAAATGTAATTGTGTTGGGTGTTTGTTTAGACAGCAGGAAGTTATTAAACCGCGGTGGACGTCTGGTGTCTCTTTCGGAGACAATTCGCCAGTGCAGTACACTGCTAACCGGGGGGTCTTCAACGTGCGTCACACACAAAAAACACGCCGAAGACACTTAAGACTGCTTACGTGTAGGCATGCGAAAGCTCTACATTCCGTTAGTGACATCACGTTCCCCCACTGCGCAGGTGCGGCGCCCCCGCCGGCTTCACGGTTTCCATGAAGAAGCATCTGCGTCCTGTGCTTTTCTTTGTGTTATAGTTTTGAGGCCCATCCGCTTTGACCTTGAGGGGCGCGTGCTTGATGACGTATTTTTATGGCCATCTTTAGGGGACAACGCCGACGCCTTTTCGCGTAATGGGTCATATAAGGCTTTCGGCTTAATAAAACACGACCGCACGCCGGCCCGATGCTCACCCAGATCGAAACGCGCTGGGGTGGAGGCGGAATTCAGAATCTCTGGGCTCTGCAAAGCGAGGTTTCAGTCCACGTGCTCCGAACTTCGGTGCGCTATCACACTCGGCCACCGATCCCCCTCTGAACATAGACATATCGCAATTACTTTTGTTTTTTTTTTTTAGGATCTACAGTGATTGAGGGGCAGGAGAAGGAACAGCGACCAGAGATGGGCCAAGATAAGAGCCGGGTGGTACTGGTGCTGATCGGAGTGGCTCTGGTGATGGCCTTGGCGGTCATTCTTGCCCTCTGCATCGTACTCGTCTACCGCGGTCTCGAGTCCCGAAAGTGTGAGGTGAGAAAACTGCTGCGGCGTTTCCGCTTAATATTGCGCACTTACACCTACGCACTTGCACCTCCGTTTCTTGGTTTGTAACCAACGAAGGAGGCGGCGCGCATCTGTTACACTTATGCCTACTTTGATTATGCATACAAGAGGTAATGAGCCCAACGAACGTGATAGGGTGTATTATATGGCAAATTCCGCCGGTAGGTTTGGAGCAGTCACGGAGCGGTACTGCATCTTTCCAAATCTACCATCGGAATGTGCTAGTAGTCAACGAGAGCATAAAAAGGGTATTAAACCACTTTCTCTGATGGTCATAACTTAGTCTATAGATTCTAAACATCCCTAAAAAAAGAATAAAGATACATTTAAGCGTGGCCGATTTCTCTATTAATATCGGTATCAAAGATCGACTACCTCGGAACTATCGCAGACACCAGAAAGCACCGTCGGACGAGGAGGGGGCTTCTCCATGTCAGACGGCGCCATCTGGTGTCTGCAATAGTTCCGAGGTAAGCGATCTTTGATACCGAATTTAATAAAGAAATTGGCCACACCTATGTAATGTTTTTGTTGTATTTTTTTTGTTTAGGATGCTTAGTGCTCATAGATCGAGTTATGACTATAAATAGACCATCGCAGAAAGTGCTTTATCGCTTCGTAGCCGATCAGACCGAGGCATTAGCCAATAAGAAAACCCCAGAAGAAATTACGAAGCAAAAAGGGTTAAAATAATAAGCCACGCCCCGGGGTCTCTCAGGCTGTTACGTTCTGATTCTCGTCAAGTCCACGGCCGCAGTCGACGCTACGAATCGATGCAACCAATGAAGCAGAGCCAAAAATTGCATCGTCACGGCGCTTGTCGTCTTTGTGCGTTTTCTATATTGCCGGCTAAATCAATCACGCAAAGTGAATGCGCCGCGATCCGGCACTATTCTGTGCCTGATTGGTTTAGCCCGTGACATCGAACCCACAATTAAGACGAGGGCCGTGACGGTGCACTTTTTGTGCTGCCTGCTTGGCTCCATAGGATCCCAGTGCCGGCTGCCGTCGAACTTAAAGGGAAAACAAAGTATTGTGATGATCGTACTCATGCTCACAAACACCGGGGTTTATTAGTACCCTTATTTTTATAGCGACTACAGCTTTTGAGCGGCCAGTATGGCAATCGAAGGTTTTATTAAATTTAAATGTATGCTTACGTCTATATGGTAAGGGAGAAAGAATTGAATAGACTTCTTCCAAAACTCGAAGCGCCCCATCGCGGCGAAATGCCACGCAGTGCACTCTGGGAACTAGTTGGCCACTCAGTTTCGGTTTCAATTGAGGAGCTTCAATTCATGCTATCACGCCGTGACCGAATGCGCTGCTTGCGTTTTCGATTGTCCGACTTCCCACGAATGTACAATACTCGAAGCATTCTTGAGCGATAGAGAAGGAAGACCGGGGCACTTTTCTTGGTTACCGACATGCCGGATATTGTGCCTGCGTATGCAAATGTATTAAGACGTGACTTACTCCCCTCACCACACGATTGTATCTTTGAGCTCACTTTCACTAATCCTGTCCAGTACCAGTGAGCCACAATTGAAACTTGGTCACTTTGTGCCCTACACGTGTTTGTTTACTAAATGTCCGCTTCGTGTTACTTCATTGAGCAAAAAACAAGCCGCCTCACAGGATACTCACAGTTGAGCCCAACGTTGGCGCATGATTTTTTAAGGAAACGCAATAATTCGCACTCACTACTGCACAAAATTTGCTATAAAGTCCTTCTCGTGTCATCATATATCTTCCACTAAAATTTTATGCCGATTGGAGATTAAGTTTTCGCAAACGCAGAGATCGGCTAGCTACGACGGAGTCCCTAACAAGCGTCCCGCCTACTCCTCGCGAAGCCTTTTTGGATGAGGCCTTACCGACACCCAAGATCTGTGTCTGAACGGTGGTGCTGAAATTATCTCGGCGTACTCAGTCAGGAAGAAAGCAAGCATATAACAAATCTTATGGCCATTAGCAAGGGCCAAATGCGGTTGGAAATCTTTAGTTCATTTGGCGCACCGCATAGGGGTTCACAGCGTGTACGTGCTGTCCGCCAAACTGTGCGACATTCTTCACGCAAGAGCTTGACTGTTGCTTTCTTCAAAACGGTTTGTATGTGTGAATGTGCCTATAGACCAACTCAACTCTTTGACGTCACGCCGCTGCGGTGGCGCTGCTGTCGGCACTGGGCATGCGCAGGTGATTCGCCTAGGCCGAATCTGGTTTCTGCGCGCGCGCAGGGCCCTCGCCTGGTGGGCAAACGCGGGCCTGTTTGTAAACAATGTGTTGGTCGATATGATTGCAGGATAACTTCATGCGATATTGAATTAGTCGAATTCAAGCGTGTAGGGACTTCACTTTGTGCAGTGCTGCGGGTCAGTACAGCTATAGAGGGATAAGAAGTGTTCGAGTTTAGCTTTTCAACGGCGTCTCCCAGTTTTACCTCGCGTACTCGAGCGTATTTAAAAAAATTAGTAATTGAAAAAGGTAATTTCGTCAATAGACACATAAAAAATGTAACAAACTTGCTGGCCAGCACTAATGTAAAGTTGTGAGCTCGGTGTATGCGAACTCATTGGTTGTTACAGCGTGTTGACTCGTACACAAGCAGGATCCCCGAGCTTCGCAGCTTCCCAGCACTGGCTCGGCCACGTACCTCGAAACACTAACAGGAAGGCTCAAGTACAAAAATAAACAAGCATGTGTCAAGACAAGCTTTACGTATGGTTCGGACTTGTCCTGAAGCTTCGAAGTCTGGCCATTTAGGTTAGTTTACAGACCCAAACGATGCGCTCGGGACCAGGAAACATGAGATAACGGCTGTTTATAATCCACGCTCTGTGTATGATCATTTCTCGACGTATCGGTCGAAACCGAAACCATGCCGCTCTCCTCCCTGGCCAACTAGTTCCCAAAGTGCAACGCGCGCAGTGTTGCTCGCAGGGATTTATGGAAGTAGTCTATTGCTGGTATGCTTCGACAAGAGTCGTTGGTTTTGTCGCGGTAAGTTGACAGTTATATCAGAAAACAATGCGAGACGGTTTTAAACGCGATAAAAAATTTCCTGGACTTCGACAAAGAAAAAATGACCGCATCTCCACGTGGTGAATGATGTTGATTGGGGCGAAGCTCTGGTGGTGCTGATGATACTGATTTTATTGTTCATAGGTAGTGCTGATGGTGCTGATCTTTTTTTATTGCTCATAGGTAGTGCTGAGTTCCGGGTTGCGTTTTGACTTCATTATTACTGCTTTATGATCGGTGAAATGCAGAGCCATGCATGCAAAGTTTAACGCGATTATATTGCATTTGACCGCAGCGCCCTCTCCTGTATAGACGTTGAGCGGCTACATGCAACGTTTCATCCATGACATACCCCAGCTCTTGAGTTACTACCACATCTCAGAGCCCCCACTCGTCCCGCAGTCATGGCCGAGTGGTTAAGGCGATGGACTAGAAATCCATTGGGGTCTCCCCGCACAGGTTCGAATCCTGTCGACTGCGCAAACATTTTTTCTTTTTTTGTGAGCACGGACGGACGGACGGACGGACGGACGGACGGACAAGGGTAGACCCTAAGGAGCTTCGCCCCTAATATTCCTAGAGCTTCCACTGCAATTTATAAACATTTTTGATAAAAGTAAACGTTTACCCTGTACGATACGCTGAAAAATGCTGTCACGTTTTAACGATAATCTGCGCGGCGATTTCGGGAACAGCTACGCATTTTGCGCAGTTACTTGAGAGTTTTGGTAGATTCGCTCCGACGATTCCGATAACAATATTCGATACTCCGCCGCCGTCTCTGCACGTGCATCCTACCGCTATCTGGTATCGTTATCGGGGGTATCATAGGTATCGGAACGATTTACTAAAACTCTACCAGCTCCGTTTCCCCTTACGATGGACCGTAGAGAACGTGTCTCACGTGAGTGTCATATGACATTTGGCCGGGGGGGGGGGGGGGGGGGGCAGAAACCCGTGAAACGTTTACAGCACTGGATTGACTGGGATGGCTTGAGCGTCCGCTTCAGTCCATCGTAAGGCAAAACGGAGCATATCGACGCCATAGTTTAGCGCGTTGTTCCCAACGCATGCTCCGAAAGAGGCACGCGCTCCGAAAACCTGCCCTTTGTCAGCAACGGCAATTCTGATGGTGTATACTGCACGTTTCGGAACAGCTGCGGAAGCCCGTTGTCAGAGCCCTCTCTGCAGAAACGACATCGACCATGTTGGCTAGAGAAAAATAGCTGTACGCGACATCGTTGTTTATGAAAGGTTTTCTCCCGGAGGTCACCATATTTAATTCTAACGATAGCGGGTTGGGCGAAACTAGATTGCTTTATTTGCCGCTTGGGTGGAACTTAAATTCAAGGAATTTTCATATATATATATATACACCACGACCGGCTTATTTATGCATGCACGGGCATTTCTGAGAGCGTAAAAATGTCGGTACATCTAGTTTTTCGGCAAAGTGCTAGGGGAAAAAGTGCATGATTATTTATTTATATATTTTTCTGCCTGGCACATCATGACAGATATGCGACATCAGTTTATAACAAGCTTTTTTAAGAGCAAAGTTAAGCATTGTCACGTGGCTGGTTTCAAGGCTTTCAAACGTAGCACGAGGGAAGGAATGCTCAGGCTAACGGCTAATGCTGTTAAGCTTAGGAGTGGATGCCCGCAGACTTCACAGAGATACCCTTCGACGTGCATGACGCCAGGGAGTCGCGAAATCGGTCGATAAAAAAGGCAATGTGCACGAAAGCTTCGTGCACAGCGCGTTAACAGGAAATTTTTTTTTTTTTCGTCGGAGCGACAAGCATCTGCGCATACTTGGTTCGGCAATCAGCGCCACTTCCTTGCCCTGACGTCATAGACATACGAGTTGGCCCGCCGAAATGGCGACATGTGTTAATGTCATAGACATTTCGGCCGAGTTGTAAACCTGTCGATATCGCGGGAATTTACTGAAGTTTGTAAGAGATGCGCAAGCTCCTACTTGCATTCTTGTTTTCTCTTGATAATAAAACTCTCCTCCCAGTCGTGTGTCCCACAAAGCAATTTTTGTTCAGTTGACACCTTGATAAACCTTTATTTGTTATAAGAGCGACACCCAAACAAAACTTTTGCTAGCGAAAAACTGTAGAAGTCTCTTCAATGTCTCAGCGTGCTGAAGAGCCCTTCTGTATAGCCTTACTCATAAAGAAACCAAGCAAAACATTGTTTTTTTTTGTTTTGTTTTTCGCTAGGGCACGGCTTGCAGAGATGTCAGGGACAGCTTTATAGCAATCCTTTATCTTGATTGGAGCACCACTGTCTGGAGAAAAAACAAACAAGCACGTGGACAAGCGGGACGATGCTCAAAGTTCTGCGTTCATCATCATTGCTGAGCTAGGCCCCAAGCGAAGTAGAATGTCTGATGCGCTTTGTGCGCTCGCTTTCTGTGGGCGTTCTGTTTTTGTATTTTATATAAGGCAATCCTACAATAATGAAGGTATAAAGACACATAGAAGCGGATAATCTAATAATCTATACTAACAGACATATATATATATATATATATTAAATTTCTGTTCTTTAGTTTGTATGGCAATTCTGTTGAGACGTCTAAAATGTTACTTCCTATGGTGAGAGGACTTCATCCCAATCAGAAGAGAAACACATGTTATGGCGGATGTGATAAATGTCAGACAATTTGAGCACCATCGTGTATTTCAAAGCATGACGTCGGTCTTGTCGCGGGAATTAAAAGCTCGGGCGCTCTATT
The DNA here is from genome assembly GCA_013358835.2 of Ixodes persulcatus. Lineage (NCBI taxonomy): Eukaryota > Metazoa > Arthropoda > Arachnida > Ixodida > Ixodidae > Ixodes > Ixodes persulcatus. The sequence continues at coordinate 223,296 of JABSTQ010011565.1, forward strand.
TTGTGTAATATAAAACACCAAAGCATACCTGAATGATTTAGGAGCAGAGAACAGATCGATCGTATACTTGACAATTAATAAAATTGATAGCCAGGAGAGCCATTAATACCCAGTCGCATGCAAATATTGTACAGCTTATGATGAATATTGGTCGTTTAAATAAAATAAGTATTGCTAAAAAAAAACTCTTAAAAGGAGTAGCTCGCGTCAGTAGCTTAAGCAGAGTAACCACATGCATTCAAAGTTATTTAAGTATGTAGTTTTTGCTACTCTGAAGCCAGCTGTTGGAGTTGAATAAAGCAGTACATTATGGTGGTGACTACCCGTATCGTGGCTTAGCTACTGAAGCAGTTTAGCCAGTTCTGCCTAAAAGGTCGTACACGAAGTGATAGTGTCACATACTCCAGCGTACGGTTTCAACTTCCACGGTTAAACATATAGGGTTGTGGAGGCCAGGATATCTGACCAAAGCAAGGGTGCTTTAAAATCTGGTCAACTTTGTCTTTTACTGCACTGTCGCGGAAATGAACTTAGTTAGACCAGTGAACTTCCCTTCCCTGACATACGCCAGCCATCCTCTGAAGTGCGTCTGTACAGTGTATGGCTGGACAGACAACTTTACACTAAGGAGCTTTTTCGTGTACGACACATCAATATGCACTGCAGCCTGCAGGGAAAGTCGTCTCTTTTCATCTTGTCTTGCCTCCACTTTGCGAATGTCAATGTTTTCAGAACATGGCATGAACAGAAGGATTTTTTAACTCTGCATACTGCACAGTGGAAACATGTCGTTCTAATTTTTATTGTAATCTCACGAGTGCATCGCTGTAGACGTAACACTGCACTCTGAAAAAAACATCTGAGAATTCACTATCTCGCATAACACGGAAACTGCCAATCAGGGCGAACAATAGAAGGATCCCAGCGAATGACTAATCTTGAAATATGAGTAGATTTAAAAAAAGTGCTGAGCGCAAGAGCATCGAGCAATTGAAACGTCATGCCCGTAGGCCCTTCGCGCATCGCATTTTGGGGGTAGATAGTCGTATACTGAATGTGGTCAATCGCTGGTGTGCTTCTATTGTTTGCCGTGATGGGCTATCCCTGTATTCTGCAGGAAAGCGAACTAGCGGACTTGTTTCAGGGTGTATATTTTAAACGCGTAACAAAAGGCTATATTAACTGACTGAGCACCTAGAACAGCTTAGCCTAGCCTAGCCTAGCCTAGCCTAGTCGAGCCTACCCTTAGCGAAAACTTAGACGTTTGAAATATACCACATTCTAATTTGAGTATATTTGAAGTACAGCTCATAATTGTAAGTACACAAAAAATATACCGAAAATACACATTTCTTTTTTTTTTACTTAGTTCTAAAATATATTTCTGAAAATAGTTTTAAAATGCCTTTATTTAAACTACATTTTAAGTCCTCTTCATGCGTTCTGAAATATGTAAATACTAAATTAGTAGGCACAAAATACCTTTTAATTAGATTTCTTAAAATATTAGTTTATTTCATGCAAAATATACTACAACCCTAAAAAAAAGGCAGCGATCAAAAATATGTGCAGAATGCTCTTAAAATACCTAGAAATCGTAAATACTGTTCTGTTATACCCTAAGTACGTTTTGACTGCAATAATTTGGTAGTTTGACTTAAACTACCAAAGTATGAAAAGCTTGCCTATCAGAAATTCGCTTCAAGCAGATGTGGAGTACATTGAACTGCCTAAATACAACATTTGAGTAGTTTGTCAATTGAGTTGTGCAGCATCAAACTGATGAATCAGAGAAGTTTATGTTATTGTTTTTTTTTCTATCAAGAACACACCTGATGAGTTTCTTGCACACCAATCACAAACGGGGTTCGGGAACTACAACCACAATACTTGCTGATGCTGGAAAGCTTCAGCAAGAGCAGTGAGCAGATATGTTTGGCGTGGAATTGTGTTAGCGCATGCGTTAGTTCACTGAATGTGTATACTCGCCATTGTATGTGATGTGAGTAGTGACTTTAATATAGTGACGTTAATGACCGTATTAAATAGTCAACTAGTAAAGAAAAGCAAAATTACTATTTTAAAGTGAAGAAACTAGCTTGACTCGCTTCATCCTGAGTGGTGCTATGCAGAGAAGCAATAACATTTCTTCTGGAAGCCGTTTTTGTGGATATTGTTTTAGCGACTGCGCCAAACGCCAAATTATTATTAGTTGTACCAATGCTTTTTAGTAAGAGATATCGTCCACGAACTTCAAAACGCTGTTTCTCATTTGACAGACTCCCTAGGAGAAGATAGAATACTTAGAACCTTAATAAGTGCAGAGCTGGTCACCGGCCAAATGATTACCTTGAATATGTAGGCTATATAAGGCTCTAGAGCAGTCAACGGGACTGTAATTCAGGTGTCCAGTGCGTCGTGGTCTTTGTGTTTGTGTTCGTTTCTGATGTGTAGTTGTGGGATGTATTTAGTAGAGTCTTCAAATACTACACAAAAATGCATTTACTAACAAAAAAAATTAAAAAAAAATTGTGGAGCCGCTTTTAGGACACAAATGACATCTTGAGGGGAAGGAATTATATTTTTGGTATATCTAAAATATTTTCTGATCAATATTTATGATATATTTTGAATACATTACGTGCGTATTTCGAATGCGGACAAACTAATACAGAATGAATACAAAATGAATATTCATATTCAATATATTTCAAATTCGTTTCAAGTACGGCCTGGCCTCTTTTTGCTAAGGGTAACCTAGCCTAGCCTAGCCTAACCTAACCTAAACTAACCTAGCCTAACCTAGTTTAGGTTAGGTTAGGTTAGGTTAGGTCTGGTAGTGACAATTATGATCTTTATGATTCTTGCATCGTGGTTCGTTTGTGGAATTCTTATCGGCGATTTCCGCAATCTCAATGGCCGTAAGGCGACGATAAGATGTTAGGAGTTCGCCCCCAAACTGCGTTTATTGATCTGTCAGTGACCATGACTGAGAAACCGCTTGTATAACGCAGGACATCGATCCGCTGATAACACCTTCGTACACCCTCTGCGACAGTGCCGCCGTTACTGAAGGCCTCAGCGGAATCCGGAGGGAGAACCTGAAGCATTACCATCGGTAGAGTATCATTCGCCTATTGCCTTCGTTTAGCAAGCTATTCTTTTAAGATAGGTGAAACTATTCGTGGTAGAACCGCGCTTAGACGCTCACTAAACTAGAGAATCACTGAAGTTCTTAAGATTTCCAAGAGAAATATTAAAGAACCCCTTGTGGCGAGTGATATCGTTTATGAATGAGGATGAAATTGTGAAAAAGTCATTTTGGACGTAACTAGTATTACTTTCAATCGCGTTTAATCTGGTACATGTGTTTCTTATTAATTTGTTTGGTTCTACGTGTGCATTTGCAGATGTTTTCTTTTGCGCTGTACTGTTAAAGGAGGTAGAGTCCTCGTCGAGCTGAAATGTCAGCTTTTTGCTACCTCTCTTCTTCCCTCTTTTGGAGAAAATAAGCGGTAAAAAAAAATGATAAAAAACCTTGACCTGGCAAAGTACGAAAGACGAAGCCTCATTTTATCTTTCTAGTTTTTGAGATGTAACAATACTTAGAAATAAGAAGACGAGAGGTGCATGGGCAATGGACGGCCTGGTAGGTTCAGTCAGCGACAATATGAGCTGGCCCAGTTTAGTTCTGGAGGAAACGAGGTGCCTCGGACATGCTGAGTTATGAAACCGACAGCCCCATTCCGACGATAGGAAATCTGACAGTCCGCTCCAACCCACTTTTTATTATTTTTTTTTTTTTAACTGCTGAACATACCCGAGGCTTCCCGTGTAGCTTGTTTGCTTTCCCGGCCAGAATGTCGCTGGATCACCTCATGTTGTCGGACCCTGTACTTAATGACTAGTGCAACTAGTCGGCGACAATTTCTTCCACGCGCTTGTTTGCAACTCCAAGTAAAACTGAAAGTGTTCAACGCATGGCTGTGTTGAACCTTCCGTAATTTTCGTTTATGGTACGGCCCGAGAACCACCAACTAAACTCCTCATCCCGAGGAAATCAACCTCGAATACAGGCCCAGGAAGAGTGGACCGCTCAGAGGTTTTAAGCAGCCGCTGAACCACTGAGAGGAAGAGGAGTTTGTCGTAGAGCCCAATGCGTCATGAGTGCGTTTTTATTTTGAGAAGAACATGTGCGCATGTAACAAGACATGTTCAAATACGTGTGGGTCACGAGACTTTTGGAGTTAAGGCAAAGTATATATAGAACAGCATGACCAAGAAGAGGTGGTGGTTGACACGTAATAATTAGAGCAAGGCTTACAATGCTCTGACGGGACAATTGTGAGACGCCATGGTCCTTTAAGTCAACATTTAATACCCCTGTCAAACGGGAATCTAAAATCGGCGAAATAGCGGATGAGTTGCAGTGCGCCCACAGTCAGGATCGCAGAGCGACTAGCTGCTCGTTTGAATGGCATTTCGCAAAATGCGACAAGGAATACCCGTTTTGAGGCAATGTCATACCCTAGTGCCACTCTCTACAATGCCCTGCAACTTGTGTTCTTGTGCACAGTCCATCTTGTTCTATTTTTTTCGTTTTCTCAGCGTAGATGAGGGAATGCATACAATACTTTCATTGAGAATTTTCTATAGAAGCAGGACCAAATGAAATGTAAATGGTCTCAAGTTTTGTGTACCATGAAAGATTTCAGCGACATCGAATATAAGGTGTTTCATAATGTGCACCATAATTTTCAAACGAAACAATATTATTTTCCACCTCAGATTCTTCGCGGAAAAGCCTCATCCGTCCGGCAGCGAGCGTGACGGGGTCGACATCGTGAACTATCTTGAGGCTTCACTCAGGGAAAGCGGTTTCGACGAAGTGAAGAAGGTGCCTTACCTTTTGCTGCACCCTGTGCCGGATCCCGATCATCCAAACAGCGTGAGTGAAATTTAAATTATTTATTTCCTAAATAGTCTGCGTTCAGCCCTAAAGTTCCACTCCAACACCCCCCCCCCCCCCCCCCCCGACTCCCCCCCCCCCCCCCCCCCGAAAAAAATCTTAAGTGTTGGTTTACTTTTTTACAGAGATCGTGAAATCAGTTATTTATATCAGTGCGAAAGCATTAACTGTCCCATGGAGCGAAGTCAGCGTTATCTGAGTGAAGCCGGAGTTATCGTTGTCTGTAGCCGCGAAAAACGGCCCCTAAATTCCTATTGGCTGAGCGAAACGGCACCTAAATTCCCGTTGGCTGAGCGAAACGGCACCAAAATTCTCATTCCCTATAAAACACAAAGAAAAGCACAGCAACGCAGATGCTTCGTCTCGGGAGCCGTCGTGAAGCCGGCGGGTATCGCTGCGCCTGCGCAGTGGGGAAGCGTGATGTCACCGCCCGAGCGCCGTGTGCGAAACGAAGACGTTGCGCGCTGCTTGTAGGAATGCGCTGCGTGTAGAAATGTTTTCGCATTCCTACACGTAAGCAGTCTTACGCGTACCTGGCGAATTTATTTTGACTAGTGAGCGTTCGGTGTAATATACTTGTGAGGGTTAGAAAGAACGGGACGCGTCATTTCAGTTCCGATGAAGTAACTATTCAAATTCTCAATTCGATTAAAAGTTTCAATTAGGCTGAGCGTTGCTAATCATCCTAATTCTTTGTTCGGTTGAAATTATTTATTTATTTTCAAACACCCGTAGCGCCAGTGGCATTAGAGCAGGGGGAGGAAGAAAAGGTCGTAGCTTTCTGTTCCTGTGTAAGTTGAATTGCGTATTAAGTGGAGTCAATCTATTTTTTTTCTATCTTTCTTTTCAGGTCCGTCTGACTGATGATCATGGTGCGGTTTTACTCGAGGCGAAAATGACGGAAGATCAAATTCCTGGCATTGATACTGACATCGGACCAGCGTATCTCGCCTTTTCTGGTCGGGGAACAGTTGAGGTCAGTACTCGGTTGAGCCCCGATGAGTGCGGCTTACCTGTTGTTTTTACGTTTTCGCACCTGTGCGTTTTCCTCCGTCCATATTTTTTTAAATTTTTTTTTGCAATGTGTTTTACTATACCGTGTTCCACCTTAGGTCCGAGCGTGGCCGATGTTACGAGGCGAGGGGCTAACCTAACGCCAAAAAAGGCACACCGTCATGGTGTGCTCTCCGCAGTTATAGGACCAGCGTTGTTCGCCGTCTTTCAGTGCAGGCTCCAACACCTGCTCGTCCGATTAAGAACGGAGAACGCCATGACGTTGCGCGTTTTGCGCTCTTTGATTGGACCTTCTGCTCATAACTACGGCCACGCTCCGACCTAAGCTGAAACTAAGTATAGTGTACCTGCTATGTTTTGAATCGAATGCAACAAAACGGTAGTTGAGGTTTTATTATTATTTCACAATACTGCCAACCCGGTTAAGGGCCAAGGCAGGAGTAGGCAATACAAGTGGCACTATTACCACATGGTGGGTATATAATAAAACAAGATCACGAATTGGGGAAAAAGGTCAGCGTTATAATAACCCATCCCGTGCATAAATATTACCAAATCGATTTTCTAAAAATTCTTCACATTTCGAAGAATACACATTGCACTATTACGTGTATAATCCCTATTATGTTTTATACAAATCTTTAAAGTCTTATTAAAGTAAAAAAAAAAACAGAGAAAAAAATCAACAAGGAGCTTATTTCACACGAAAAAAACACTAATAACTGTGTTTATGCGTGCACTAATTGCAGTTAGCACATTTGAGGTATGAAGGCGCGCTGAACAGTTTTTCTTTTTGGAGTAGCATATACTTACTGCATTCCCTAACTAATACTTGTTTGTCGTCTTATGAGAGTTCAGAATGATTCCGCCTAATTCAGATTTGGAATTTTTACGTGCCAAAAGGACAGATTACGTCTGTCACGCCCAAGCGAATAACTGAGCATTAATTTCCACCATCTGAAGGTTTTTTTTTTACATTAAACCGAAATCTCGATTACACGCGTCCTTTTCCGCAAAAAGCCTCCGTCAGATTGCCTCTGCCGGCAATCGTCTTCTCGGATGGTCGGCATTCGAACCCGTCGTTTTGGGGTTCGTAGGCCAGCGCTTCCTCGGAGTGGCTGCTATGATTGTTTTATTATTTTTATTTTGAGCCATATTTGAAGCGATCAGCTCATCAAAATAAAACCACAAAGGACAAGGGCAAGGAGTAGAACAAGACAGGGCAAGTGCTAATTACTACTATTGAATGCATTAGTAGTGAAAGACAAGGAGGAAGTAAGAGATGTGATAATTAAATAGACGGGAAGAGGTAATAACCATTTAAAACAAAGTGTGACAGAGAAATTTTTTGGTAATCACTTGAAATAAATAGTACATGAACGCTTGATGAAACACAAATATCTTAAAAAAATAGTTCATGAAAAGAAGTCGAGTTAGCTGATTTCTTTGTCAGACAGCCCCATAGATCGTGCGTTAATGCACCGGTCCCCTGAAACCTTGGCGTTGAGGACCTCATAAATCATTCTGGAGTTCCTGTTATAATATTGTCACGGATGGAAAAGAGTTCGACAAATGTACTCTGAAAATAAAGGTTTAATCGGCGAACTTGTGCCAAATAAAATAAAGAACGGGCGTCGAGACAGCAGAAAAGCGGGCGGCGATTTGGTTGCGTAACAGCAAGCGAGAACGAGACCGACTCGACAAGGTCAAGGGCAGCTCCTTACCTAGACCTGCGTCGGCATCGCGTAAATTCGGCCCAGAAGGTTCGAGCATCGAGTTTTCGGGCTGAGAATGAACAGGCACGTTCGAGAAGAAGAAACTAAGACGAAATGATATAAGTTACGCCCTGATCAAGATTTTGATTTAGCGCTACACTCGACGTGTGAGCCGGTCTTCATTTAGATGCGCTTCTAAGATACTAATGAACAACAATGGAAGGCACAGTGCTTCACCATTTCATACCGAAACGTGACTGACTGAAAGTCTTAATTTACTGGGTGTACTATCATGATCAATATCAGTGTGATTACCGCTCCTCGCGGCGCGGTACTATCAGTTCCCCCTGGCGATTGCTCTTTGAAGTATAAGTGCACCTTGCGGTCGAGACATATCGTCTCTAGCGACTACCACACCACTCTGCACCTCCGGGACGTCTGCCAGCGAAAGACGGTCGGCGAAACCGCGAAACTATTCACCAATGACAAAGTGCATATTTCGCTAGCAATGTGCGCCAGGAGAAATAACGTGTATTAATATTTTAGGGTAATCTTTTTGACTAGGAACGTTTAGTAGATTACTCCCATGACTCAGAAAACAATACCCGATGCTTCGCCGACGCCTTTAAGCAAGCATCATATAGTTATCAGAGGCATCAAAACAGTCAACTAAGACTGCCTATTATTTACCTCGCGTGGGTTTTGCGAGAGCAAAGGACCACCAATGCGCAAAGGCAAGAAGTTTGCGCGATGCGAGCAGTGGGTGATACACTTTATCGTGGAAAACAGCCCGAAAAAAACGACGAGGACGTAGAAGAAACACGCGGGGCGTTCTCGTCGTTCTTTTCGCGCTTTTTTACATGAAGGGTATCACGTCACCCACGCTCGCACCGCGCTAACTTCTTGCCTGTGCGCATTGGTGGTCTTTTGTTCCTCGCAAAACCCACGCGAAGTAAATAATAGGCAGTCGTAGTTGATTGTTGTTATACCTCCGAGAGCAATATGATGCATGCTTGAAGGCGTCGGCGAAGTATCGGGTATGGTTTTCGGAGTCATGGGAGTAATCTACTAAAACTTCCTAATCAAAACGGAAAAAATATTTTTTACCGGAATGTCATTCCAGTAAAAGTCTATTTTACTGGATTATGGGACTGTTTTCACTTCCACTAAAGCCGTAGTTTACCGGAATGTCACCGGATCTTTTACTGGAATGTCACCGGTTGTTTTACAGGAATGTTACCGGATTTTTACCGGAATGTCACCAGACTGTTTTACCAGAATGTCACCGGATTTTTACCGGAAGTTTATTCCAGCAAAAATCTATTTTACTGTATTATGGACTCTTTTCACTTCCAGTAAAGCCAGAATTTACCAGAAGATAACCAGATTGGCCGGAATTTACCGTGTTTTTTTTTCTCTTTTCGGACGTCAACGGAAGGCACTTAGGAGGAAGCCTGTGAACCGTGGTTGGTGTATGTTTACCAGATGCTGGACGATTCGGTAACAATTAAAGTGGTTAGTCGATATAGACCTGAAGCTTCTATGTATTTTTTAACAGGGTCGATACCAGTGAAACAATGTGCACTAGCTGTCGACAAAAGCAATCAGACCAAATAGGAACAACCGAGTTCTTTGTCGCAAAAGATATTTTTCAAGGTACTCACAATGCCACTGAGTAAATTCCTAGACGTACGGTAGTTCAACTAATAAAACCGCGCAGGTGCACCACACACCCACACACACACGTATACTGTCAGTAGCACATCCGCCGCCGTTGAACATCCGCCGCCGTTGAGAAATCACGGGCACAGATCACGACGTCGTCCCTGATATGTCGTCGCCGCGGGTGCACCAGGCGGACACATATACACTGTCACGCTTAGCGATAACCACGACCGCGCGGAACGAACACCCGCCGCCGTTGAGAAATCCCGGGCACACTCACGATGTCGTCCCTGATGCCGTCGCCGCGGGTGCACCAGGCGGACACAAACACGCTCTCAGAAGCACGCTTAGCGAAAACCACGAACGCGCGGAACGAACATCCGCCGCCATTGAGAAATCACGGGCACAGTCTTTTTCGCTCGCTGGATGCTTCTGAAGCCGGACTGACAAAGAGGCGTAAGAAACAGGTCACTGAAAATATTTTCTTTTCATCTGCACACCCAGCCGCTTTGGAAGATGTTCTCATTTGAACCCGTTCGCATTTCTACCTTCTCGTTTTGACCTTCTCATTTCAACCCTGCGCAAAACAACTTTCGCTGTTCTCCCTTTCTCACTTAAACCGTTCTCAAAACGAACTTTTGCGTTTTGACCATTCTAAAAACGACTTTTCTCATTTTAACCTTTCTCATTTCAAATTTTCTCAAAACATAGTTTTTGGTTTTGACCATTCTCAACAAGACTTTTCTCATTTTAATCTTTCTCATTTCAAACTTACTAAAAACATACTTTCTGTTTTTGACCATTCTCAAAACTACTTTTCTCATTTTAACCTTGTACATGATCAGGCTAGGGAAAAGCAACAATTTCAGCATACACTCACGCGAAACCGAGGTAAAGGAACAAATGACATTATGAAGTCCAGGCACCTGAAGCTTTATTACGCCTTGAAATGCTACTTGGAGAATGACATCTAGAGTGCATGCCAATCCACGGCAAGGCGGACGACACATAGGCAAATATACAATGATCGTAGATCTGTACGATCACTCCGGCACCGGTTGTAAATAATTCAATATCCTCGCACGGCATGCTAGATGAGCATAATTTGCATCCGATGATTCACGACTGAAATGAAGAAAAAAATCTGTGCCGGGTAGGAAAGCCCTCAAGCCACGCATCACCGCACCCGCACATTTAAAAACAAAACAAAAACCAAAAAACGCTGCAGGTTTAGGAGGGCGACGGCATTCTCTGGCCTTTGAATGGTCCGTGTGTTGTCGCTGCGGTCTTCTTAGATAGTTTAATCAATTACCATCTTGTCGGAACAAAGCTCCAAGATAAAGCTTTACCGAGCATGGGATCGCATTGAGGTGCGATGACTGATTCTGCGGCAAAAAACGTTTTGTACCATGCGTCTCGAGAAGAGCCGTTCAGTAGCCTAACGATTAGCCATACGATTTGAATGGCATAATGCTTTGCGAATCGCTTGTAACGTGACGGTATGGAAAATAAAATATTTCTGCGAACATATTTTGAATGCAATGTAACCTATACAAAAGTGTTAAAATGATTCATGCGGGGGTGGGCACAGGATCGTTAGCCGCTCCGTGCTGGTGGTTCTTTTGAGTGGTGGCGGCGGCGCTTTGTGAGCGACGAGGTGCACAGTAGGGCAAGAGACCTGCCGCGGCTGTTGCTTTGTGAAGCTGCCGGTGCGGGCGGTAAGCGATCGCCGTTAAGCCTTAAGTCTTAAGTCCACGAAAATGGATCGACGAACATGTTGGAATTGTAATAATATATACAATGGCAACTCTGGCGGGAATTTTGTTTGTTTTTGTGCTTGTTTTGTTTTAGGTATGGTTATTTTTTTATCAAATAACAATTGCTATGGAGTAGCCGGCACTGTTTTAACAATGTCAACATATCCATTATTTTAATTCATTTATATTTAACACAGAAAAAGAGAGACTGGAGAGCACTCCAAAAGGTTGAAACGCCACTTACGTGTTTTGAGACAGAGTATAATTAAGCAATAAAGATTTAAGTGAGAGCGGTATATTTATATACCAAGAATGGCTTAAATAAGAAAAGGCTAAAGCGCAAAGAGCGTTAGGCGTTTGGTTTGAAATATGATGTTCAAATGAAAACGTGTTCAAATGAAAAAGGGTCGAAACGCGAAGGGGGTTTTGGGAATGGGTTCAAACGAGAAGGGTTCAAATGAGATTGGATTCAAATGAGACGGGTATAAATGAGAAAGGGTTGAAACGCGAAAGGTTAAACCGCGAAGGGCGTTTTGGAAATGGGTTCAAGTGAGAAGGGTTCAAATGAGATTGGATTCAAATGAGACGGGTATAAATGAGAAAGGGTTGAAACGCGAAAGGTTAAAACGCGAAGGGCGTTTTGGAAATGGGTTCAAACGAGAAGGGTTCAAATGAGATTGGATTCAAATGAGACGGGTATAAATGAGAAAGGGTTGAAACGCGAAAGGTTAAAACGCGAAGGGCGTTTTGGGAATGGGTTCAAACGAGAAGGGTTCAAATGAGATTGGATTCAAATGAGACGGGTATAAATGAGAAAGGGTCGAAACCGAGGTAAAGGAACAAATGACATTATGAAGTCCAGGCACCTGAAGCTTTATTACGCCTTGAAATGCTACTTGGAGAATGACATCTAGAGTGCATGCCAATCCACGGCAAGGCGGACGACACATAGGCAAATATACAATGATCGTAGATCTGTACGACCACTCCGGCACCGGTTGTAAATAATTCAATATCCTCGCACGGCATGCTAGATGAGCATAATTTGCATCCGATGATTCACGACTGAAATGAAGAAAAAAATCTGTGCCGGGTAGGAAGCCCTCAAGCCACGCATCACCGCACCCGCACATTTAAAACAAAACAAAACCAAAAAACGCTGCAGGTTTAGGAGGGCGACGGCATTCTCTGGCCTTTGAATGGTCCGTGTGTTGTCGCTGCGGTCTTCTTAGATAGTTTAATCAATTACCATCTTGTCGGAACAAAGCTCCAAGATAAAGCTTTACCGAGCATGGGATCGCATTGAGGTGCGATGACTGATTCTGCGGCAAAAAACGTTTTGTACCATGCGTCTCGAGAAGAGCCGTTCAGTAGCCTAACGATTAGCCATACGATTTGAATGGCATAATGCTTTGCGAATCGCTTGTAACGTGACGGTATGGAAAATAAAATATTTCTGCGAACATATTTTGAATGCAATGTAACCTATACAAAAGTGTTAAAATGATTCATGCGGGGGTGGGCACAGGATCGTTAGCCGCTCCGTGCTGGTGGTTCTTTTGAGTGGTGGCGGCGGCGCTTTGTGAGCGACGAGGTGCACAGTAGGGCAAGAGACCTGCCGCGGCTGTTGCTTTGTGAAGCTGCCGGTGCGGGCGGTAAGCGATCGCCGTTAAGCCTTAAGTCTTAAGTCCACGAAAATGGATCGACGAACATGTTGGAATTGTAATAATATATACAATGGCAACTCTGGCGGGAATTTTGTTTGTTTTTGTGCTTGTTTTGTTTTAGGTATGGTTATTTTTTTATCAAATAACAATTGCTATGGAGTAGCCGGCACTGTTTTAACAATGTCAACATATCCATTATTTTAATTCATTTATATTTAACACAGAAAAAGAGAGACTGGAGAGCACTCCAAAAGGTTGAAACGCCACTTACGTGTTTTGAGACAGAGTATAATTAAGCAATAAAGATTTAAGTGAGAGCGGTATATTTATATACCAAGAATGGCTTAAATAAGAAAAGGCTAAAGCGCAAAGAGCGTTAGGCGTTTGGTTTGAAATATGATGTTCAAATGAAAACGTGTTCAAATGAAAAAGGGTCGAAACGCGAAGGGGTTTTGGGAATGGGTTCAAACGAGAAGGGTTCAAATGAGATTGGATTCAAATGAGACGGGTATAAATGAGAAAGGTTGAAACGCGAAAGGTTAAACCGCGAAGGGCGTTTTGGAATGGGTTCAAGTGAGAAGGGTTCAAATGAGATTGGATTCAAATGAGACGGGTATAAATGAGAAAGGGTTGAAACGCGAAAGGTAAAACGCGAAGGGCGTTTTGGAATGGGTTCAAACGAGAAGGGTTCAAATGAGATGGATTCAAATGAGACGGGTATAAATGAGAAAGGGTTGAACCGCAAAAGGTTAAAACGCGAAGGGCGTTTTGGGAATGGGTTCAAACGAGAAGGGTTCAAATGAGATTGGATTCAAATGAGACGGGTATAAATGAGAAGGGTCGAAACGCGAAAGGTTAAAACGCGAAGGGCGTTTTGTGAATGGGTTCAAACGAGAAGGGTTCAAATGAGAATGGATTCAAATGAGACGGGTATAAATGAAAAGCGTCTAAAACGCGAAGGTTAAAACGCGAAGGGCGTGTTGGGAATGGGTTCAAACGAGAAGGGTTCAAATGAGATTGGATTCAAATGAGACGGGTATAAATGAAAAAGGGTCGAAACGCGAAAGTTAAAACGCGAAGGGCGTTTTGGGAATGGGTTCAAACGAGAAGGGTTCAAATGAGATTGGATTCAAATGAGACGGGTATAAATGAGAAAGGGTTCGAAACGCGAAAGGTTTTAAAACGCGAAGGGCGTTTTGGGAATGGGGTTTCAAACGAGAAGGGTTCAAATGAGATGGATTCAAATGAGACGGGTATAAATGAGAAAGGGTTGAAACGCGAAAGGTTAAAACCGCGAAGGCGTTTTGGGAATGGGTTCAAACGAGAAGGGTTCAAATGTGAAGGATTAAATGAGACGGGTATAAATAGAAAAGGGTCGAACGCGAAAAGGTTAAACGCGAAGGGCGTTTTGGGAATGGGTTCAAACGAGAAGGGTTCAAATGAGATTGGATTCAAATGAGACGGGTATAAATGAGAAAGGTTGAAACGCGAAAGGTTAAAATGCAAAGGGCGTTTTGGGAATGGGTTCAAACGAGAAGGGTTCAAATGAGATTGGATTCAAATGAGACGGGTATAAATGAGAAAGGGTTGAAACGCGAAAGGTTAAAACACGAAGGGCGTTTGGGAATGGGTTCAAACGAGAAGGGTTCAAATGAAATTGGATTCAAATGAGACGGGTATAAATGAGAAGGGTTGAAACGCGAAAGGTTAAAACGCGAAGGCGTTTTGGGATGGGTTCAAACGAGAAGGGTTCAATGAGATTGGATTCAATGAGATGGGTATAATGAGAAAGGTTGAAACGCGAAAGGTTAAAACGCGAAGGGCGTTTTGGGAATGGGTTCAAACGAGAAGGGTTCAAATGAGATTGGATTCAAATGAGACGGGTATAAATGAGAAAGGGTTGAAACGCGAAAGGTTAAAACGCGAAGGGTGTTTTGGGAATGGGTTCAAACGAGAAGGGTTCAAATGAGATTGGATTCAAATGAGACGGGTATAAATGAGAAAGGGTTGAAACGCGAAAGGTTAAAACGCGAAGGGCGTTTTGGGAATGGGTTCAAACGAGAAGGTTCAAATGAGATTGGATTCAAATGAGACGGGTTATAAATGAGAAAGGGTTGAAATCGCGAAAGGTTAAAACGCGAAGGGCGTTTTGGGAATGGGTTCAAACGAGAAGGGTCAAATGAGATTGGATTCAAATGAGACGGGTATAAATGAAAAGGGTCGAAACGCGAAAGGTTAAAACGCGAAGGGCGTTTTGGGAATGGGTTCAAACGAGAAGGGTTCAAATGAGATTGGATTCAAATGAGACGGGTATAATGAGAAAGGGTTGAAAACGCGAAAGGTTAAAACGCGAAGGGCGTTTTGGGAATGGGTTTCAAACGAGAAGGGTTCAAATAGAATTGGATTCAAATGAGACGGGTATAAATGAGAAAGGGTTGAAACGCGAAAGGTTAAAACGCGAAGGGCCGTTTTGGGAATGGGTTCAACGAGAAGGGTTCAAATGAGATTGGATTCAAATGAACGGGTATAAATGAAAAAGGGTCGAAACGCGAAAGGTTAAAACGCGAAGGGCGTTTTGGGAATGGGTTCAAACGAGAAGGGTTCAAATGAGATTGGATTCTAAATGAGACGGGTATAAATGAGAAAGGGTTGAAACGCGAAAGGTGAAAACGCGAAGGGCGTTTTGGGAATGGGTTCAAACGAGAAGGGTTCAAATGAGATTGGATTCAAATGAGACGGTATAATGAGAAAGAGTTGAAACGCGAAAGGTTAAAACGCGAAGGGCGTTTGGGAATGGGTTCAAACGAGAAGGGTTCAAATGAGATTATGAAGTCCAGGCACCTGAAGCTTTATTACGCCTTGAAATGCTACTTGGAGAATGACATCTAGAGTGCATGCCAATCCACGGCAAGGCGACGACACATAGGCAAATATACAATGATCGTAGATCTGTACGACACTCCGGCACCGGTTGTAAATAATTCAATATCCTCGCACGGCATGCTAGATGAGCATAATTTGCATCCGATGATTCACGACTGAAATGAAGAAAAAAATCTGTGCCGGGTAGGAAAGCCCTCAAGCCACGCATCACCGCACCCGCACATTTAAAACAAAACAAAACCAAAAAACGCTGCAGGTTTAGGAGGGCGACGGCATTCTCTGGCCTTTGAATGGTCCGTGTGTTGTCGCTGCGGTCTTCTTAGATAGTTTAATCAATTACCATCTTGTCGGAACAAAGCTCCAAGATAAAGCTTTACCGAGCATGGGATCGCATTGAGGTGCGATGACTGATTCTGCGGCAAAAAACGTTTTGTACCATGCGTCTCGAGAAGAGCCGTTCAGTAGCCTAACGATTAGCCATACGATTTGAATGGCATAATGCTTTGCGAATCGCTTGTAACGTGACGGTATGGAAAATAAAATATTTCTGCGAACATATTTTGAATGCAATGTAACCTATACAAAAGTGTTAAAATGATTCATGCGGGGGTGGGCACAGGATCGTTAGCCGCTCCGTGCTGGTGGTTCTTTTGAGTGGTGGCGGCGGCGCTTTGTGAGCGACGAGGTGCACAGTAGGGCAAGAGACCTGCCGCGGCTGTTGCTTTGTGAAGCTGCCGGTGCGGGCGGTAAGCGATCGCCGTTAAGCCTTAAGTCTTAAGTCCACGAAAATGGATCGACGAACATGTTGGAATTGTAATAATATATACAATGGCAACTCTGGCGGGAATTTTGTTTGTTTTTTGTGCTTGTTTTTGTTTTAGGTATGGTTATTTTTTATCAATAACAATTGCTATGGAGTAGCCGCACTGTTTTAACAATGTCAACATATCCATTATTTTAATTCATTTATATTTAACACAGAAAAAGAGAGACTGGAGAGCACTCCAAAAGGTTGAAACGCCACTTACGTGTTTTGAGACAGAGTATAATTAAGCAATAAAGATTTAAGTGAGAGCGGTATATTTATATACCAAGAATGGCTTAAATAAGAAAAGGCTAAAGCGCAAAGAGCGTTAGGCGTTTGGTTTGAAATATGATGTTCAAATGAAAACGTGTTCAAATGAAAAAGGGTCGAAACGCGAAAGGTTAAAACGCGAAGGGCGTTTTGGGATGGGTTCAAACGAGAAGGTTCAAATGAGATTGGATTCAAATGAGACGGGTATAAATGAGAAAGGTTGAAACGCGAAAGGTTAACCGCGAAGGGCGTTTTGGAATGGGTTCAAGTGAGAAGGGTTCAAATGAGATTGGATTCAATGAGACGGGTATAAATGAGAAAGGGTTGAAACGCGAAAGGTTAACTAGCGACTACCACACCACTCTGCACCTCCGGGACGTCTGCCAGCGAAAGACGGTCGGCGAAACCGCGAAACTATTCACCAATGACAAAGTGCATATTTCGCTAGCAATGTGCGCCAGGAGAAATAACTTGTATTAATATTTTTAGGGTAATCTTTTTGACTAGGAAGTTTTAGTAGATTACTCCCATGACTCCGAAAACAATACCCGATGCTTCGCCAACGCCTTTAAGCAAGCATCATATTGTTATCGGAGGCATCAAAACAGTCAACTAAGACTGCCTATTATTTACCTCGCGTGGGTTTTGCGAGAGCAAAGGACCACCAATGCGCAAAGGCAAGAAGTTTGCGCGATGCGAGCATGGGTGATACACTTTATCGTGGAAAACAGCCCGAAAAAAACGACGAGGACGTAGAAGAAACACGCGGGGCGTTCTCGTCGTTCTTTTCGCGCTTTTTTACATGAAGGGTATCATGTCACACACGCTCGCACCGCGCTAACTTCTTGCCTGTGCGCATTGGTGGTCTTTTGTTCTCGCAAAACCCACGCGAAGTAAATAATAGGCAGTCGTAGTTGATTGTTTTTATACCTCCGAGAGCAATATGATGCATGCTTAAATGCGTCGGCGAAGTATCGGGTACGGTTTTCGGAGTCATGGGAGTAATCTACTAAAACTTCCTAATCAAAACAGAAAAAAATATTTTTTACCGGAATGTTATTTCCAGTAAAAGTCTATTTTACTGGATTATGGGACTGTTTTCACTTCCACTAAAGCCGTAGTTTACCGGAATGTCACCGGATCTTTTACTGGAATTTCACCGGTTGTTTTACAGGAATGTTACCGGATTTTTACCGGAATGTCACCAGATGTTTTACCAGAATGTCACCGGATTTTTACGGAAGTTTATTTCCATCAAAAATATATTTTACTGGATTATGGGACTCTTTTCACTTCCAGTAAAGCCAGAATTTACCAGAAAATAACCAGAATGAGCGGAATTTACCGTGTTTTTCTTTCTTTTTTCGGACGTCAACGGAAGGCACTTAGGAGGAAGCCTGTGACCGTGGTTGGTGTATGTTTACCAGATGCTGGACGATTCGGTAACAATTAAAGTGGTTAGTCCATATAGACCTGAAGGTTCTATGTATTTATTTAACAGGGTCGATACCAGTGAAACAATTTGCAGAGCTGTCGACAAAAGCAATCAGACCAAATAGGAACAACCGAGTTCTTTGTCGCAAAAGATATCTTTCAAGGTACTCACAATTCCGCTGAGTAAATTCCTAGACGTACGGTAGTTCAACTAATAAAATCGCGCAGGTGCACCACACGGACACACACACGTATACTGTCAGTATAGCACGTTTAGCGAAAACCACGAACGCGCGGAACGAACATCCGCCGCCGTTGAGAAATCACGGGCACAGTTCACGATGTCGTCCCTGATATTTCGTCGCCGCGGGTGCACCAGGCGGACACATATACACTGTCACGCTTAGCGAAAACCACGACCGCGCGGAACGAACATCCGCCGCCGTTGAGAAATCCAGGGCACACTCACGATGTCGTCCCTAATGCCGTCGCCGCGGGTGCACCAGGCGGACACAAACACACTGCCAGAAGCACGCTTAGCGAAAACCACGAACGCGCGGAACGAACATCCGCCGACGTTGAGAAATCTTGGGCACAGTCTTTTTCGCTCGCTGGATGCTTATGGAGCCGGACGGACAAAGAGGCGTAAGAAACAGGTCACTGAAAAATATTTTTTTTCCATCTGCACACCCAGCTGCTTTAGAAGATAAAGGTCGCACACATGGATCGAGAAGCCGAGACTGAGCGTTCGTTCCTGGCCGGCCGTTGCTTGTTGACGGACAAAGAAACCGGTTTTCTTAAAAAAAAAAAAAAAAAGTCAGCAAAACGATTTTTTCGCATTTTCCCCACGAACCCAATGCGAGGTAGAGAGGGTGCGTGGGGACTCGTCCTTGGTGTGAGGCAGCATAATTACACACCCAGTCCCCGGCTCGTCTCGGATTCCCCCTCCCCTCGCGTCGGCTTCGAGTGAAGTTCGGTAAACAGGGAAGCGAGTCACCCGTTTCGGGTAAGATTTCTAGCAAAACGGTGTCGTCTGGTAAACGAAAGTGGCTGCCGGTGACATTCCAGCGAAATCTGGAAAGCCGATGCCGGTGAAATTGCAGCGAAATCTGTTTGCCGGCAAATAATCTAGCAAAGACTGGTAATCTGGTTTCGGATGAAAACGGGTGAAAGTGCCCACATTTTTGGATCGTCAAAACAGTTCACTGCACGCACTTCTTGAGGATTGCAACGTCGTCCCGAGCTAAAACTCGCACTCACGAGAATGCCGCCTGAGTGGTCTCGTACCTGCTCTGGCCCCGACGTTTGCCTGTCGCAAATAGCAAGTTGCCGGTGATCGCTGCCCACCTTTTTGGATCGTCAAAACAGTTCGCTGCTCGCACTTCTTGCAGGATTGCAACGTCGTCTTGAGCTAAAACACGCACTCACGAGAATGCCACTGCATTGGCGGCCACCATTACAAACTCGGTCCCCCTGCTCGTCTTGGCTTCCTTGCCTTTAGCCGTTCCCCTTGCGTCGGCTTCCTGTGAAGTTCGGTGTCCGTCAAACGAGAGTGGCTTCCGGTAGGATTCCAGCGACGGGTAATTGAAAGCGGTTCTGGTAAAACTTCCAGCGAAAGTGGCTGCCGGTAATATTTCCACCAAAGACTGGTAAACTACGCTGTTTTTTTGGTGAAAATAAGTGGAAATTAACCCATTTCCACCGAATGTCACTGGAAGTTTTTGCCGGATTTTTCAATAGGGTGACCCTAAAACTATTTATACAAGTTATTTCTCCTGGCGCACATTGCTAGCGAAAAATGCGCTTCGTCATTGGTGAACAGTTTCGCAGTTTCGACGACCTTTTGTCGTTTGCAGACGACCCGGAAGTGCAGAGGGGTGCGGTGATCGCTAGAGGCGATATGTCTCGACCGCAAGGTGCACTTATACTTCAAAGAGCAATCGCCAGGTGGCTCTGATAGTACCGCGGGCCACGAGGAGCGGTGTTCGCCCTTATATTGATCGGGATAGTACGCGAGCCGCTCAGAGAGGTCAGTCAGGCTCAGTGTTGGATGTTCGTGTGGTGGGACGGCAGATTTTATCAAGACGGCAGTTCGTTGTATACTGCATGACAGTTGATAAAGCACTGATGCTTTTTTTCGTAATTTACTGAGTTACTGAAGAGCATCAAGCTGTGTAACTTAAGTCTGCTGTCTAGATGAACACTATCCGCGACCGTAGTAGTTTTTAAAACATTTTTTTTAAATTAAACATAATAACAACTCTTTTAATAAATACCAACGTTCGCTTCTTGGTATGAACCATGCCTAGCCCCGCGCATCCCAGGAAAGGTTTGCTGCAGTCTGGTAACCGGCAAGGGCCCTCTTTGCCGCTAAATAAACGTTTTTTTTTTGGTTTTTTTTTGGTTTTGCAGGCAGAGTTGATATTTGTGAACTACGGAACATATGAAGACTTCGACAAGCTGGAAGAAGAAGGCATCAGTGTCGCCGGTTTCATCTGCCTGGCGAGATTCGGCATGGCCTCCCAAGGAGATAAAGTAAGAAAGACATTGTTATTCTTTTGAAAGAGTCATGTTAGATGCAATCAGTTTCGAGCTTGTTGGGATACTTATCTGAATATTTTTAATTTTGCTGCTGCCCCTCATTTTATTTTTAATGGTTAGGTTCGAATCTGCGCGGAGCGCGGCGGCATCGGAGCCATACTCTTCGGTGATCCCTCGAACATGGCCCCCAAGGGAGAGGATTTCGTCTTTCCCCAGAGCCAGTACGTTGGTGGTTCGGCAATGGAGCGGGGATCCCTGGATTTTTCGCAGGACTCGGAGACTCCCGGGTACGCCTCCATACGTGAGTAACACGCTGGTACTTACAGCTACGAGAGCCATATACCGATGTAACTGAGTACGGTTGGTATAATGAGCAAGGCTCAAAAGTGTGAGACAGTCATGAGCAGTATGAACCGCGTAATTCACTCGTGAACCGTTGTGAGTTCACAAAAAAAAAAAAGCACTGTGCTTAGCAAACTCAAAACAAGAAAAAAAAAAAACTTAACTTGGACACAAATCAAATATTAAGCCACCTGACATGGTAACTGGCAGCTTAAGACGCGTAATGCGTGGCGAGTCCAAAGCAATTCATTTTGTTGCTCCCAAGCCAATGAGCTCGTATTTTGCGCCGTTCTTAGTGGTTAACACTAAAAACGCAGCAAAAAAAAAAAAAAGCAACGACAACAAAAACACTCGGAGGAAGCAGTTTAAGCTAAAGATGCCACGCCCGGCGCTGTTTGAGCTTCCAGTGATTATAAGATAGTTCGCGCTATTCCGACATTGAGACTTTCAACATCGTACCAGGCTACTCCGCCGCTGTTTAGGTCACCCACCACAGGCTGTGGTCGCGTTAAAGTTCATTAGCTTTAGGACAGGTTTGAGATCAAGATGATTGCAACTTTAAAATCTGCGCACAATAGAATATGCAGCAACGAACTCTCCCATCTGTTGGCAGGGAAAGACATCTTAGGCTCAAAAGATATTCAAGCTTACTAGATGTCTGCTGAAACAGATTTTTGATGAGTCGCTGCGGCTATTTCAAAATAGCGCGTTTGCACTGTAAGTAGAACGTCCTGTTTCTAGGCTGTAAGCTGGTGCGAAAAATGACGAAACTTTACCCCAATATTCAGTTTAGATTCCAACAACCTCAAATAGGAGGAACGATTCGAAAACAATTCAGATGGTTTGTTATTAATTCCTTACCCTTTCTACTGGAGAAAGTCTTCGTTATTATAGTGAACAATTATTTGCGTCAAATGAGGGCGTCCTTTTTTCCACTTTTTTTCTTTGCTGGTGATCCTGACGAGCAGAAGAGCAGAACCCCGTAAATTTGTATTTGGCTGGTGGCGCAATAAAACAACGCGTGGGTGGTATACATATTTTACAAAACGTAGAGACCGTTCAGTGCTTTAACTAATTTTTTTATAAGCTAACATTTATCTGTCATGACTATTGAATGTGGATTAATTCCTTTTCGTAGCTGAGGATTTGAGGGTTATAGATACATCCACATCCGGCCTGAGCAAGATACCAGCGCAGGTCATTGGATACGACGATGCTCGGGTTCTTCTCAAGTGAGTCGTTTTTATTTTTTACAAGGGGCACATATGTCGGTCATTTTACACCTGGAGATCCCTATGATCTTAGAAACAATCTGAGCAATGCAACACACAAACGGTAGTTTTCTGATTACGTACAAACTTTAATTGAGGTGTTTGGCCAATACCACCTAGAACACAAGGCCTGCGCGTTTCCTCCTCTAAACGTCATCACTAGTAGATCCCCTCAGCGCCCCCTAGGCAGCCCGGATGAGCACCATCGTCTGCTACATCGTCTGCTCCATCGCCTGCTTCAGTAGTCGTGCTCAGAACGAGCTCGCATTGCTAAGACAGGCAATCTTGATGGTGTGGCATGCACGTTGCAAGTGAACTGTGGCAGCTCGTTATTAGCTCGCGCTAAGCAGTCGCGCACTTAGCTGTGGCCGCCAGTAAATGCGGCGTAGTTCCTCCGAAAATCCACGGGAGCGGCGGCGAACGCCTCTAAAGGACTCGGAGTCTACGTGAGCAGACGCTTTGCGAGCCCCGTTTCGCCACCCCAACAGCTGAAACAATGGACCTTTTCCACATACCGACGGCACCAGGCGGTGGCTGCACGAAAACGCGACTTTAAAGAGGGGCATCCGTGGCGTCCGTCCAGACGTCGTGCTTTGCTTTCCGTCCACTTTCTTTTTTTTGTGTAACGCAATTATATGTATGCTGAAATTACGCGTTCTACTCGTTGATTCACAGCGTCCTTCCGAATTTCCTCGATTTCTGGTACCGACTTCCGCCGCTTGGCATCGGGCGCTCGCGCGTGCGCAGAACGCTTCTCGGAAAAGGTCCATTCATTACGGTCAGTCCGCTTGCGAAGCGGAATCCACTGATCGCAACTGTAACGACAATCAAATAAAAACGCGCGCATAAACAAAGATAAAGCAGTCTATTTAGCGGTCTCAAAAGCCACTCAGGGGATCACACGAGTTTGGAGCGCATCTGGGAAGCGGAAAAAATGCGTTTAACTACTCGAAGTACGTCGTAAGAGGTTACTGTTAATCCGTTACAGACTGTGTTGTCACAGTTTCTTACCTATATAGGTGATCATTAAAACGTGCGCAAACAACATGTTAAGATTACCAGAGCAAACGAACCAGCCGCTGCAGCATAACAAAAACAAAAAGTAACAAGAAAATGACCATGCAAACACTTTCCAAACTTTGCAGGAAAGATGGGGTCCCCTTCTCAGGCGAAAATAAAGAGAAATGGGGAACAGGTAGCAAACAACGGCGAATACAACAAAACGTTAGCAGACGATAGAAAGATACAAATCACTCAGCAAAGAAACTCCTTCAACGACGACGAGCTTTGCGGCGCTTAGGGAAAAAAAAAAAAAAATAGAAAGCAGCAGCATAAAAGACAAGAGCTGCACTTTTTTTTTTTTTTTAGTGGTTTGTTTTAGCTTACTTTTAATGTTGCAGCACCTTAATTACTCACGTTTGTTCGGTCTTCGGGAAGCGGAAGAAGGATTTTCTAACACATCGCAAAACCTTGTATTTGCAGTGGTATAGGCAGGACAAGACATGCCTGCCATCTCCAAGTATGCTCTGCTGTATGCCCGAAGGCGGCCGGTTGATCCACAAACGATGACCCATAGCAGACGTTCCGGCGTAGACAAATAAAATTCGAATATAAATGTTTAATGAACTTGCACTTATTTAATATATTTAATAAATACCAAAAAGCTCGTATGAAGATTTCGGATTAGAAACTCAATCGACGGCGAAAATAGGAGGTTATCGCAGACGACAGTAGAAGAAAGCAACAACAAAGTTGCAGACGGCCCTCAAAATGTCCGGGCACAGCGTAGCAGACGGACTGGCGGTAGTAAGCGCCGAAGTGAAGAAAAGAGAGCAAAAACTAGGTTCAAACAAGGCAAAACAAAATGCGCGATGGTCCGAACGTCAAGTCAACAAAAAACACACACAAACACACACGCAAAAAAACATAAAAGCAGGAGGAAGAAAGAACGCGACGTCGTAGCTCCTCCTCAAAAAAAAAAAAAAAAAAAAAAAAAAGTAGACTGAAAAATGGAGAGTTGTTGACGGCGGTCCAAAGGGTGCCGACTTTTGTCGTAAAAGGCGACGAAGACGTAAGTCGTCCGGGCGCTAACAATCGCAATTTGTGTACCGTATATAACGTGACCGAAATCACCTTTTTTTTTTTTTTTTTTTTCACTACGACGCTCTCCTCGTTTTATTTATTTTTTTTTTTGGACGCGCTAGAAGTCTGCTTTTCTTGTAACTCCGCTTTTATTGATTTCAGTAATAGCGTCAGATTTGCATGTGCACAATCGACTTCTTCCAGAGCATACTGACATCGCAATAACGCCCGTGGTTCGAAATTGCCTTTTGCTTCTTCATCCTATTCGCAGCTATTTGTCAAAGCGGTTATAAGCGAGACATTCATAAGAAATGGGAAGTGCCACAACAAAACAAATTAATTGATAAGAACAGTAATGTTCAAACGTAGCTACGTTCTAAAATGTTTGTACATTGTCCTTTTTTCGAAAGACAATGCGAAAGTGCATTCGTGCTTTGTTTCGCTTACATAAGTTGTGACAGAGTGTTTTCTTCAGGAGAACCCCGAAATTGCAACCTGAAAGCTCTAACATCCTTCCCACATGAAGCAAATGACCTTCACTTATGTAGTGGTACCTTTTTTTGTAAGATTCAAAGCAGCGAATACCCGTGACCAGTTTTTTTCATTGGTCACCTCGCACGGAAATAGGCGAAACTAATGCGTCGCGGAGAATTTGTCTGCTAGCGGAGGCTCCGAGCTCCCTAAGGACTCTGCGATCACTTTTCGCCCGCGCTCCGCCGGGAGCCCCTACTCTCGTCAAGCTCACCCTGTTTGCCGCTCTGGGCGGGTTGGGGATCTACTAACGAAACGCCATGCGCAGGCCTTGTGTTCTAGGTGGTATTGGTTTGGCGGACAAGACGCAACAGAAGGCTTTTATATAAGCAGTATTCACTGGGCGCCATATTTGTGGGTGATGTCTACAGCGCATGCTCTGAACGAGCCCACAATAATAGGCTGCCAAGACCGGCAATCTTGATGGTGTGGGGTGCACGTTGCAAAATAACTGTGGAAGCTAGCCATCAGCACGTGCTCAGCATAAGCGCACACAGATATGGCCGCCAGTGAATACACCCTATAACTGTAGCGGCGCGCCTCACCAACAAAGAAGACGCTGCAGCCCGTCAAGAGCCACGTGCGCCCACTTTTGCATAAAGTAACGGGGAGGTGCACGCGCGAGCGTTCGATGAAACAGCAAACTTTCACCTCAGATCGGAGTTGGTCGCAGCATTTATTTCACCCGTAGCGAAACGAACTTTAAACGCGCCTGCACAACTGTAGATACACGGAGTTACACAAATAGTCATTTAAGTTATTATGTTATTTCTTGTAAACTATTAGACCCTGACGATAAAGGTTTAAGAAAACAAATTACGAATAAACGACACAGAAGTTTTAAACACAATTGGAGTCTGTTGTATGTTCTTTGCTCTCTAAATGTGCCCTTAGTTTTGAAATATTACCTCAGTCCCTCTCCTACAGTATCCACATATGAACCTGAAACTTATACGTGCTGCTGGTTTTGATTTTTTTAACTCTGCTAAATTTTTTTCAATATCCCGGTCACTGCGAGACTTTAAACACAATTCAGGATAATATAACACCAGCTAAAAGTCTTACTCACTGCAGATATTTTAAACGCCAGCCGCCAAACGGTGAACTTGACATTTCGCAAATTATTCGTTGCACTCATAGGATTTCACCTGGATTTCACCGTTCTACACCGCGTCTTGATTCCAGACGCGGTGTAGAACGGCTCAAGCTCCTACACAAAATAGTGAATAATAACTGTGCACTTAATCGGGAAAAATATGTTAGTTTTGTTACTGAATCACGCACTCGAAGCTTCCATCCATTAAATCTTGTACCGTACAGAGCCCACCTTAACAGTTTTAAATATTCTTTTTTTCCTCGAACGGTAGAAAACTGGAATAACATAAATGGATCAGTTCGTTGTCTCGATTTTGATAGGTTTGTATTAGAAATACAGTAAGTGTTCTGGTATGGTGCCTGGAATCTGTAATTGAAGTGTATGTGATTGTTTTGTACTCTTTTTTATATTGCATTTTTCACGGTTTTCTAAGTTTTGTCTCGTAGGGTGTCTACATCTTTAATCGATGGCCTTTTTTGAATGTATATGTATGTTTTCTCTCCACTCCTGCAATGACCTCATCGAGGTCGCAGTATTTTGAAATAAATAAATAAATAAATGACGAAACTCTAGGCGGCTTAGGAAAAATGCAATACTCGTTAGGGCTTCACATGTGGTTGAGCTCTGTTTCCAGATACTGTATATTTAGAAAAAGCGTGTGACGTTTTCAGCCACTTCCGAAGGCTTGGAGCGCTTGACAGGCGGCTAAAATACGGGAGGCGATCGTCAAAAAGGGCTGTCCGCACCCAACACAATGCCCGCCAAATTTTAGCTGACACGATTTTCGCGCCATATGAGAGCGCAAGCAAATCCCTCCCGCTTAACTGGGGGTGTCAAACTGTGTCCGCTAAAAATCGGAATGAGTCTTACTTTGTGTAAGCAGCCTTCAACGGGTCATAAGAAGCGCGAGCGGAGCTCCAATAATATGAACATTGAAAAGCGTTGGAAAACGATCGTACGCGGCTGGGCTCGCATATACGAATAATGACAAATTTGTCGTTCGTGCGCGCTTAGCATAACACATGTAACCTACCTGAAGGGGCGTTCTCTTTGTCATCTCGTTACACGTTGACGAACTACCGATCTTTGTGGAAACCGTAGCGAACCATACCTGGGTGCACCACTCGTTGTCCTCTTGCAGCTTGCTTGGAGGAAAGAATTGGACCACGGAGGGAGGGTTTAATTTCACCTACCGAACGGGACCCTTTGCGTCCAACCACACGGGAAAGTGAGTAAATTGCTTTTCAGAAGAGGGGCATGCACCCTGGAGCAGCTGTTACGTCCCAGTTTACATCCCGCTCCGCTGGCTTTGGTGGCGATCAAGAACAGCGTGCATAAAAAAAAAAAGTTTTTTTTTTCTTTACTGCAAAAGTAAACTATGCACCGACGAACGCTCGCTCTCCATCAAATTGTAGCGCTACAGGTTTAAATCAGGTGCCAAGGTTTCAGCACAAACCATTACCTTAATAAAAAAAAAAAAAACTAATATTTTTAATTTTCCACCTGGAAACTGTGGCCAATTTCCGCCGGTTAATTTTGGTTAACTTGCGCATTTGAGATTCGTGCCTTTGAGTGTTCTGTCAGCCACATTTTCTCATCGAAAATAAAAAAAAAAGTTCAAATAACATTTGAATAAGATTACGGTAAGTGCTGAAATTTTGGCATGTGTTTCGAACCGCTAGGGCTAGATTTGGGCGGAGAATGAACGTTCTTTAATTCGTAATTTATTCTTGCGGTAAACAACAACAAAAAAAAACCCGAAATCTTGTAAATATTTTCTGTGCACCAGATTAGGACATGTTTTAAGTATTATGCAATGGCGGACGCTTGTCTATTGCCCGTAAAAAAATCCTTAATCGTAGAAAAAGATTAAAACATTACTCGACACTCTTTTTCATGCGAAAAACAGTTATACAAAACAATCAGTATCTCGAGGAGCGTTTTAAGCATTTAAGCTTCGATACTAACAGAGGACGTGTTATACTTCCCAGTAGAACAAAATACAAAAAAAAACATACGCTCACACGTCTCCTATCCCATAACATCATGTGAAACAACCATACAACATATCATATGCATTTTTTTCATCGAACAATGCGCCAGTGATTTCGATGTTTGGCCATGGTTGTTTACCATACTCTCTGTCAAATGGCACATAAATGGTATTGCTTTCTTTTATTTTAATAATTGTGCAATAGACCAATCTCACTAGCCAGTTTTACTACGCCACCGCTGCCGCAATGCATCAAGGGAGCTTTAGTCTTTCTGCACGTGCGACAACCTCACTGGAGCTCTGCGCGTGTGGAGCATGAGGCGGCACGAGCCGTCTTGTGCACTGCTGCCTACCTCCTGCGAACTAAAGTTATGGCGGCGTCACGCATGCGCCGAACGCTTGGTGAGATCGGTCTTTTAGCGATATTTTAATTAAACATATGGTGCGCAAAGAACCAACAATATTATGTGTGATTTATAATTATAATACGTGTACACGGTAAGGGAGGTTGTCTTCAAACAGCTAAATCGGTAAATTCCGCAAATAAAACTACCTAATTCGTTATTTATTTTTTCACATTTTTTGTATTTTATTCTAGGATATTTACATGAGATTAACATAACTTTAGAAAATAAACTCACAAAAAATGTCATAAAGTTACTAAATAGAGTGACATTGCGTCCTGCAAAATTTATGTACTTACGCGTCTTTCGCTGAGCATTCTCTATCTCCCGACGTCGCACCTAGGAATGATATAATACACGTTCTTAACGCGAGGCCCTTTGCTTTTCTGCAAGTGCTATTGTCAGATTTCCAGCAAAATGTGAAAGACTAGTATATTCAGAGGATGGTTAAAAACTTGAAATAATACTAGGACACCTCAGTTCAGACATTTCCCAAACGTTTCACTCATGAGAGGGGTGTGTGTACAATTAAAATGTCTTTGTTATGGCATATCTGGGGTTATTGGCAATTTTCAAAATCGACGCGTAAGAGAATTCGTCCGATTGTCATGTTTGACGTGTGTCTTCCACAGGAAAGTCCGCCTGAGTGTGAACAACATCGTGAAGCGACTAGTGGTTCATGACGTCATCGGTATTATCAGGGGAAAAGAAGAGCCAGGTAAGTTTTCTGCCCCGGTGAAGTGTTTTTTTTTTTTTTTAACAGACAAACGGGCATTTTTTTAGGGCGAAGTGGCTAAAGAGACCGCTTAAATGCATGGTCTATGTACCATAGTTTTATCGGAACAAGGACGGTAACACTAATTTTGGAGTGTTTGGAGGGAGGGTTTGACATTTTTGCTCATAGCTCTGAGGTCAATTTTTGGCCATTTTTAAGTTTCACAGTTGTATCGGGGGAATCAGTGATATAGTTGGCATTATTGTGTTTCACGCCCCAAGATGTTGATGATTGGCATATATTATTATTATCTAATTTCATGGACTTTAAATATTATTGTTGTTACACCATGTGCCCTAGGCTTCACAAATAGCGCGTAAGAGTTCGAAAGTCTGTGAGGTGATCACGGCAAATGTAGAGAACGCAACAGTCAAATATGTTAGGCTAATGAGCATTTAACACACAAAAAACGTTTCTGTGCGCTTTCATACTGTTTAGTTTCTTTGGTTATTCCTCAAAACAAATACTAATATCAGAAAAAAAAGAACTTCATACAAACTCGTGGAGGCCATGGTGGCCTCCACAAGTTTAAGGGCATATTATTCATGATATAAGTAGGCTAATTACTAAACTTCGATTATTAACTTTTTAATTATTGGTTTTAAGGTCATGTTACGATGACAGTATTCACGGCAATTACTCTTTGAGGCAATAACAGCTAAAATACTTTGCCAAACTGCAAGACGCTTTTTTTTTTTAATACTAGAGTATATATTCATTGATAAATTTTCCCATTTCTTAGCTCGATTCGAAAATTCCGCGCCAAAAGAGCGCCGTAACCCCCTGCCTAAAATCATGCTTGGAGAGTGACGTAGTCGTTTCAGTCATGTCGTCCCAAATTTGGCAGCGTGCCTTTCCTTGGTGGGTGCGCCGAGGACATGGTGAAGATGGCGCTCGTTTAACTCTCAGTCCCTTTAACAAAATGTATGTTGGAATTAAAATCGAACTACCAGTACACACGCACATTAAAAAAGGTCAACTCAATGTATCGACTTTAAGGAAGTGCAGTTATTGAACAGATTTGTAACACACAAACCTATATGGCAGTATGACGGAAGAAAAGAAGCCCTAAAAACTAAACATTTATGTCCCTATGTTGACGCACGCCAATCTCCAAGGCACGTCCTTCAATGATCACAAGTACCTGCCGCTGTATAACGTAAGGTGTTTTATAGTGCACGCATCTGTTGTTGCGATGTCAGGTCATATGTCAATCGATGATCGTACGATTTGTTTTTTTCTTGTGAGTTCGTGATACAGCTTTTGATATTTTGGGGCTCTTAGTTCTTAGCTTTGACATGCCTTAACCTTGGTCCTTGCTTCTCTATAAATTTGGTTCACGCTATCCCTTCGTCTTCTAATCGAAATATATCAGAATCCGGTGCTCAAAGAGCAGTAAAACCCTTATGAACCTTGTCCGACTAGTGGAATAACAAGAAAACACTACTTGTAGACTTGTCAGATACAGTGTTCTGAAAACCATTTTGCACCGAACCGTCACCAACTGGTCACAAAAGCAACACATTTGCGAATAAGAGGTACTTGAAAAGAGACCCTTTGTAAGCCTTAACGTTGCAGTAGACGTTTCGTTAAAATCCTTTGCTTTTTTAGCGTTAAGTGTCAAAATATAGACTGGCAGTTCTAGCAGTCCAGGTGGTTCTCTTTCAAATACTTTCTACAAATTTGGCTAGTCTAAAGAAGGCGAAAGACTTCTTTGAACACGCGGCAATACAGAGCATTACTCCACTAGGCAAAAAACTGTGTTTGTTCTGTACCTATGGAGGTAGTTTAACACCTGTGACTTTGGTGCAGAAAAGGAAAAAAACAACTTTTAGTCGAAAGAACAGACAATGAAGGAAACGTCTCAACGTCTGTACCACAGTCTCAGACTCTCAGGTGTTAAACGACATAAGTAGCTACTACCAGCTCGCCTGTGCACTTACAGTATTTTCACTTTGTTCTTTAGGTGGACAAAAACCAGACCCTGTCGCTCTAGTAGTACGAGACCGCAAAAAGAGGATCTTTGAGACCATTTCGTAAAGAGTGGTATATCTTGAAGATGAATCACGTAGGACAAATGCGTCTTCTATGTCGCAGGTCAATTCAGCGTGACAGGCAACCACCACGACGCGTGGGGCTTCGGGGCCAGCGACCCGTCATCGGGAACGGCCGCGCTGCTGGAGACGAGTCGAACCCTGGGCGACATGGTGCGACGCGGATGGAGGCCCCGGCGCTCCATCGTCATCGCCTTCTGGGCTCAAGAAGAAATGGGCAACGCGGGCTCCAGGGAATGGGTGGAGGTGCTTAAAGGTCCTTCTTTGCTCCGGTGCCTTCAACACGTCTTCGGCTGCTGTGTTTGCTGTCCTATCACGTTGATCAAGCGAGGTGGTACCGAAATGGCAACAACTTGCATCACAGGAGCTGGTATCTCATGCTCTGAAATGTCGCGATTCTGGCAGTTGGTTTTGACAAAAAAACTGTCGAAAAATGCCAACGATGTCGGTCGCGCCGTCACAGTTCGTGTCTGCTTTCGTTTCCGTCAGCTTGCAGCAGAGTGACCTGCAGCTGTGTAACTTGCAGCAAAACAGGCATCTGCCAGATCTATTTCTGCTGATGTGCCTCTGCCGGGATCGCGGCATGCAGCAGCACGACACTTTTATGATGTCATCAGGCAGAAGTACAAAGACCACTTTTGAGAACCCGGCACGTGTTCCAGACACAGTACGTTTATCAGGTTGTGCAGATTGTCTGCCTTTCTGAGATGCCTTCAGTCACTAGGAACGAGTAGGTGACTACATGTAATACCTGCCCGCCTATTCAGTACTCTAAGTGAACTGCCGTGTTTTATCCCGCATTTATAGTTTTAGTGTCTCGTTGCAGGAGAAGGCGTTTGCTTTCTGATGTCGTCACAAATGGCGAACGCCCGCCTTTATTCTTGAGGGCGCAGCACATTAAACGGTCATACATGTTGGGTGTAAACACAGTCTCTTCAAAATATTGCAACGTATGTAATATCACAGTTCCTAAACACTGTTTTAAGTGTGTCTTCACGTATAAACGTGAAAGTAAAAAAAAAACAATATACTGGGATGCTCCCGTCTGCTCCTATACCTGGTAATAAAGTAAATAAAGTAATATATGCCTTTCTCTTTCCCACGATCCTTTAATTTCCGCAATTTGCGCTTAAAATTACAGTATTGAACTGTAGGATCTTGTTAATCACAGTGAACGCTTTTATTTTATGTCAGGAAAATATTCACCTCCTGATGCACAGTGCTGTGGGTTACGTCAACATCGACTCCTGTGCCAGTGGTGAGCTGTCATTAGTTTTCCTCGAGTTCGCAATAATTTTCCAGCCTTTTAATTCAAAACGTTTTTTCCGTCTAGTTGCTCACTTGTTTTTACAACAAATAACGAGATTTGTCAGTGCAGTCTGAGGCAAATAAAAGGCTTTGGAATGCGCTTTTCAATAGTTGTAAGATTTGTTGTAAACAAGGTCTACTGAAGATATCAATAATTCAAATATTTTTTCAAGGCTATTGCAGTTTAAAATAGTTCGTTTGCTTTTAGAATTGAGTATCATAAATAATAAATTCAATAACATTTTTATTAAATATTTAGAAACCTGAATTACACTACATAGCGCCTTTCGGGAGGTTCATCCAAAGATCAAGCATTAACTAACTTGTAGGCTTTCTTTACTGAATTACAGGTTCGTTGTTTGCAGCCCAGGCGTCTCCTTCGCTGCAAAACATTGTTCACAAGGCACACGACGTGGTAAGATAAATGCTATGCTTGATCGATGCTTAGACAGCCTCGAACGATTGTAATTGGGATAGCGTTCTTTAAAAAAAGTTCTTTAAATGCTTCAGAGACTCATTGAATTGCAGAGAAATAACGCCTATAATCTCGCCTCAGATACAAATTGAACAACCTAAAGTCTTTCTAATTGTAGAAACATCTGTTTGTTGTATGCCACTCTTTATGTAATACCCCCTATGGGGGTCCTTAAGGTCTTTAAATAAATAAATAAATAAATCTTGAGGTAGGCGCTATTCGCGACTCCAGCAAAACGGACGCCACCAAGCGGGAAAACCGGAAACCAGCCGGAACAGGTCGCTTTGCGCCCCTCCGCGTCTCTGGTGGCTTTCGCGGACACGTGTTGTCGGCGCGGTGGCGAACAATGTAATTTGACGAAGATCCGAATATTTCTTAAGTTTGCTTGAGTGTTCATTAGTAAGGTGAAGCCTCAGTAGATTGTTTTCTTCCATCACTTGTTTGAAAGCCCGTTTACTCCACACCACAGGGTCGCGAACTTTCGATTTCTTGGATGGGGAGGAATCACGGAAAAACGTTTTGATTTCTTGTCTGTCTTGAATCACATTCAAAGTGACGACTAGTTGGAAACTGATAAGTGTTTTCTTTATACGGATGTAGAACACTGGACTGAGTGCGACAGACGATCTGTTTCACTGGAGGAAACACCAATGTTGCAGTCAAGTGAATGGGAAGGTTCGATAGCTGCTTTTCTTGAGTTTGGTTCTGTTCGATTAGCTTAAAGTTTGAGCCACCCACGCCGGTTGGTGCGTTGGCTATTCCTCTTGGCTGCTTTTCGCCGAAAAAGCCTCTGGACCACACCAAAGGAGTTGGGCTGATTTCGTAATTACTTGATTCCGGAAAACCTGCTTGCTGCATACGATTAACGACGGAAATTGTCTGCTTTCAAAAGGTGGGGGACGCGTCTCACAAAGTTAGAAGCTGACACGGCATTATGATCCATCGCGCCTCCAATATTTATATTACCCCGTCGAACCAGCAGCAATATACGTCTACATTGCTCAGGTTGACCGGCCGCAAAAAATACCCATTTTCTCCGTTCAGGATTCGAAGTCAAGTTTAATGCAGAGAGGTTTTGCGTGAATCTCCAATGAAGACTCTCTTCAGCTTGTCCGCATTCGTCTCCGTGCTACCGGCTAGAACCACTTGGCAGAGTTTAAGTAGTATCTCTTAGTTTGTCAAATATACTTTTATTCAGCAGTTCACTTAATAGCTAGTCAACTAAGCTAATATTTCAACCCGAAGAATATACAAATTGCGCTTTAGTGGGACATAGTACGTAATATAATACATAACCCGCATATTCATCAAAATGACTTCTCGATTGCTACTAAAACCTGAATTGAAATACAAGTATCAGCTGCTTTGTGGGGCGCCAGCGGGTTAACATGCTCCTGGGCTCAAGAAGCGCTTGCTTAATTTTCGTAATTTTCCTGCAGCCTGTGTTTTGACCGAGCAGACGACTGGAGCTGTTTCTTAAACGCGGATACGCAGAAAAGCTCGATTTCGCGGACAGATAAGTCGCATGGTCGAGGCATGCGAGTTAGCTGAAATTTACTCTCGGTGGAACAATTCTGTAGTCATCGCCGCTTTCCTTAGCTGATCAAAGCTGATTAGGGTCTATTACCGTCTCTCCGGAGTTCCGGAGTCCATAGTTTTGGTTTTGAACAAAATCTCCGAAACGAAAGTTTGACACGAAAAGAACAAAAACACACCGGGAAAACAAAACTATGCTCTGCAAGTTTATGTGCACCGGCTACACTTAACCGTCGCAGTTCAAATACGTATCAAATAGGGCATTAAACAAAAAGATATTTGTTAAATTGAATGCGCCACCTGTTCAGGTGGCCCGGCCGAGCCGACACGACTTGGACCCAGCGGCCATGTTTGTTAAGTGGTGGCGCCCCTATAGGTCGCTGGGGTCGCGAATATTCGTCGAAATGAACAAAAAGCAAGTTAGTAATCTTGAAAAAAAAATTAGAAAGAATACTTTCCTTTATTTTTTCACTGCACTTAATGCCACTTCTGGCGTAGTAGTTGTATAACGTTGAGACCAATTCGACCGGCTCAAAATGTGGAATTGCGACAGCCTACAAGAGAGCGGCGCCCAGAAAAGTTAAGTTCGTGCATTCTACCCGTGTACATACCGGTTTGCGTTGACCACCCATTGATCAAACCTCAATTGGAGCAGTTGCGGCTTGCACGCTGAAGCAATGATGCCGGCATGTTCCGTCTGAAGTTGTAGTGGAAACTATATGCAATTGAAATACTCGATTATTCCGATCTGCAAGCAAAGAAAAGTAAATGTTTCGTCAGAATACTAAAAGCCATACGAAGAAGGTATGAACTAATCCGACAAGCAGATAGACTAGCAGACACACTCCGCATTCTATGAATACACTATTGCCAGTGACCCCTAAAACAGCAACAATGAGCATGCAGCCTTTTCAGCAATCATGAGTTCCTTAGCACCAGCGACATTAAGGCGGAG
The DNA here is from genome assembly GCA_013358835.2 of Ixodes persulcatus. NCBI lineage: Eukaryota > Metazoa > Arthropoda > Arachnida > Ixodida > Ixodidae > Ixodes > Ixodes persulcatus. The sequence goes on from JABSTQ010011565.1 coordinate 258,838, forward strand.
TGAACATTACACACTTTAAACACTACATAGGTTTACACATTTTCTACAAATTCTCAGCGTGTGAATGACCGAAAGGTATGTCTTCTGGCGCACCAGTCCCGCATATGGCGAATGTCGTTCTCTCATTATTAACAAGGCCACTCTAATGAATGGCAAAATAAACAAAAAGATATATCGCAGCGAAGGCTACAACCGCAAGCTCCTTGGTAATGGATGGAGGCTCCTCGCCTGCACGAATCCTTGCACAGCATTATCAACAATCACTTTCTAGCCTTCGCTGTGGCACAGCTCAAGGTGAAACGAAGTATCAACACACCGTTTCAAGTTGAGCTGTGACAGGGTGTCTACAGACTGTCACGGCCCAGACTATAGACCTTTCCAGCCTCCTCCGTCTCATAGGCGCCGCCATCTTGAAATCACGTGACGCGGCAGCCATAAGGTGGCTTCAAGTCGTCCCTGCGCTCTCCCCTCCCCGCCTTGGCGAAGGAGTTAGTTACATTCCTGTTTTTCATCGCGTTTCACCGCGTTTCTCGCCTTATTGTGTAAAGTGTCGCCCGATACTTACATTTTCAACTTAATTGCATGCCAAAATTATGAGCATGGCGAAATCTGCAGTTAATTTAGTATCACATTTTGACTATTTTAACCGTCGGCTTGGCGGATACCTGTAAGAAAAAAGGAGGTACAGGAATCAGCGTCATCCCTGGCGCACATTGAGCCCAATTATTTACGACAAATGAATTTTGCTCACTGATAGTGGTAGAGTATTCAAAATGAGTGTAGCGCAGTGCATATTTATAATCGCGCATTTAGGATCTTAAGAAATGTGACAAAAATACTCAGCATATGAAGCTATGCATGATTCTTGAAAGCATCGGACTTTGCCTTAATAACAAATTTAAAATAGTTGTTTTCGATTATACAGGATATATAAGATAGGAGACAAACGTTTAACTCATATTTTATCTGATGCTCGTAATATTCGTAACGTACACACTATGCGATGTGTTTTTTCGCGATATTACGCCTAAATGTGTTAGACGCGTCCTTAATCGTTTTTGCGATATGAACATTTGCTCGAGGTATTCATTTATTAATTTAGCGCAACTGTACACCATGCTCTCTCCTATACTGCAGTCATTAAAGTGCTTTAACACATTTTTAATCATACAAAAATAATTATTTATTTCAATTATTTCAACACAAGGACGGGATTACCCTGGTAAAACAATCGGTCACAGGCAGCTTGAGAGTGCCTAAGGCTCTCATTATGTTACGACAAAATGAAGCCATGTGCATGAAAATCACCCGAGTTCAGCCTGGCTGATTCAAGATCGCATCAGTTCCAATGAACATCTGTCTACATAGGCTAATATAGCTGTTCATAGCATTCGACTTTTTCCAAACGTAGGGAGGTCCCTTCTCTAGAGCCCCTAAATATCCTATGGCAAAGTTTAGGCAAAGGCAAAAATTTCAGGCTTCACCTGATGAACCTGTCACTTGGCTCATATGCTGATTGCGTCGTAATCAAATACCAGTCAACAAATAGTTTATTTTCCAACGTTAACGTTTTGAAATGATTTTAATAAGTACGTTAGCATGGTCAATACCTAAATACTTTTTCCACCCGACTTAGGACGGATCATCGAAATATTTTTCGAGTGTTTAATTTGTTAAAGGAAAACAGCCCGAGATAATTATCATTCTTTTTTAGAATATCTGTGTTATTATCTGAGACATTTTCAGTCTCTAAAGTTCACAAAAAATTGGTGTCCGCAAAAATCAGACAGTGAGCAGTGAACTTTCGACTTCGGGAGTTTTTCGCGATTCAGCAGGTTTTAATCAGGCTGTGGACCTGCATTGTTACAATACTTCTACGTATTAGTGTCTTTATTAGTTTATGTTTCCGGAAACTAGGGTCAATGGGTACGGCCAGTAGGCAATGGGGATCCTTCTTGTGCATCACATATTGTTTCGCCGCCGAACCTGAGCGAAATTAACGACGAACATGACCAGATGCATCCCAGAGTGTTCGTAAAAAATTCCGCGATATTGATTTGAAACCATTTCGTGGTTTTCAAAGTGGCTTATTGCCACTGTTTTATTGGTTGTGTGCTGTAATGACACATTTGTTTACGGAATTGGGCGAAAATGCACATACAACATAGAAACACCCGCGAGCGCTCTGAAAATGAAACAGACCAAATTGAAGTCACCCAACGGCGGCGGTTGAGCAAGCGCCCCCTATCCGCCGGGTGGGTAACTACTGAGATCAAAAGGTCTGTAATTTCTTTCAATATGAACTTTTGTCGTGTTCACTTGAACGCAGTTTCCCGTGGTCGAGAAGACTTGCGGACATGCTGCGAATAATGACTGTCAAGAGGCTGACATTTCAAGGTAAATACACAACAGTCCGCGTCTTGCTTTATACGTATTTAGACTCTGATGAATGAGCTGGACATCACGGGAAGGCAAATCGAAACATTTCCCTAGAAACGAAGTCTGACGTTTGGCAAATTCTTTGCGAGTAAGTATACCTTAACGTTTATGCAAAAAAATCCTAAAATGCTTTTTGTTGAAATTCATTTACTACTATCAAAGGCAAGATATTTTGTAAACAAACATATTTCAATTGACGAGTGGAAACCGTGTCAATATCGGATTTAATACTTATCTTCGGCAGTTAACAACACAATAAAAAAAAAAAAACTCGCGCACATGAATGTAAAAATCGGATTTTCGTGGCCCAGTTTAATAACGCATACAGATTAAAAAAAAAAAGAAATCCCGTAAAAAAAAAAGTAAAAAAAAATGTTTTACAAAGGCGGAGTTGCTGGTACGGGCACGCGCAGGAGTGTGGCAGTGCGTTCGTCAAAAAGTGCAGACCTCGCCCAGTTTGGCATCCAGATGTGCGTTTGTGATTCTTCTGTCTTGTATTCCAAGATGTAAATAATGCTCGTCAGCAGAAACCACATTCGCGTCAAGCGAAGCTTCCGCGCATGCGCAGTGCCAACAGCGGCGCCACCGCAGCGGCGTGAAGTAAGAGAGTTGGTTTGTCTATAGTCACTGACAGTTTCAACAAACGCGGGGCGTGGTTTACTATGTTAATTCACGATCCTCGCTTCGCGATTGGCTCTTCGGCATTCTTATCAGCAAATGTCGTAATCTGATTAGCCACGGAGCGACAATGAGATACGTTTCTTACGCAGTCGGTGACTATACACCTTTTCCACAAGCGCGCAGCCATCTTGAATATCGTCACTTCTGGTATGCGGTAAAACATCTTTTTGATCTCTCCCCGAAGCTAGAAGGTGTTTACGAAAAATGCGTGATTGTCACACATTCCTGATTTGCCTCAGCTATATTTTCTCGCATATTCCAGGTTCAAACGTTTTATTATTTTTTTCGCCCCGCATACCAGATATGAAACCCACGTGACTGAGAACGACAGGAAACAGAAAAGGTCTATATAGTCCAAATCAACTCTGACGTCGAACCACTGAGGCGGCGCTGCTGTCGTTATGCGCATGCGCGTACGCATCACTCCTACCGAATTCGGTTTCTGCGCAATCGCAGTGCCCACGCGTAATGCGGGCAAACGTAGGCTTGTTAGTAAACAGTGTGTGGGTGCTATGCGGAGGGCAAGTTCGTCTGCTTCTCGCGCAGGGGGTACCGGTGACGTCAGAACGCCGTGCCCTGATTGGCTGATCGCGGCCCCCTATCTGAGCGTCGTCTGCTCCTTTGCAACGTCGTCTGCGTCTGTCTTACCTTTCCTGCGACTTTCGGAAGTGCAGAGGCCAGATTCACAAAACCATGTTACGCCGAAAGAGTGCGTAAGACAAAACGTGAGAACAAATTCGTATTCACGAAACGAAATTATCGTAAGTTTTGCTCAGGTTACGACGGAATCCTACGACGATCAACTCAGCATGGCCGACAGCGTCGCTTAGTTACTTGGTCGCGACGACCAACGGACGTTTATTTTTGTACGTGCTCTTCTCACGCGTCACGACTACAAGCAGCAAGAAAAAAAGTAAAAAGTACTTGAAATAAACCACGACAAACAAGAACGCTGGAACCACAAACACCCGGGAAATGCTCCAACAGCCACGATTCCACTGACCCCGTCCAAGCGAGCTCGGCAGATAGGCCTAGGAGCGGCGCAGCGGTGCTCCGACGGTCCTTTGCCAAGACCGTCTGCCCACGACCGGCTGGCGTGCTGAATGGAATATGCCCGCGCGACCCTTGTGAACCCTTCAATCTCTTCCTCTTGTCATCGCCTCGTTTTCCGAAGCAGCGGCGACTCTCGCCGGTGAAAAAGCGGTGAATCTCCGACAGACGCAGGTAAGGTAAAGCAGCCATCGCTTTGACTAGCAGACGTAAAGCAGACGACGTAACTGCACCAACCCGCCGACGCCGTTTAAGAGTGAGGAGTCTCGCCGCACACGCAAGGAGGGAAAAAGTATTTGGGATGGAACTTGCGGACACTCTCGCTTCTTAGCAGACAAACCTCGGCGCCTCGGGACACCTCGCCAGCGAGTCCCTTGACTTCCCTCCTTGATGCGCGTCTGCTAGTTGTTCAACAAAAACAAAGTACCGCTCGAGTTATTTCGTCTCCCCTCTCTGAAAGGCGAAGTCGAGCTCGCTCGTAAAGACCGGCGCTTCCGAACGTCGCAGGAAAGGTAAGACAGACGCAGACGACGTTGCGAGCAGACGACGTTGCAAAGGAGCAGACGACGCTCAGATAGGGGGGTCGCGATCAGCCAATCAGGGCTCGGCGTTCTGACGTCACCGCTACCTCCTTTCTCATGCGCAGAAGACGAAAATGAGCCCACTTGCGAGGCGTATAGGATCACTCGGTTTTGCGCACTAATCCGAAGCTTCGTCCTCCCACTGCGCGGTGGTTCGTTCTCTGTGCGGAGCGCAAGTTCGTCTGCTTCTTTCGAAGGGGTTAGGTTGACGTCAGAATTCCAAGCTCTGATTGGCTCTGATTGAAGGATAGTGGGTAGACCTCAAGGCAGCTTGCTTTGAGGTCTACCCACTATTCTTCAATCACAGTCAATCAGAAATTGGCGTCGTTCTGACGTTACCGGGACCCCCGTGCTTGAAGCAGACGACTTGCTCTCCGCATAGGTTAGACAACGTGTGCCAGCCCTTGGATCCATAACCGCAGCCTCTCGTAAATGCAGATCACTAACCTTGCATTTCCTTTAAGCTGGGACGATTTTTAAATTCATGACCGGGTCATCATTTACACTCTCGATTAAAAGTCCTGACATCTCATATGATTCTCCCAACTCTTGAAGCCACATCGCCTTGCCCGGCAGCGCCCAAGACAACGTGGCGTTCAACATCTTCGCCGGAATACCTTCCGTGGACATCTCCTTTAAACCTAATCCGGTGAGCATAAGCCTAACGTTATTTTTTTTTAACCTTGCGTACACGTTTTGAAAAGCCTTCTATAATCCGTTTCACAGTATGTACAAAACCGCGCAGGAGACTCCATTACCATATGGAGTCGGTCAAGGGGCACAGAAAATGCCTCGTCACTGAGTTCGCCCTCTTCGTGCATTTGCTATCACCAGCTAATAAAATCACACATAAAAAAAGCGCAGAATCACTACGGATGCACCGTGCACGAAGACGACGAGCGCAACGACGATGCACTTTTAGTGCTGCGTGATTCGCTCCGCCGGGTCGTGGCTTCGGTTTTGCTCGAACTTGGTGTGAAACGGAATGCGGGGCATTACAGTTTCCTAAAACTACTTCCAAAGGAGACCCGCTTAGAAAAATTCACGCCTGTCATATGTCTTGTCATTCTGACATTTCAATTTCTCCTTCCTTTCGGCAAAGCATCCGGGAGTGCCAGTCACTACAAAACGGGGCTTAGTAAAAGACGTTCAAACGTTACAAAGGAATCTGCGCTGTGATCGCGAACTTCACGCGAGCACGTGCCACGTCATGCCCAGTGTAACAGCGCAGCCTGCTTTTTTTTTAGGTCAAAGCAAATATATTCAGCCTCGGTACTTGTTGAGCTTCCTCCATAGATTACTGAAATTGACTGTCCCAAGTGCTTTGCCGGAAAGTACGGACTCCGAATTTCTTTATTGCATTACTTAATTTCTTGTAGATACTTTTTTGTGAATGTCATTCCTTTACTAATTACTTTTATAAGAAATATCTTACTCCGCGAACGTCCAATCGGCTTGGTGCCGACAGCTTTGGCGCAGTTGAAACGACTGGACACGCAAAGCCACGGGGTTTTTCCCTTTTTGAATTGACAGGGGTAACTGCCGCCATCTATCGTCGCAAAAACCCGTCCAGACAGCGGATGCAGCCGCCTCTGCTGTCTTGGCGAATCCGGTATCTCAGTGCGTCAGCGGCATGCAGCCCTCTCCCTAGGCGCAGAGCGAAAGCTCAAAAGCCTGGACCCGTACTGCAATGCGCATACGTTTTCTGGGCTACGGGGTTTTCAAGCCGCTCGGGGAGGTTTTAACGCTGTAGGCGCGCCTTCTCTATATAGTGCAAATGAATAGAACGCGTTCTCCTAGAGTCACCGACCTCTTAAGACACGCGGGGCGTTGCATATTATGTTCACGCTTCTTGCTTTCTGTTTCGTTCCTTAGCGATCTTATCGGCTAATGCCGCAAGCTCAATGGCTACGCGGCGATTATAAGATCCTCAAGACGTGCCATTAAGTTGTCCTTGACTATATATGTTTGCTTTGGCAATCGGCGCTTTCTAAAACGCAGGACGTCGACGGAGTATCCAAGGCGCCGTCCTACCACACGGCCTACGATACCCTGGAGCTTTACCAAAAGTTCGTGGACCAAGACTACGCCATGATGGAGCGCTGCTCGCAGCTCGTCGGTGCCCTGACACTTTCCCTGGCCGAAGCCGAACTGCTTCCGTACAATATGGTGGACCTTGGACAGGCTCTCCAGGACGGCTTCGGAGATCTCCAGCCTCACATGAAAGGCTTCGGAGAGCACAATGTTTCCATCGGTGCGCATTCCGCGCACTTTCTTTTACTCCTCGTACAATCCGCAATGATGGGTTTCTGTTGATAACTATGCCACCGACGCCGTAGAAAAACAGAAGTGATGGGGAATCGCAATCTTCTGCGTTTCAGGAAACGTCAGTGAGTATAGTACTTTGGTGGTACGATATAGTGTTATACGCGTACACGCTCCTAAGAAGGACTTAATGTACGATGTCGCGGATTGGAGCCGTATCTCAACAATTGATTACTTTGTTTTAACGTCCTTGGATTTAAAAAAGGGGTAAATATTGGTGACTGAAAAGTTCGACGCATGTGATGTTTCGGTCACTGCCATACAGAATGACGAAATAAACTAATTCAGCATCCCACTCAGATGCCAGCGTGCAGAGTCGGCTTAAACCCCCTTTTCCATGTGGGTTGCCGTCTTGCGTTGCCATATTGTTTTATGTTATCCCCGTATGCGTTTAATTGAATTTTTTCATAAACTAAAATTGGCCGTACTTTAATTAGAAACTAATAGACAATGTGTTTAAGGTAACGTGGGGCAACACACAAAAAAAGAAAGCTGGTGCACATGCAGCGTGTGTGGAACCTACGCAGTATTGTTCACAGTCCTGTTGAGCGAGTCCAGATAATTTTTGCGATGTGCCAAACCTGTTAATTAAGACAAATTAATTAGACACCATGTTGAATATTCATTTGCGCATATACCCTTCAGTCCAAAGTTGTAGAGTTTTAAGAAGCATCCTACCGGGTGTCGTTTTTTTGTGTGTCTAAAGAATTTGATCCTTAAAGGGGCACTGAAATGATTTCTTAACTTCCTCCTTAGCTTTCCTTCTAAACTCGAAAGCAAAATGAGAAACCACGTGTTCGTGAAATAGTATTTCACCGAATTCGATGACTCGAAGCTTCCCCCATGTTTTTTTAGGCAAACCATAAAACTTGTCCTTCGTAAGTGAAGAGTGCCGTCACAATGGCCACGAACACGAATACAAATATTCATCGACGGATGTATTGTTGACGAGCGCATAAGTCCAAGTGACGCAACGCTGGTGTCCAATATGCGTGAGCTAGAGTCGGCTGACGTGCTTAGGGTACCGTGGATGAATCACAGTGAAAAGGCGGAGAGCTTCTGAAGGAAATGAGGTACAAAATAATCCGCCATAGTTTAACATCATCTTACCGAAAAGGAGGCTTTTGACTTTCTACCCTCTTTCTTTGGGCCCACTAAACGATATGCGATCAGTAAACTCTGAATCCAAAGTGATATATTCCAGCCCAAAATTAATTTGATGGCTCGTTTAAAACACGCGCGAGATAAAAAAAAAAAAAAATCAAACGAGAATATCTGCTAGCGACCTGCGATGTTAGTTTTCTTAGTCACGTGGGAATTTTAGGTCATAGGTAAGCTGCGGTAATTCACGAGCTGATGGAAACCAAAAGGTTTGCGCCAATTAATTACGCCCTCTTGATTGCAGGATGGCTCGGAGAGGAGATAGACTTGTTTGTGCAAACAGCCGATTCCTGGCACAAGTGGATTTCCGACCGCAAATCATTCAAGTAAGTCTTTAGGTCTTGCGACATTCTATCTCAAGATGGTGACAATTGGAGTGTGACATATCAAGATGACATATTATTTCAGCCTCGGAACACTACGTGTTGTCAACGAGCGCATGATGCTGGTAGAAAGGGCATTCATTAAACCGGATGGCCTGATGGGGAATCCAACCGTTAGGTAAGTGACATAAAAATAGGTACTTATTCTGTGTTAAGCGTCATCACTGGCTCTTAGGCAAAACGCCTGCCAACGGTTCCCCATGTTGCGGATTTGAATCCCGGCCGAGGTGCGCGCAATCTGACAGATGCTTATTACTGGCAAGGCGCCATGTAACCGAGATTGCGTTTGCACGTCAAAAGAATCCCTGGTGGACAAAGTGAATCATCATCATTCCTCCGCTAAAAAGATCCAGATTCTCTCTATTTTTTTTTTTTTTTGGTTTGGCACGTAAAACCTTGAAATTTGACTTTTGAACTATGAACACCCCTTAGCTCCAAATCCTGTTTAGCTGGATATTATCGCGATGCCTTCGGTCTCATATGAAGATATAAGCGCAACATGCATGATCGTAATATCGAATTTGTAATAAAATTTTTTTACATACCACCACTTCATCTTAGAGCATCACGGTTTTTGCCATTGTTTTGAGGGCAGCTTAGCGGCGCACTATATATGTATGCTTTTTGTCTTCTGTACTTCCTCTCGCAATGAATCTTTTTCGAATGACGAAAGCCGCCTGGTGGGGAAGGGGGGGGGGGGAGGAGGTGGGGCGGGTTGGTCTGTGAAAGACACATAAAGGGCAGCCCAGCAGTCCTCCACCCGTCAAAGCACATTGAGATCGTGCCGTTGTGTCGCTTTTCGGTACTTTTTATGTCAAATACTACCGATTCTAACAAGAAAAAAGGAAACAGCGGAAAGAAAGGGTCAGGGGAGAAGGTGTACACGTGCGCATAGGCTTACTGAGAGAGGGTCAATTTAATTAAATCATTCGTTTTACTAAACTGCTGAACGCTGTGCTAAATTATGTGGTGTACCTGATGGAACGCCACATAATGACACCTGGGAGCCAGTGTGTTAAGCGGTTGCAAGGGCCCTCAACGAACTCGAGCACACTGAAACGCAAATGTGAGAACCAGCCTTTACACGTTTTCTGTTCATATATCATACTTCCGTTCATTGCAGGAACCTGGCTCTGGGCGACTCAATGGAGGGATCGAACAGTACGGTGGTGTTCGCAGCTCTACGCCTTCAGCTCTACTACGCGGCGCGGATGAAACACGACTCCAGCGAAGCGGCGCTGGCCTGGGTTGATATTGCGAGACTCGTCAATGACATCACCCTGGCCGTTCGATCTGCTCGAATGATGCTGGATCCGAACTAGAGTTGTGTAATTCCCTCCAAGAAAGCGCACACAGAGACAAAAAGTGCACGTTGGGCTGTCACATGCCTGTTCAATTATATCATCGAAACAAAAAGCGAAAAACACAGGGCATTATTACGGTGCATTATGTTTCATAGTTAGTCTGCAAATACGATTACCAACTTGTTAAAACGAAAGGTGCAGATATGGTCAAAGTTGATCTACGCTGATCAGTCAAAGCATTATGACAAAATTCCTAATACTGTGTCGATTTACCTTTTGTCACGCGCAACAGTTCCAAGAGTCATCTGCCGTGGAATGAATCCCATATCCAACAAAATCTGATTAACTGTGTGCTCAGAAACACATGTAACTTAACTGCATTGTATCCAGCTGTCAGTTGAGCCACAGGTAGCCTTCTATATCGCTTCACCAAGCGGGAAAGCCTCCGACGCCCACATTTTGTGATGTAACGTGGACGGGCAACGCCTCGGCTTCTACTAACAGTTTCATCATCGTTCTTCCACTTTTGGTAGGTACTAACGACGGCAGCTCGCGAACACGCGACGAGTTGTGCAGGTTTCTGAGATACTTCTTTCGAGCCGTCGGTCCATCAGGATTTGCTGTTTGTCAAAGTCGCCTTGATCAGCAGCCTTTCCCGATACATGCGCACGCAGACACCGAAAGTAATCCCTCTGTGTTCCCTGCAGCCGTTAACGGCCATCCGCACCAGCAGGTGGTAGATAACGCGAATGCTCGTCCAGGCGCGCTCATTCACACAGCGCAGGGGTGGACATAGGTGTTTTGACTGATTAGTGTATATGTCTACAAGAGTCCTTGGGGTTTGATTGGAGATATTCAACCCACTATTGTAATAAGAGCTAAAAAAGTCCTGATAACTCGTACTTTATTAGATAAGGAAATGCATATTACGTTTATTGACAACTTATAAAACACCGGAAATAGAAATCCCCGATTATCGTTATATTGCCTCACAGGCCAATGAAATATCGGCATTAGAGACCAAAGGACCAATCACGCCTAAATATAATACCTAGACATAATAAGCTACACCTTGCGTTTCTTAATCTGTCCGTGACTATTGACAAATAAACAACTGAATATGTATGCCTAATTAAAAAAAAATTAACTTTGGGAAATCAGATTCACGCTTCCCGCTTGGGCCATTAGCGGTGCTCAGTCGTGCAAGGAATCACGAACTAAATGCATCTTGCAACATGTCACCAATAAACCGGCATTCGCGCCTAACTCGCATGCATGCAAGAGAATCAATTGACAGATACACCGCTGTATAACAGAGAGCGTTTGACGCATGCGGACGGGCATAAATCTAATACGTACTTTTGTGTGCGTGTTCGCATGTTCAAAGTGATACTATACGTACTACGAGTTACCAACTGCATGGCTTAGCCTAACTAAACAAGGCTGTAATATTCGTACGTACGCTATATGAACACTCTTCGTGCAATTTTGTGTCACCTACACCACATGTAAGGAGAATCGCACACTTCGTTTGCACATAATCTCTTAAGCCATCACCACCAGGCTGATGGTGATCACCGCCGCAACGTATTCATTAAGTTGCTGATAAGTAACCTTAATATAAGCGGTGAAACAGACACACGTACTGCACTCACTTTGATATGCTCTGCCTAGACATTGGATTCTCCAATGGACATTGAGAGTGAACCCCACTTCTGTGACTGCATTCTTTCACTTGAATTTTGTCAACCGGCATTGTATACCAAACACTTGTTCTTCTATGAGTGTGGGCTCTATTTTTAATTTCTCTTTCGAAGAGCAGCTTGCATCTTTTCGTTATCTCATTTCACAGCTTTTTGTATGTCCGAGCCGCACCAACACGGAAGACGCCGATGGCAGCAAAAACCTTACCATTCGCGACTCCAACGGTGTTCATTTTATTCCAGTTCCTTTGTTTCCCACCTTCGCCTTCAGGCCACGGAAGTGTTTGCTGCACGTTTTAGACAGGCGCGGGCTCCCCATTTATGAAAGTAACGTCTTTGTTGCTAGGTGGCGTTGCTTCCTCAAGAGTTGCAATTAGCAAAACAAACGTCGATTTACTGTGACGCATTGTGTCGAATCGAGCGACAAGATCGACAAAAGCTAAGAAGCTAAGACAAAACCATAGGTAAAGGAATTTACTGCCTCCGGTAGCCTAAAAGTGCTAAATTGGGCCGCACCTGCCACAAAACGATAGAACAACACGGCGTCAGTGTTTAGCAGTGTACTCGGTGCCCCGATCTTGACATCGGGATGAATTATCGAAACTGGTGAATTCCAGAATAGTGCGAGAATCGCTCACGAGGTTGTGCTACCTGTACCAGACAAGATTCACTGCATGATTATTTGTATAGTAACTGGCAGCTTGAAGGCCGACGACCAGACACGAGATTCTGCAAGGCAGAAGATCCTCCTCAAACTGCGGAAGAAGGAAACAGGCAACAGTGAACAGCGTAGAGGGGGGGGGGGGGGCGGAGAGGAGGAAGCGGGGGAAATGTGGAAAGCGCGAATTGGTCGTCGGTCTTGAAGAAAAGTGGGACGGGGCGAGTCCCAAGCATATCATAATCGCACACCAGCCAATCAGATTGCTGCATTAGCCGATCAGAACGCTGACGGACGAATCACGAATAAGCGCGAAAGTAATAAGCCACGCCCTCTGTGTTTCTTAATATCTCCGGCAGGGTTACCTAATATTCACGCATAAGAAAAAAAAAAACGCTTTAGTATTTCCAGCAAACAATGTGCAGAAGAATAAAAACAAAACAAAAAAGACCTGTCATTTGAAGTGTAAACACCTATATAATAAATACTAATTTCTGTCTCGTATGACATAATTGAGACAAGGACGCTAGATTTAGCAAGCGTATTTTCAGAGAGTTCGATAAAAACTCGGCGAGATCTTACAACCCATCCACGAGTATACATCAACAAATATAATTTATTTTCTATTATCAAAGACGTCATTTCTTGTCGCTTACATCCTCGAGTCAATCAATATCAATCTCTTACATTTCGGTGGTTTCACTCACTGAATATGTTTCACCATACGTTAGAGCGAATTCAAGGGCTAGAATTCGCACTGACAAAGTACCCAAGGACCAAAAACTCAAGTTCATGGTGCGGTCTCTATACATAACTAGATAACCTGGTGGCAACAGATTAACACACGTGGTGACCATAACGCCGACATTGTGCTTTCGGTTCTGCTCGATCGGAGCTATCGGCTAGTATAAGTTGGCTGCGCTATAAATGAATGTAAAATGAAGTATTGAGTAATTGTCGTGTTTTCGTGAGTGCGTGGCAGAGGCTTTTCGATCGTCCGGTGCTAAGTCTTGAGAACTTTTGTTGAGTCAATCAGGTTCACTTCCCATCCTTACGTCTGAAGAAAGTTACTCAATAAAGGTGATCTTATTTTTTATCTATCGGCTGGATCTCGTTTCTCATGTCATTATAAAATTTACTTCAGTTGCTGCACCTTTTAGGCGGCGTTCTTATGATACGTGATACATAAGGATGCGCATTGCATTGACGCAAAAGAAAAGACACAATAAAAGTTGCTAATTAGGGTTGACCTGATAACTTGGGCGTCTTTTCTGAAATCTAAATTGTGCATTTTACATCTCCCTTTTGAAGCAATGTCTCGTCGCTTTATCGCGAGTCTCGAAGAATGACTACACTCGGTTTCACAGCAATTTGAGAAACGACAAAGGATGCGTCTCCAGCGAGCAAATCAGCTCGTCGGAGCAAATCACCTGACAACGTGTCTTTGGAGCACAATCCACCTGCGGAGAGCTATCACGTTGCTTCGCTTCCTCACACTGATTGGCTCGAGGGCAACCCTACGAATTGCAGGGAGAGCATAAGTCACACCTGCTTGCGACTCGTTGATGAGGATTTAATAAGCGTTCGATCTAGAATGATTAGCGAAACAGCAGAGAAAACTCAATTGCGATATTGTATCTCTAAGCACGCTTGGATCAATATTAGCAGAGTTGACAAGTAGCTTATATTAAACGGGCAGATTTTTTTCTTGTCTTTTTTATTTTTTTTTACTCTGCAGTACCTCAGACTGGGCTTTAGTTAAAAGGCGTAAGCGACTGACAAGACCTTAGCTTCCTCTTGGCCCACAGCGGGAAACAAGCAGACATATTTCACAAAATAAAAACATAACCATTACTCGTCAAGCTTCACAAATATAAGCATTATACAGCAAATTAAAATCAATGAAAAAACTGCTGCAAACATACGCGTTTTAAACGGAATAAAAAACCATAGTGTTGCTCACTATTAAATCCAACGCATTATAAACAAATGATAATAAACAAATAACACAGCGAAATAAAAACATCAGAGAAAAACACAACACACAAAATACATTACAAAGCGTCCTAAAAGAATTAGCAAATGTTTGCAAAGAAAAAAAAAAACATTTGTTTTTGTCACGCGTTCTTTTTGGCTTAACCAGTTCATCTAAAGTTATTTTTTTTTCCACAATTCTTTACGGCCTTTGAATAAAATTAAACCATAAAGGCTCATCCACACATTTGTGTCCGACTACGACCGACTGACATAAGCACAAGACCGGTTTTTATGCCTCTTGTGACGGCTTACGACCGTCTGCATTGCTGCGCAGCCTGCTGCAAGCCGTCATGAGAAGCTTAAAAACCGGTCTTGTCTCAGTCGGTCGTAGTCAAGCGGAAGTGTGGGAATGTGCCTCAAGGCGCGACTTTTTAGGACCGGAGAGCCTAAAAACCGTTTTTTTTTTTAAGCCTTTCGTGACTGCTTACGACCGGCGCAGCAGTCACAGGAGGCTTGAAAGCCGGTCGTGTCTAAGTCGGTCATAGACAAACACGAGTGTGTGAACGGGTCTTTACTCGAAGCACGAACAAGGCTACAAATTGACTGGGCCAATTGGGCGACACGTATGGTCCCAGCCACCGCGTATTCTCTACCAGGCTGAGCCAATCAGCTGGAACGGTACGCGTAAGTGCGTAGCAGCGTTGTAGGCAATACACGGAGAAATGAAGAAAAAGAAGATTTAAAAGGGAATTTGCTTAAAATACGTAGATGAATTACCAGTGTGATGAATGAGAACCTAAATGCCGTTGCTCTTCGAAAGAATGGTGTATCGCCACGCGCTTCTCCGAGCAAGCACACCCGTGGCCTAAGGATTCCACTTCAGGCTTTCGAGCGTGCCGGTTGTGTTATCATGAGCTCCGTCGTAGCGGTGAAAACGGCCGTGTCAGGCCGCGGTGCGTCTGTTTCCAACGATACTCAGGAAGACCGTGTTATACTGCCCCATTTGCTATCAGGTACGGTCACATTAAACTCTGTGAAGTCCCCGGGTGACCCTGCAAAGTAGATGATTTCCGCGAAGAACTGCACAGATTGGAAGTGCTTGGGGAAGTCCTAGTGATATATGAGTCTACCAGATGAACCATGTCTGGATGCTAACCCTGAAGTCGCCAGCAGCCAAGCAGCTTTTAGTAAACGCCACTAAGCTGGAAGTGAAGAAGAATACATGTCTAGTGATTGACCCAGAAAAAAAAAAAAGACGTCCGCTTAAAGCTGCATTGACTGCCTTTCTACGCGAAGGACGAAGCAATCAGGAAGGCTTTCGAGCATTTTGGAAGAGTGTTTTTTATGTTGCAAAGGAAACGTGGCGCACGGACGGGTTTCGGGCCGTGCAGACGACTAGGCGGTCAGTGACAATGTCCCTAAAGGAAGGCGTCACAATCGAAAAACTGCCGCATCAGCTGCGGGTGCTTAAAGGCAGCGCTCTCTGCCTGCGCTGTAAAAAGACAGGGCACATTCGAAAATACTGACGTGTACCGCGCGTCAACGCTTGTGACTGTTTTGGGCACGTGGACAAAGATTGCTCGCGAGCCTAAGCGGCTGACGTCCGGACCTCGAGGTTAGAGGACTCCTCGGAAATGGAAATGGACGAAGTAGAAGCAGAGGCGACAGCAGGAAGAGAAGTACTAGTTCCGGCAGAAAGCCAGGCGCCCGACTTCTTGTCAAGACGACCTCCTGCGCCTGCTGCAGTTAACGACGCTGCTGCTAACAGCGAAGTGTCCGGAGAGGATGAAGCGACAGCGCGACAGCCGGTGTTGAGCAACGATGTTTCTCAGCGGGATGACTCGGTGGCGGAACAACCCCAGGATCTGGGCATGCAAGTCGACCAGTCTCATATCTACCGCAGCCAATCTCCCGGGGAACCTGTTGATAAAGGCAAGGAAGGTGAAATGTGTGAACCAGGTTTTCAACCAAAGAAAACGACCGCTTCGTGGCATTGCGCCACAAGGTCACACGGAAGAAGAACGCAAGCTGCAGCTCCCCTTCAAAGAGGTGACACACAAAAGGGGTCGCTTCCTACCGAAACCACGAATACCTCCTGACGACCTGGATCAAGAGCCAAGTCATTAGGTGTCCTATTATCTAAGTGATAATATTTGAGCTCGAAGACGCGGTGTGTATTTCAATTATTAATGTTCGCGGTTAAAGAGCCCCTGAAAAAAAATTAAACAATCTGGTTGGGACATGCGTGTGAAAAAATTAATTTTACGCGAAAAAGAAATTTAAAGCAATATTGACGGCGCGAGACGCGATTTAGTCGGTAGCTACCTCCTTTGCACTTGTTTTCTCTCTCGGCATTTCGGAAGCGCGAAGGAGAGGTGGAACGGCTTCGCCTTCACGTTGAGGTGGAAAGAGCGATTTACCATCTCGTTGAGCGAATGACTATTTTGTGACGTCATCGACTTTGCGGGCAGAATTTCAAATAAATCTCTCGCAATCCATATTGCTCTACAAAAGTTCATTTTCGCGAAAAATTTATTTCTCAACACGCGCGTCCCAGACTGTTGAATTTTTTTTTTTCTTTTCAAGGTTTTTTTAAGTGCGAGTAGAAAGCAATATTAGCTGCTGCACCTATTGCATGAGGAAGATCTCGACATAGTTGCAGTGCAGGAAATTAAGCTGTCGGATGACGATAACATTTCACGCATGGTGAGAACGTTTATGCCAGTGTATGGTAGCTGCGTCTGTGACGCTGTTGGAGCATCAGTAGGTTGTTTGTTGTTATTAAAGGAAAGTACGAGGCTTTCTGAGCTTTTGGTTTTAACAAATGAAGCTGGGCAGTTTATCTTGTAATGCACTGTAATTCATACAGTGCCGCATGATCGGTGTATATGCTCCTAATTGGCTTAACGAGCGATCACCATTTTTTCGACACGTAGAACAGTACTGACAGATGAAAACCTTATAGTGTTATTGGGTGACTTTAACTGTGTTTGCCACGCGACTGATAGGTCAAACGAAAATGTGCGCCGGGACAAAAGTGCCCAGTTTTTAGATCAAATGACTGACCAATATGACTTAGAATATGATGCCTTAATCCAGCAACGAAAATAGTTTGTAAAGTTTACGCATTTTCAAGGATCAGCACAGGACAGGCTTAATATAATTTACGTCTCTGTAGAGCTAATAGGCAGCCTTAGCTACTATAACGTGAAGCATAAGTTTTATACGGATAACTGTCTCGTGGCCATAACAGTTTAGAAAGAGGGTCGGAAGGTACCCAGGTTTAATTGGAAGCTATGTAAACTGAATTCAAAATTAGTGAATGACCAAGTGTTGGCAAACAGTATCGAAAGAGCCATGAATCACCGTCTTGGCATACGATCACTAGGCCTATACTGTATTTGAGAAGTGTTAAGTTTTCAAAACAGAGGTAAAACAACTTTCTATTGAGAGGGAGGCCACCTTGAAATTTAATGCACGTTTGGAAAAACGTAAATTGGAAGTAAATCTGCAATCTTTATACAAAGCGGAGCATGACAATCCTGGAGCAGGAATGAAAGATATTGAGCGCATGAAACGCGGTATTGTAGTGTTCCACGCTCTCAGCTATCATGGTGCAGTTTGCCGTTCAAGGACAGAAAAGTACCTTCTAGGCGAGCAGCCTACAAAGCGGGCCTTAATAGCCGAAAATAAATTATGAGGTTAGAAAACAAATTGTTGAGAGAGTGCACAAAGGCGCTGAGCCCACAGCTAAGGAAACAATCGAAGCAGCTTTCACAGCCTACTATCGCGACTTGTTCAGCAAAATAAGAATATCTAGTAAGGCACTGGAGTGCGACAGGCTTATAAAACTGCTCCCTCAGCTAAGACAGGAAGAGAAGGATTGGCTTGAGGAACCAATTACTCTCCAGGAAATAAAAAGTATCTTTTGGGGCCAACGTATGTTTCAGCTAGGTGTGATAACTCTAGAAAAGTTTTTGAATACTCCTATAAAACAAACAGCTTCTGTCATTCTTTTTTTGTAAAGACAATTAGAGAGTGGAACTTGCTGCCTGATGATGTGGTGAGCACCTTGGACAACAGTGTATTTTTTTCTCGGCTGTATATCTAATCTGTGCGGACAAGTGATCACTTTGTGCTTTTAAGTATGTGTGTTATTTCCTGCCCCTCCTACAATAATGCCCTCGAGGCGATGTAGGTACTCTGTAAATAAATAATAAATAATATGAGTCGTCTGCTTTTAAAACGCCCGATCCAGATGGAAATAATTTATAATTTTACAGAAAACATGAAAAAAGTATTAAGTTGTTTGTTGTATGAAGTTATCCACGAGGCATGTGAACTAAAAGCGCTGCCTTTTTCTCTTCTAAGGATGTTTACTACACTCTATCCAATATCAAAGGATGATGCTAAGCTTGGGCATGTTTTAGGTTATTCGCCCACTACTTCGTGCATTCTAGGTTATAGAAGTTTCGCTAAAGTTATATCAAGACGATTGCAAAATGTCGGTCTTGATTTGATAGGGGGACTCTAAACGTGCGGTATAAAGGAAAGGACGAGTCAGACAAACATTCATGTCGCGCTTAGTGTGGTAGAGCATTGTATTGGAAGTGCAAACCAAGTCGCAATGCAGCAAATTGACCTGGAAAAAGCCTTCGATTGTGTGAGGCATAAATTGTTTTTGATATTTTGGCTCATGTTAGAGTTGCAAAAGTCATTCTAGAGGGTGTATAGATGTCATACATTGGATGTTCTACACGTTTAATTGTGAACAACTCCGAAAGGAGAGATATTGTCGTCGCTTCTTCTGTGCGACAGGGCAGTCCTATATGTCCTTTGTTGTTTAACTTGTGTCTGGAACAATTTTGTTTAAGCATAATTTCTATTCAACAGTGTCATAAGATTAGGTTGCACGCCGCTGAGGTAAAGGTTTTAGCGTACGAAGATAATATCACGGTATTTTGTAAAGACGAGAAAAGATTAAGTGAACTACTTACTATCAGACGATATCACTGTGAGGTCAAGGGCGCTACAGTAAACTGGCAAAAAATGTAACGGTTTTTTGGCAATGGCGGATGGGCCAAAACACCGGCTCAGTTTAAAGGCATTACGTGGTGTGAAACACCTTGAAATATTTTTGCGTGTCTTTATGCCACCACCGCATAAGTAACCCATACTGGTCAGAAGTAGCAGAAAATCTAAAAGACCGTGCCAACAAGTGGGCCCACCGGGATTTTTCTCTTTTCGCAAAAGCGAGTGCGTGTAATATTTTTTGGGTTGCTAAGTTATGGTACGTCTTGCAAGTTCTACATTGTGCCAGAACAAATGTACACCGGTTCCAGAGATTGTTTGCGACCTTTATTTGGAAATCCTCATGAGAGCCACTGCTACGCGACAATTTTTTCCGTAGAGTGAGTCAACGGGGGAGTTGGACTACATTTGTTTGTTGGGCAGCTCGTGTCAAGGCTTTGTTTTCTGAGGGACCAGGATGACCCTTGCTTAAGTACCATTATTCAAACTAAGCTGTCGCAATTTTCGCCGTCTTTTGTCGTATCGACATGCGAAGAGCCGCTGCCAAGACTTTTAGGGTTGATTAAGGAAGTCATATAAGCTTTCACAGGCCCGGCCTTACGTCATCAAGCGCCCTGGGCGAACTTCGGCCTTGGCGCCCCCTCCCCCCTTTTTTTTTATACGCCCCTACCTACTAGTTATGACATCACGTTGTTAGTAAACATGTGGGTGTTTACTAACACTCCCATGTTTACTAACAACACGAGCGTTTCGTCAGACGAGAACCGCGTTCCAAAAACGAAGGGCGCTGTGTTCAAATAAATAAAGAAGCTAAAATAATTTCAAAATGGGGGCTCGGCGGCGCCCCCCTATTGATAACGCCCTGGGCGACCGCCCAGGTCGCCCACCCCTAGAGCTGGCCCTGTGCTTTCAACTTCATCAGTGTGCGTTTCTCCCTTCAATATTTGTCCGGTGTTACATGGAAACGTCTCAAGCTGGATCTTTTGGAAATATTGTTTCCAGCGCACCCTTGTATCGATCGCTGTATTGAGACTATCCTGGACAGGGATGTTCTGTGTCGCTTGAAAGTATGTGTATTCCACCGGCAGCAAAGACATTGTTTTTCAAGCTCCACAGTTCTACACTAACTGTGAAGGTATGGTTGGAATCGAAGGGCATATTTGTACCTTTGTCTGTAAACTGCCTGCTTTGTAAACCGCCTAAGGCAATTGAACACGTCTTTATTGACTTTTAGGATGCAGTCTTTTCTTTGGAAGTTTAAGAGAACATTAACAAAGGACGTGTTTTTCATCCAAAGGGACCCGTTTTTTTTTTTTCAGGTGCAGAAAGACGACATTCTACCTTATGATACATTCGTGCTCTTAGGCCTGTACGTTATTTTGAAGTCCCGCATGGCTCTCAGGAACGCCGATGTCAGCGCAAAATCTGTCTGCTATTATGTTCACGAGATTGTTGCTCATGTTAAGAGCTTTTACCAAACGCGCGAAGAAATGCCAGGTTGGTGCTCGCAGCTAGACGTCCTTCTAAAAATGGAGATGTGAAAACATACCCAGAAGCACTTATGGGCCATTATTTTGTTCTCACAACTTGAATCACTGTAAATATTTCATGCAATAAAAAAAAAGAAATGTGGCTGAACGGTATCGTGCTTGGCTACCGCGCAAAGGGCCGAGGTTCGATGCATATGAGCGTTCGCACCTTGTTGTGATTTCTGTAAATGTCGAGTTCTGGTAAATTCGAGAACACCATTGCTTGTTCGAGGACCGAATTTTGTACGCGCCGAATATACTACGCCGATTGTTCCAAAAGCCCACGCGTGTACGTAAGGAACTCCGCGTGGCGAGCCGGAGTCAGTCTTGCCCCAGCGCTCGATCCTGCTGTTACGCTGCCAGTGACGAGTGCGACGCTAGCCTTCTATTTTGTTTTGGGCACAAGTTCACCACATTACACGTTTAGTTTTCTTCAGTCATTCGTCGCGTCATCAATTGTCATTCGTAAAAATACGTCTGTGTTCGTCCAAACTCAATGTTTTTATTCCGTCTTTCTTTGTGCAAATACGCGTTATGTGACTTCTGGCGTAGCAAAGATTATGCCCCTGCGTCATTGTGTAGGTTCAATCCGTCCAAAAGAAAACAGCGTAAAAAGTTGCACCGAGAGCGCCGCATCCGCACTTGGCTCGACGTTCTCTTTACTGAACGTCACCTGCCTTGTTTTAGAGTGAGCTAGTGCACTCGATTCTTCTTTTTTTTTAATAATTATGAAAAACAGAACTGTTAAAAATCAAGGACGTCATTGCGCTTCACGTCTGGCACTAAGAGCGAGAGTGAGCTCTATTCGTTTTTGTACCAGCCGGATCGCAGGTGTTCCTGGGGTAAACTGTATTCGTTTTGTACTGTAGAATAGTGCGAACCACGAGCTGGATCGTTGGTGTTTTCTTGAGAAAGCTGATGAATCTACGGCTACCTCCGGCGAAGGTAATGTCCCACACTTAAGGAACTTGAACATAGCTTTTAGATCATGGTAATAGTAATTTGCGTTAAAAGAGAAACTTTTTGTTTAAGGGGATGGGGAGAGGGGCGTACTTAAAAAAAAAATTAAATTCGAAGCAGTTGTTGTTACCCGAGTACTGTGTTGCTAAATAATAGTCAGTAACAACTTAAGAAACGCAGGGCGGGGGGAGTCCAGAGCATCTTGGTATCGGCCCGCAGCCAATGAGATTGCAGGATTAGCCGACAACAAGGCCGAACAACCAATCACAAAGCAGTAGGCACAAACGTTATAAGCCACGCCCTGACTTTTGCAGGTACGACCTCTGGGCGCGGCCATCTTGCTGCTGGGGTGGGTAGACCGCCAGATAGTCAAACATTGATGAGGCGTACCCACGGCCTCAGCAATGCTTGACTATCAGACGATCTGTCCACAGCAGAAGCAAGATGGCGGCGCCCAGAGGCCCTAATCACAAACGTCTATAGTAAACCTTCGATATTTTTGTCTGGTATCTCACTCAGACCATGCAAAAATTAATAGTAGAATTAGTGGCTCAAAGTTTTCAAAACCCTGGAGAAAGAAAATTAGCTTTACGCCGTCCGCGAAGAAGAAATTAGGCGGATATATTTTTCAAAATACTTAAGGAGTTTTTAATTTTTTTTTTTTTAAATTAGGAATGCATACCGAAACAGTTATGTGCTACAGGTTGGATATAAAGAAAACGCAAAATGAAGATATAATGTACTATGCATCCGACATTTTTCAACTGTCACACGCAAGCTGGGGTCGTTGGATTCGTACTGATAGCGCCGCGTAGCAAACGCTTCCCAAAGGACTGCGGATTAACAGTGTGACGGCAAGTTCTGATCGGAGTCGGGATAAGACCACCGTGTGGAGAAGGCGCTGTCACGTGACAATGACAGTACGAAGCAGCCAACATTCGCGCGTTACACATATCAAAGTAAATTTTAAGTTCAATTTCAATTTTTATTTTATAACCAGAGTATGCAATGCTTAGTAAGGGATAAGGAAAAAGGAACTACAATAACGCAGCTTGACAGGGCCCCTGCCACTCACACTTGGCAGCTCGGCGAGCCGAAAAGTGAAAAAAAAAAAAACATGTGTCAAGAAGAATTAGCAAGTTATATACAAAACTTAATACGAAAGTAAAGAGAAAAAAATTGGTATACAACGTCTTTCTGTTTGGAAGCCCAATGTGAATGTCTTGTTCGGCTAAAAAGTTCAACAATGTGGGTAGTGTGTACTGAAGCACCAGCAGCCCGTAGTTTGTTTTAAGACGTGGAATTTGACCCGGCAGAATGGTTTCCCTACAAATCCTACGTTATAGTCCGAGTTGAATTCTTTGATCATTCTGCGTGTTATTTTTACCCATAAGCCACGCTGTTCTTTGTAGCGCCTATACATAATACACGTATAAAGTCTGCACAAATTCCGCTAGAAGACGGATTTAAAAACGAGATATAAAACAGAATCGAAAGCTTATTGTTTCACTGCACCTACACCAACGCAGCGGAAAACCAGGCGATCTAAATAGAAAGAAATAGCGGCAGGTGTCCCCAAATAGCGCTTTGACGCAGGCTGTTTTTACCTGCCTAGATTTTACGTTCCTGCGGCTAATAAAAACAGTCGAGAAATAAGTTGCGGTTTGACAGCGACAAACGGCATTCTGCGAGGTAGAACTGTTGTCACGTGTTGTTTTTCTGCGGCTAGATAGGTTAAGGACGGCCCATTCTGCAGAAAAAAAAAAGAAAAAAAGAAAACTGCCACAAACTGTGAAAACACGCTAAAGTTGCAGATCGTGTAAGATTAACTATCGCCATTTGCCAACGCCATTCCACAGATCCCAATGTCTGACACTGTGAATGCTTCGGGGGAAAGTAGTCTCCTTGTTCGTTCGGTGAGCGCAAGCTATTCCAGCCAACTCGGTAAGCATTTTATTTTACGTTTTTGATTCGCGAAGCCCACAAGGCGTAGTAACAAGATATCCTATTCTGTCTTTTAATTGCTCTACCCCGATCTAATTGCTTTATGATTTGTGGAGATATCTTTATGAAATCCGTGTCCGTCTTTCTTCCATATAAAACAATGGCAATACAATTAATTGTTTAATGCAAGGGAGATGAAAAAAAACGAACAAACAATTGCTTGTTTACCCGGCACGTGTAGCACGACGCAAGCTACACGTCGTTTCACCTTAAATCTAGATGCCACAGAGAGTTAATGAGACCAGTCAAATAGCGTAATAAGTGCAAGTCACTGGGCCTTCAATGTACACGATTGGTTTAGCGATAATAGAACACGTATAGAAACATGACGAACACAAGGTCGGTGCACTTTTGATCCCCTTTGATTGGTCCCATGAGCTCGTATAGCGCTTGCTGCGTCTGGACTCAAAGCCCGCCGACCAGGCCCGAGATTCTGCAAGGCCGAAGATCCTTCTCACAAAGGGGGAAGAGGCAACAGGCGGTGGTGGACATGTTAGAAGGGGGAGAGGAGCAAGCGGGGGAAAAATGGAAAGAGCGAACTGGACGTCGGTCTTTATGGCGAAACGAAGCCTTTGGTGGTGCAAGTTCGTCTGCTTCTGCGCACCTCGTGCGTTTGTTTACCCCCCAAATGAACCGACGTGCGTTTGGTTTTCCCCGACTTCGACCAATGACGGCGCCAGCTTTCCTGCCTCGTCAACGCAGAGCGTGGGCAGTTTCTATCGTCTTACTATCGCTCAACATCCAATGAGACTCCAGCATTAGAAAACCAAAGAACGAATCGGGATGAAAGGGAGAGTGAAGATGAAAATTCACAACCCGCGTGTTTTAAGCTCTCATGGCGTATTAACGCCTAGATGCTTTGGTGGCGCCCCCCCCCCCCCCCCCTATGGTTTCCGTTCGTAACGTCACGACCAGGATTTGCGTCACCGTGATTGGCAGGATTTGCTTCGCCGTGAAGCGGCGATTGGACAGGCATTATCAGTGTACAGGAAGCTATGAGTTGGCCAATCGCGGATGCTGACCACAGCGACGCTTTTGGTCGCGCACGTCGCTAATAGTCATTTCTCTCTCCTACGATAAAAATGGAACACGAGCTGCCATCCAATTATGTACAGAGCCCGAAACTCCTGACTGTGTTGGGAGGAGAGAGTCTAAATAATACACGGTTCTCGTTATTGACCCAAATGGGTTCGGTACTATCCAATTTTTTTTTTTATACTTTACTGATTCCCCTTCCCCCTCTTCCCCAGGGGATTTCTAGAGCACAAGAAAGTGCCCGCATGAACCTTTATTCCAGTGTACTATAGAGAAGTAGGGTGCGGTTTGTTATAGACGAGAAGGGCGCGCATGTTTTACCGCAGAAACATAGCCAAATGTAGGCCGCACGAGGAATTGCTACTTTCAACACGCCCGTGTGTCTACTTTTACGCTGAACAAAAAACCCAGCTGTCTCCCCCGAAGGACCTTCGCGAATAACATCGCCCAAGCAAAGCGTTTCTAGAACTCCGAATAAATTCCATTAAATATACAGCTTACAAGTACTGCAAAGGTAGCCTATGATGAAATGCCCTCAAGCCAAATATGACGGTGCGTTGCGTAAAAGTGGTGCGTCACCCGCAGCTGCTCTAGACCAGTAATGGCGAGCTCACAAAAGGCATCCCATCGCCAGCGGTAACGCCAAACCAATAGGAGCGCGCGCGTTTCTTGCGAAATGCGCCATGGGTAAAAAAACTGTCAACACGTCGCCGGCATACAATAGAAAAAGGCCGAGCAAGAGTTAGTCGGAATACCTATCACTTTGAACGTTGAACCCTTAAATTGCAGTATGGTCTCTGATAGTGAACGGGACTTGACATGCGGAATGTTTTGCTCAGATTTTTTAATGCGTTATCATTAGTACCCACACGACAGGGAAAAGCTGACGGCGTCCGTGTGCGTACAAAGCAGTGGAAAGGAAAGCACGCCTCGTAGAGAGGGGGACAGTAGTGAAGGACAAAGGCAAGAGGGTGGCGACATGGCGGAGCGGATGCCAAAGCGCGCGCGGATGCTGAGGCGAGTCTGAACTTGCAACAGCGTCAGGCAGCGGATGCCGCTGCTAAGTGTGCAAGGAGTGCGGACAAGACAGAGGAGCGGAGGCAGCGCCTAGTTCTGCTGGCGGAAATGCGGCGCAAGAAGTGGCAAGCCGACGCGGGTTTGCGTTCGACAGAAGCCGGAAAACGTTAAAGGAAGATCCATTCGTGGACCCTTAGGGAATGTGTTAACATGACCCTTGGAAAACGCAAGACACGTCCCCCTTTTGGAAACGTTAACACTGACCCCGTGAACGAAGCCAAAAATAGGCAGCAAAAAATAAAAGAAGTTAAAGAAAAAGCCAACAAAGAAAGCTAAAACAGAAAAGTAGAGGGGTCAGCGTCAGAGTTTCCTAAAGGTCACGCTGACGCATTCCTTAAGGATCCACTAATAGATCCTTAGGGAAAGATTTATTTTTTAGTAAAATTACAGTTTTCCCGCCTCGTCAATTTGAATATTTTAGTCATTTGATAGTGGCCATTTGTATTTGTGGGCTCTGCAAAAAACTAGACGGAGGTTTTTTTTTTAACTTAAGTATGAAAGAGCATCAAGAAAGCCAATATCAACATTGCCTTAAAAAATAAACACAGTAATATGAAATTTTAGCATCATATTAGCTCACGAACTGTCATGCTCAATATTTGATTGAATGGACCATTTTTAGTTCTTCTAATTAGACCAATTGGTTGTTCGTGCTTTCATTGAACGGTGCTTAGAAGGTTAAAAAAATACCGACAGTGAGAATAGGAACTCTACCCGACATACACGCTTAGTTCTGCTTAGTTGTGTATGTCGTGTCGTCCTGCTGTTGTCTCATGCCGTTTGTAGCAATTCTTTGCGGTGTAGTTCAATCAAAGCAATTCATATATCCTCATCACACGCCCTCCTACTTTAATAATTGTCTACATTTGTTCTCCGCGAATTCTGTGAGAAAATATAAGAAAGGGAGTGCACGTTTCTGTTTCGAGGGTGCATCCTTGTCCTGCGCTCAGTATAAGTCCGACGGAAGTGCAGGACCCGCAGTGCTCGAGGAGGAAGAGGAGAAACCAGCGACTGGCATGGACAAGACCCGGTTGGCCCTCGTGCTGATGGGAGCGGGTTTGGCGATTGCACTTATCGTCATTATTGTCCTCTCCGTCGTCCTCGTTGAGCCCTCCCCAAAGTGCGATGTGAGACGATCCACAATACTTACTCCCAGAATTTTACATTTTACTCGAAAAAAGTAATGGATTACTATTACTTTTACTTTTTGTTAAAAAAGATTCAATTAGACTACTTCATTACTTGAAAGTAATTGTAATTGACCATTACCTGAAAAAGTAGCTGTTACTTTTCCATTATTTCGGATTTTCAAAACAGCATATCTTACTGCCGGTTTCGAAAACGGGCCTCTTGTACTGTTCATCATTGGATTAGAATCATCGAATTACAAACTACTCATTTTCTAAACCTATTACCTTTGATAGACACTGCCCCTATCAGAGACTTGGTACGAGGATTCTTTTGAAAGAGGGTTGTGGGAGCAAACGGCACCATCAGGTAGGGGGGGGGGGGGGAATTAGTAACAGTTACAAGTCTGTT
The DNA here is from genome assembly GCA_013358835.2 of Ixodes persulcatus. Lineage (NCBI taxonomy): Eukaryota > Metazoa > Arthropoda > Arachnida > Ixodida > Ixodidae > Ixodes > Ixodes persulcatus. The sequence continues at coordinate 286,275 of JABSTQ010011565.1, forward strand.
TATTACTTTCAAAAGTAATCAGATTTTTCTTATGATTAGTACCTAATAGAGGTAATCAAATTATTACATAATAGCTTTGAAAAGTAATCAATTTTAAGTAATTTGACTACTTGCAATGAATATTGTACCAGTCTGCCTAACCCCGTGTTTTTTTCCCTCGCAACTCGTGCCTTTCAAGTTGCTTTGGTGAGTCACACAACGTACGTTTGCGAGCTCATTGTTTGCAAAACATGAACCGATGGGGGTTCTAGATGCGGCGCACGCGCAGGAACTCGGTTCTCGTTATTCCTGTTCATTTCCTGCCGCTTCGAAGGCTCAGAGGCAAAGCGCCGGCCTACGTTGGCCCAGGGGGCCGAATACGAATCCCGACTGAGGTGCCCTCAATTTGACAGAGGCTTATTGCGGAAAAAGAACCCGCAGGCAACACAAACAGCGAACGTTTTTTTAAGCAAAATTAAACTGAATAGTAAGCAAAGCAATCGAACGCACAAAAGAAACTAAAGCCTAACACACCCGAATCCGTTTGTGTCAGGCTTCCGTTATTTTGTGTCCTTTTCTATTTCGTCCTTCGCAACCTTCGCCAAAACGTTCCCCTTAAAGCTTTAGGTGTCAAAAATGCCCGTTGTGCACGCTTGACATTTTTGTATTAGCTCGACAGTTTTAAATGAAAACTTTAACCAGTAGTGCACTGCAACTTCCAATATCAGATTTAATTTCTTTAAAATATTATCTCCACCTCATTTACATACTCTTACTGACATAATATTCGGTTTATATTAAAACAATTCAGACAATGAGATTGTTAAAGAAATGACACCGCGGTTCAACGCCGTTTTGTAATATCGTTAGTCTGCTTTGTTCATTCGCTGGTTTTTGTGGTCTAATCCTGGCACAACATTTCTTAGCAACCACGATGTGTCCGCATTTTTGTTGCGACGTCACTTTACACCTGAGATGTAAATATAATTTGGGAACCTTGGTGAATGTACACTAATGTTTTTGTTCTGGGGATTAATAAAAAAGATTTAAATCCGCATGCTTATGTGAACTATAAAAATTATGAATTTGGTCAAAAGCACTCGTTGTGTTTTATTGTTTTTATACAATTAATTACTGGAATAACGTGCTTTAAATTGATGGATTCGTGCCCCTCAAGCTTTCCTAAAAAATAGCGTGGTGGTTAGGTCACGCCATTTCTGTTGAAATGTGTTAGCTGAGTCATAGTACTTGTTGAAAGTTTTGATATGTGTTATTAACCCCGCTTTTTAGCGGTAATACATATTTTGACTGTCTTACCGAAGTATAGTAGCAGACACAAGGCAATTTTATAAGTTCTGCTTTCTTCGAGAGACTTTGCACGTCGAATATTGCTCGACGTGCACATTTTTCTACAAGGAATTGCCTTCCGCCTCCAAAAAAATTAATGGACTAGCTCGTATAAATCATAGGAGTGTTGGCCACTTCATGATGTTATCGACATTGGGTTGAAATAGTATTTCGCATGAAAACAATCTAGAACAAAAGACAATTTCCTTTCTTTTATGAAAGACGGTGAAATATTTGGTGAATAAGCGTTTTGCAGTCTAGTTCCTGTAGCATTCTATCTATTGCTGCCTAAACACTATTGTTAAAGTAATAGTGTGAAATGCTAAACAAATGCGGTTCCAGCTTACGTTGTTGAGAGTGGAACTCTTGGCTAGTTGATATCATTTAGATACAAAAGAGTACTTCCAATTCAAGTCTATTATAACGTTCCCTGCATTATCGCGGACAATAAAATGCAGAGACGTAGGCAAAATGTTCTTACATGTGTCTTTATGTAACGTAGGTTACAGTGTAGTCATAGAATATTTTTATGCTTGGGAGTAATCAGCAAAATCTGCGCAGGCTTCATTAGATACTGTGTTTTCCATCTCTAGTTTTGCCGATTTGGAGGACCAGAGTTTCAATAACAAACCATAACAATGACAATTTACTCACTTTACAATTTAGTGGGAACGTACAGCCAAAATTCAAACTAATGACACTCATGTACTGCCACCTTCTTTGTACTGCATTCACAATGTATCAAAACAGGTCAGTAAACAAACAGCATTTGTAACGCAGGACGACGGGCCGTTGATTACGCCGTCGTACAGACTGCAGGACAGCGTTGCCGTTACAGAAGGCCTCAGCGGTATTCGCCGAGAGAACCTGAAGGAGTACCATAGGTATAGTATGATTTGCTTATTACGTTTCATCGAAGACTTCTATAAACGATGGTTACAGGGTATTGACAATAAATCCTAGCGCTGTAAATGGAAAGGAAAAAGAAATGGCATACCCTAAGGCTGGGAGAAAAAAAAAAAAGACACATCGGAGATAAAATTTTGGTAATCCCGAGACTGGGGTTTACCAAAATGCTCAATGTTCACATACTAGCTTGCTCCTTAACCATTGCTTAGTTACACCCGAGATGCGTGTGTGCTGTATTCTTCTTTTATGTGTTTTCCTTTTCTTTCCCTGTCTCAGGTCTCTATATCAACGTTTCACCAGCTGGCCTGCGCGCTCACCAATCCCCCCCCCCCCCCAAGAAAAAAAGAAGAAATCGGCGCGAGCACATCGAAATTTTAAACGTGCACCAAATTTACATTTAGGTAGTGCATTTCGTATGGTGAAATTGTAAGCATAGCTGTTTTCTGTAAAACAATAAAAATAACAAATATGTCAAGATAAAAGGCGAACGTGTTCACAGACGACCGAGTTAACGGTGAAGCGGTAATTTTAAAGCGCTGGATGGATGTTATAAAGAAGTACCGCCAAGCTGGTGCATGCTGGGAGGCAGTTGAGCCAAACATGGCGGAGCGTCACTGCCAATCTAGTTTGTCGCGGCGGCGCGACGCCGGCTTCTACAGTAGACCAATAGGAGTGTGCTCGCGAATGGCGGCGCTTCACCGGCAGCCACCACAGACCAATTGAGCGTGCGCGTCTGGATGTGGAATGCGCCATGAGCCAAAAAAGGTGACAAGTCGACTGGCGTCCAATAGGAGTGGCCGCGGCACGAGCAATCAATAATAGGACTTGGATAAGCCAGCATATCCAGCGATTTAGTAAATTCTAACTTGGGGCGCCATCTTCCGATGGCGCATCGAGCAGACGCCGGGTATAGTAATTGCTTGGGGTTGGTCTAGTCGGTTTTTTATGCTTGGATTAGGCTGAACTGCGAAGGATTACGAATAAGGACAGTAAGTCTAGAAATACGACGCGGCATAGACCAATAAGCAGGCTAACGTTTTTATTTTCCCCTCCACACAAAAGCTTCATTCTTTATATTTATGATTTTTCACTTCCCTTTCCTCTTTTTCTCTTTTCTCGTTTTCCCCCGCATTTGTGTGGAAGGAAAACTAAACAATTAGTTCCCGATTGTTTCTGTTTGTCGCGGCGTCTTTCTAATCTCAGTGTCCTCATTTGTAATCCTTGGCAGCGCCATTTCACCGAAGCAGACGACGAGCTCGCTTCGCCATCGGAAGATGGCGTCGCGAGCACATAGCATTAAGCAAACGTACATTAAACAAACATTTTAACGAGATGCAATAGAACCTTTTTCGAAAGTCTATCAAGAAACTTTGATGATCTCCGTTTCTTCGGCACGATGCCTGTGATTGGATCCGAGTACTCGTTGAACGCTGACGTAGCGCTCGTGTTCAATACGAGCCGAGCCGAGTGCACGCCGAGCGCTGATGCAGCCTTCGTGTCCACTGCATGCTCAGAGTACGTGCCCGAACAATGCCGAACCTGGTTAACTGGCGCATTTCCAAACGCACCTAATACATTTTTTTTCACCTCAGATTCCTCTCGGAAAAGCCCCATCCTTCCGGCAGCGAACGCGACGGGGTGGACATCGTCAACTTTCTCGAGAATTCATTGCGGGAAAGCGGCTTTGACGAGGTCAAGAAGGTGCCTTACCGTTTGGTACACCCTCTACCCGATCCCGAACATCCAAACAGCGTGAGTGAATTCCAGTGGCTTTACCTTCTGAAGGTGCGCGTTGTACACTCTACGGGACAATCTAGTAGCCGCACTTCTTATGAACAAGACCCTGTCGTCTACTTTTCTACAGAACACGCATGCAGCAATCATTGAATTCAGCGTATAAAAAACGCACCAAACAACGTGTTTGGGAACCCGATTTTCCGTAAAACTTCAGTCTGAGCAGGTAGCGTTTTCACGTGAAGACGTTATCTCTGTTGCGTAAATCGCTGCCATTTTGTTTTTGTTTTGTTTTTGCTGCTCGCGATGTATCGTTATCCCACAGACTTTGTTCGTGAACAGCGTGGCTATTGCAAGAGCAAATTCGGCAAAAAAGTGAATATGTGACTCTTTAGCTAAGGGTATACGTACACGCAGTGGCGTCACAAGGGGGGGGCGGGGGGGGGGGCGAACCGCCCCGGGTGCAGCGCTCAGGGGGGTGTCACGGCGGGCCACGAGAGCGGGAGGGGGGGGGGGGGAGAGGGGGAGTCGCGGCGGGCCACGCGAGAGGGGGGGGGGGGAGAGTGGGGAGTCGCGGCGGGCCACGCGAGAGCGGGGGGTTGGGGGGGGGGGGGTGTCGCGGCGGGCTACCGCCCCGGGTGCCGCTGACCCTCGTGACGCCACTGCGTACAGCTGTGTTTTACTACCTTTGAGTGCGAAGGTAACGCTTGTATCAAGTTACTGACTTCACAGCGCACAATTAGCACACACATTAGTATTCAGGAAAAAAGAAACACAACATACACACCGCGCTGAACACAAAAGTCTATATTGTATTTCGTCTTTGTTTTCCTTTGCGTCCATTAAACCAATACACATAATTGTCCACAATTATGTCCTTGTTACTATGGTAAACTAACTCTTTTTTTTTCTGACAGGGTGAGAGATAGAGTACTCACACATTTATCGACCAGCCTAAAAATATGTTCTTGTCTCCGGACATTTGGTTACCATGCCTGTTTCGGATGGCGTAACTCTGTAGACGTGTCGCAAACCCGCGATTCCGGCAGCGAACTCCTAGATGTCCAGAGTTTGTATTGGCGATGTTGTTGCGTTCGGGGAGTCGATCATTAAATCACCGTCCGGTCTGCCCAACGCGCCGTTTTCCACATAAAAGCCAAAAGAAGTACACCACTTCTTTGCACTCAACGAAGTTGGTGTGGAGTTTTTAGTATAGCTCACAGGTATGTGCGAAGGCGTGTTTAATTTTTTGCACAAGTGGGACAGCTTGTTTGGAGCTGTGAAGACCACTTGAACGTTGTGTTCGCTAGTTTTGTAGATCATAAGAGTACATGTGGAGGAGGGTTCAACTACAAGTCTAGTTGTCCAACCAAGACACGTATCAAGACGTGTATAACGACATGGAGGCAAGTTATCGTGGCTACTAAGCGGTGTGTTCTTTGGCTTTCGTCTTAACCGGCAGTCGTATTATGACCCAGCGTAATCAATGCAGTCAAAAGCAGCCAACCACTATTCTTTAATCAAGCCCTACAGCAGAAAAACAATGATCAGCATGTGCCAAACTTTTTTTTATTAAAGCCGTTGCCTTAAAACATATTATATAATGTACGGTACCTCTGAAGGTAGCTTGGGGTTCCGAAAAGCTGCGTTCGCTACGTTGACGCGCGTTGTTTGTTAATTGTTCCTTGCTTTAAATTAGATTCTTGAAATGTACATTTGTTTTGCACTACGGAGTACGATTCTTCACACTCAGATATTAGAACTAATATGAATTCAAATATACAGTTCTTTTTTACTTGCGCTTATGTTTAGAAGATGCAACAGTAAACTGTCCATTTTCTCAAATAACACTTTCTGAACATTTCTAAGCACAACCCTTGGGGTCTAGTACAATCCTTAGATACTGTCATTCTTAGTTCTCATATCATTACGAGTGATTCATGCTTACATCACCACGATGACAGATATTCTTTTTATCTAGGCTGTCTTCTGGATTTTGTTTTTCCCTTATGTATTCTGCTAGGTGTCTGCTATCGTGCGTACGAGAACATTTTGCATACAATCGTCAACCTCACATACTCCCCTTTTCGTCGCCTATCAATAAGGTGAAATAGGCCCAATCACCAGTTTATGAACACTTCCATGGCTTACGAGGATACAGTAGTTTGCGGAAAGTTGAACATATATGCTCTGAGTGCAATCCCCAGTACACAATGCAGAAACCTAAGCACGCTGAGCAAGATTACTGGATTGCAGAAATTCGCCGTGTGCTTTCACACACACACACAAATTGATCGGTGTTTTTTATGTCAATTATTTTTCAGGTTCGTTTGCTTGCCGATAATGGCACGGTTTCTACTCGAAGCTAAGATGACTGAAGATAAGATTCCCGGAATCGACACTGATATCGGTCCAGCGTACCTCGCCTTTTCTGCTCGGGGGACAGTGGAGGTTCGTAGAGATGCCCAACGAATTCTATTCGACAGATGTGTTAGTGCGTCATCCTGTGTGTGCGTTGCCCCTAGTTTCGGAATTTGTTCCTTTTGCACCCCAGGTGAGTTGATTTGTCCTACATGGCATTCAACAAAGCACTAGTTAGAATTTGTTTTCCTTACACTAGTACCTGTTTTATGTATTGGCTAGTTCACGCATAAGGTATCTTTAGATATAAATACTGAATGGCTCTTAATTAAAACTCTTTGAGACAATTTTGGAAGCAAAGAATTTTACAAACTATTAGGGCACGTCCTATTAGGAATGTTTCAGGAGATCGTATTTTTGCATAACAATATTATCACAGGAGCCTCGCTCTGCTACACAAAGCCTGCTCTTTAGCGCATGTCGGTTGCTGTAGGGTGCCTTAATGAGCGCTTTGTTAAGAGTAGTGACATCTGACCATTTTGTTCCCAACGCTTTTGTTTCTTTCTTGTTCCTGAGCGCGAGCAAGCGCGTCTCCTGACACGAGCTATTGGCATTGAAAGAGCTAGAACGGCAATTTATTACCGGCTATTTCTTTGTTTGTTTGTTTTTTCTCGAGAGCGCGTGCTGTTGACATCGGCTACCACAAATAATGACGTCACCCCAAGCAAAGCGCACACGAAGGCACCATAGGTGGATGTATCAATTGAGCCATACATAAGCCTAAAGGACACTAGTATTGGTAATTAAGTGCTCGGCGGAGCTTTAGTAGCTAAAAGCGGGACAAGTGCGGATCCGGGTCAAGTGTTCTGGATAACAGCAGTGAGTGGACTATCCTCTCGTGGTCTTGTGCGCAAAATGGTTTAGCAGATAGAGGTACAGCGTAAGCTTAGTAATTTACTCAGCTTTGAGACTACTGAAGTTGGAGGTTCAAAACGCCTGGCCATTGCAAATGCGGCACGTCTGGTATTCCTGTCGCGGCCTCAATCGACGATGAAATTCAAAAACTGAATGGACACTACAAATAGGTTTACGGCTTTTTCCGCCGAGTCTATAGGTGGTATCCACTGGACGCCATATTTGAGGTGACTGCTCACAGCGCATGCTCGGTACGAGTTCTTATTTATGGTCTACCAAAGAAGACAATATTCATGGTATTCAATGTGTTTATTGGAAGCATTGTAGAGGCTTGCCATCAACACGTGCTCAGCAGCAGCGAGCTCAACTATGGCCGCCAATGACTACCGTCCATACTTGCCTGGCCGACGGGTTCATTTGTAACGTTTCTTATATGAGAGGTCTTAGTCTTTTAAAATCACTTTTTGTCTATGTATCGGTTCCGTGCGTCAATAATCCAACACTTGCATATATTTTAGTTCGCAACAGAACCGCTTAAAAAAACGTGTATATTAAATTTTATGAATCTGCATAGTGATGTTCACATAGTTCCGCCAAACCCTGTGCACGGCCCTGCAACGTGTGTACTAAGTGAAAACGACAAATCGCGGGAGAGGGGCGGGTAAATCGAGTAATCCAACTTGTCTAATGAACGAGGTTTGCAAAACCCCTACCTTCGCTTCAACACAAGATGGAGTCGTTCCTAAAACCGGCCAGCGTTATCAGCCGACACTTTGCATATTCTCTCCCACCATATGTATTCCACGCGAGCTGAAATTCACCACCGACTTCTGCTACTTTAGGCGAAGTCAATTTCGCTGAATTCGCTAATAATCAAAGCAGTACCAATTAAAATAGAGTTTCAGCGTACTAACCATATTTCAAAAGTGTGAAACTTTGGGCATAGTTTTATGGGTTTTATTTACAATTAGCTGAGTTTCCCCGACGGCTGCTGCTACTGTTAAAGGCCACAGTGCCTTGTGGCTTCCAACAGTGGATCTTGGCTCAAAATTTACATTTCACTTAAAGCCTGTGTGCCGCTAGAAGTTGTCAGTCACTCCCAGTCTTCCTTGTCTGTACAACGGTGTGGCACTACATTGTGGTCCATTTCACGCAAGGTGAAAGGCAGTTTGAGAACCCCGACAAATAATGCTGCAACTGTGTGGTCACCAAAGTGCAAGCCCCCGTTCCCGCTATTTAGCACGTGGTTTTCTGCAGGCCGAGCTGATATTTGTGAACTACGGGAGGTACGAAGACTTCGACAAGCTTGAAACACTGGGTGTCAGCGTCGCTGGGTTTATCTGCTTGGCGAGATACGGCATGGGCACCCGGGTAGAAAAAGTAAGGCAGACATGATTTTTCTTCTTTCGGGGTCATAGAGGAAGCAGGTGTTTTTCAGAAGTAGGATTTAATTTTTTTCGCATCGCTCGTGTACTCTGTACTGCCCGACTGCTCCAACGAAACCATCCTATATAGCCGCGATGTGGTGTCGTGGGAATCACACCAGAAGAAAAAATGATTTACAAAAAAATATTCTAAGGCTCTCAAGATTTGTTTTTATATCTTTCCTTTTTAATCACACTTTAAGGAACCACCAGTTAGAATTTTAGAATTTGCAGATTATATGTTTCTTGATTGTATCTTCCGGAGGAGATTGCGCTCCTTCGAAGCTCGATGCTTAGTTAAGGCTCCGGGGTGTGCTTTGCATCGTCCGAAACTAACTTGCAGAGACTCCACTTTAAAAAATGGAACGTTGACTAAAGTTAACATGGCAAGAGGCTGCGATTGTGAAGGCTCGCTAAAGAATAGCTTGTGGACAAATATTAATTATGCAGGTCATGTGGGAACTGGAAGTACGTGCTTGCTCACGTTCTCCGCTTCCGGGAAATCCTCTGCAACTGACAGTCAACAATGTAGCCGAAGTCGAGTGATTTTGTTTGGCAATCACTCGGTGGGTAATGAAGAGAACGATGTAAACATCTGGCCATCCAAACACAATTATACGTTCCTCTAAATTGCTAAACAATATGTAAACGTAATGAATAAAATGAACAATTGTAGTTGCTGTAAATATGTAAAAATGGTATACAGAATTTTCGCGTGTTGAAGTCAAAGGGGGGGGGGGGGGGAGAATATTGATCAACCGATTGTTGCTATCCCCGACTGACGTCAGCAGTGCGAAGCTGCCTCCGCAGTTTATTGATGCAATTTTGCGATTATTTTAGTTCTGTTATTGCATTCTGACTACATTAATGCTTAGCCTGCCATGACTACAATTTCAGGTTCGAATATGCGAGGAACGTGGCGGCATCGGGGCCATACTTTTCGGTGACCCTATGGACATGGCGCCCAAGGGAGAGAATTTTGTGTTTCCCAAGAGTCAGTACGTCGGTGGGTCGGCCATGCAGAGGGGATCTCTCGATTTTTCACAGGACTCGGAGACTCCTGGTTACCCTTCCATACGTGAGCGCAGCTCTTGTACTTACTCATGCTATACTTAATTAAACAGAAGGTAACTGAGAACTGATCGTATCACTTGAATGACAACCGGGATACGAGAAAAATAAGCGCGAATAAAATAATCATAATAGTTGTGTTTTAAACTCGACTGAACCACATGTCTAAACACGATAGGAAACGCATTTGAATTAAAAACCCACCGAAAAGTGCACACACATAACCCCGAGGAAAACTTAAAGCATACGCTCGGAGAGCCCGAAGCACCAACTCAGAACCGAAAAAGGCGTTTAGATAAACGATGAAATGGATTATAACAATAGAGGTAACTGGGGAAATTATTTACTGAACTGGATCCCGTTTCTGTTCGTTGATGCGAAGCGGTAATTATGACTGAGTTGCCGTGGAAGCACGAACGCTTATAGTAGACACGGTTGTAATGATTTCGTCAGAAAGCAGACTAGCTTTAAGCTTTAACCGGTACCACACACTGGAAGAAGTAATCTGCCAGATGGTAGATGATAGACACTTTTCAAAAGTCCGCGCCAACGCCTGTCCACCATCGCTTGCTCACAGAGTCTGAGCATGCACTGGACACAGGGCTTCGGCAGCGTTCGGCGTGAGCTCGGCTCAGCTTGTATTGGACACGAGTGCTGCGTCTGCGTTCGGCGAGGACTCGGATCTAATCACGCGCTTCGTGTCCATAGATGGATGGATGTTAATGCTATACCCTTTGTAACGGGCGGTAGCTTGCGCCACCTAGCAGTGGCGAACGCTAATGGTGCTTGATGAAATTTTGAAAATCGTATATTGGAATAGGCATGACTTTGTTTGGTCAGACTTTGACGAGCTTCATCTAATTGTTTTCCCTATGTTTGCCTCGATTAGCATTAAAAAGGTACGTGAGTGCTACTCTGTAGTTGCATAACCTAGAGATCATTTGGTTTGCTGACAATTGGAACGTTTGTTCCCATATTCTTATGTTTACTTCTGTGTCTCAATTAATTTCATTCCTCAGCTGAAGCAATAAGGATCGTGGATCCACCTGGCTTGCCCAAGATACCAGCGCAGGTCATTGGATACGACGACGCTCGAGTTCTCCTCAAGTGAGCCATTCTTATTTTAAAACGATGTGCCTAAACGAAGTTACAGAAGGTAATTTTTGACTTTCGCACTGTTCATATCTGAGGTGTTAGAGGGAAAGCTGCATCATCAGCTGCGTGTGCTCGTGCGTGCGTGCGTGCGTGGGTGTGTGCATATGTGTTTTATACTCAAAATTACGCAACAAGATTTGGAAGTTGTTCACTTTTTAAAGGTTTCTTAGCTAACATTGCCTTTAAAAATACAAGATTTAACACAGTAAAGCTTTGAAACAAAATAATATTTTTTGTTCCTGCACTCCTTATGTCGTTTCCGCAATCCCAAAAGGACTAAGTTTTTTTTTTCTCAAAAATTGTGACCTAAGTATGAAACACTATTTCTAGCTGTTTGTAAGTGTGTTTTACTGATCAATTTGTACCTGCATGTACCTTGATCTAATCCAAGTAAACCACTTATGAAATCCAGTCAAGAGGGGGTCAGGTGCGCTCCAACAGCGAATAAAATATGGAGTTTACATTTGAAATGCTGAAAGTGGTTTGCTTGTAGATGAGCTTTATTAAGACAAGACGTGAACGGTGGTATGATAAACAGAATATTTCTTCGAGCTTTTTTACAACAAGATAAATGCAAGATGCCAAGTCAAGCAGCGGAAAAAAAGACGTTTGTCACCACGCCACCATGCACCAATATAATAAATCTTCATAATTATCATTAAGGTAATAGAACCTTTTCAAAAAGGCGCACAATCTAGTAGCTGCTGCGCCGGATATCGGGGTTCACCATTGTTTGTGTAGGTACTTTGCGCATGTTAACATTGGGCCCATTGGATGTGTCAGGTTTCGGCGTGGACTCTGCTCAGCTTGTATTGAATCTGAGTGCTGAGTCAGAGTCCGACGAAGATTCGGATCCAATCCCGCATTCTTGCCCAAGGAAAAGGCGACCAGCAATGTTGCCCGATGAACTTTTGAAAAGAATCTATTCCCACAGAGCATTTCGGGAAAAAATGTACACATCCCCGAGGAGACTATGAGCAAAAATATTGAACTACCGAGATTCCTACAAGGCTATCCTAGGACGGCGTCAATCCTTGCTGTAATGTAATCACACGTGTACTTTATTACAAAATATTTTTTTTTTGCGCGCACTAATTACATTTTTTTTTCAATTCATTATATGAGTGAATTGAGCAGTGCCAATTGCATTTAAGGTATCATTCAGTGAGTGAATTCCTCCAAGCAGCTGGTAAGTCAGACGAAGAATTACGAAAATCATCCCTGGAGAGGAAAAACAACAGGGACAAAGGACAAACACAAATTTTCAAGCACAGCTAGGTGATTGTTGCGCGGCCGAAAAAATCCGCCTGGTCCGGATATCGAAGTCAGGACCTCTTCATTTCCAGTGGAGCGCTCTACCAACTTAGCTAACTCTTGGTTAGCTCAGTTGGTAGAGTGCTTCACTGGAAATGGAAAGGTCCCGGGTTCGATACCCGGACCAGGCGGATTTTTTCGGTCGCGCACCAGTCGCCAAGCTCTGTTTGGAGATTAGTGTTTGTCCTTTGTTCCTCTTTCTCCCCTTCTCCAGGGATGATTTTCGTCATTCTTGTCCAGCTCGCTTGCATATTTGCATTTAATGGCCTTATAATGCTAAGTCAGCTCGCCGCCGAATCCCCATTGAACAACCACCAAAAAGTGGCCCTGATCTTTTTTCATCTAAATACCAGTTGACCCCATCCAATAAAACATAAATTCTAAAAACATAGGTAAGAATAATAAAATCGTAGTTTGCGTTGAATCCTGAAGTTTGCAAAATACAGGAGTGATTGTGCCATATACCATGTGGAGAATAATCAGATTTCTGCGGACATTGCACCGAACCACAATGTGTTATTCCCATTTTATCAACTAGACTGCTTGAAGGACCTGACTGGGCCGTAAAAGGAGGGTTTAATTTTACTTACCGAACAGGACCCTTCGCACCCAGCCACAAGGGAGAGTAAGTAAATTTCGACTTAATTTATGCATATGGTATTTCCCAGTTACGGTTGTGCGTCATTCTGAACGAACTTTATGGTAACAGTTCAGACCACAGACGTTTGGTCTTGGTAGGAGAATATGGAGCCCAATTTTAGTTTTCTTCCTTTGCTCGATAGTTTGCGTCCTGAACTTCAAAAAATAGCATTCAATTTACTCCCAAACAGTTTGTCATTGACTTGCTAGGGCGGACCACTTGCTACCCGTTGCTCTCTAAGTAAGATTCCCACAAGTGCAACAATACATTCAGCTGAAGAAGCTCCGATTCACGCTAGGTTCTGCTATCTGTGCACGAAGCGTAAACTAGTATATAAATACACAGTAGACTATATGGTAGTTTCAAGGCTGCTTAAAAATAGTCCGTTGAACTAGCCAAGCCGGATGCAAATTCTAACTTGTCATCGTTTTCGGCATCGGCGCTGAAGCGTAAAGCGCAGGAACGTCATGAGTATTGTTTCTTGTATTCGGCTGATATTTCCGCTTTAAAACGGCGGAAGAAATTTGAATTTCTTTTTCCGTCATAAAATCACCGTTCGTCGGCGTTTAGCTTACGAGGATGCCACTCAACCTCATACAGTCTGTGAACAAATGCCGTAACTACGCCCGTGGCGGAGTGATAAATATGTGCTAAAGAGCGAGCTATGAATATCATGAGCCTTTCTGATAGTTTACATTCCCGAAACACTGGCGTTGTCGTCACTTGTGCCTCTATTTCTAACCAATCTGGCGTACAAATTACCAAGGTACCAGGAATGAAGGGGATATAAGCGCTGATTTTTAAATAAGGTGTTCAGTTGCTTTATTTTTCTCATACGGTGGGCAAACGTTGGTGTTTTTTGACTAAATATAAGAATTCCACGGTATCTACTTTTATGGTTATTTGTATAGGTTTTTTTTTTCTCTCCGGGTTTGTCTTGCGACGACCACGACACGGTCTGGTTGTCGGCGACCTTTTCACTAGTTATCTTGAAATAGTTTGGGGTGTCCTTGCCAAGTTTTAAACGTAACTTGAATCATTGGCGTTTTTCTCTCTCTCTCCCTTGCCCACGAACAGGAAAGTACGCCTGAGTGTGAACAACATTATCAAGCGATTGGTGGTTCATGACGTCATCGGGATCATCCGGGGAAGCGTTGAACCAGGTCCGTGCATCGACACGATAAAGAGAAGTTTAAGCCTCCGTCACGCCGCTAATACGTCATACAATATACAGTCTGCAGACACTAGAGAGTTTTATGGAACCGTTTTTGCACGTCCGCTACGGTACACTGCGCATATGCGAGTCTTCTGTGGTAGCGCATGCGCAGCTCGTGCCGGAGCGCCCACAGTACCTTCTCGGAAGTGCAAAGACGGTTCCCAGAAAGTCTCTACTCTCGTCGTTCTTTCTTGTCTACCGGTCTTGTCAGATTGATCATAAAAAAAATCATTAGACATATTGGAAGCATACATAATGTATAAAAGCAAACGTGCTCCGAATATGCTAGAGGCGGTTCCGCATATAATTCTGCCATCGAGTCGGCAGCCAACACCCGTGTGTTTTTGTACGGCGTACGAACAGTACGTGACCGCGGCATCGGGCGACAGTGTAGACTCTCCAGGACAACTGCTGCGTCTACTTTCCCTCAAAACACTATGGAGAACCAACCGCTGCAATCTATGCGGAGGAATTACTTTGCCAATGGTACGCTGCAACTATGTTGAGACCTAAAAGAAATACTGTTAGCGTTGTGATCGCGAGAATCATTTACAGGCAAATGAAACGTCATGCTCACTGTCAAAGCCCAAATGTTTTTCTTTTTTTTTTTTATGGGGGGTGGGGGGGGTTAACGTACGGTCAGCTCGGTCATTCGCCGAGATCCCTCCCTCACTGGATTCCAGAAATTGGCTCTCCCATAGTGATTTGCGGGGAACTAGTTTTAGCATTATTCATAGAGCGTAATGCACCAAAATCGGGGCAGTTACTTTAAGCGATGGCGGGTATGCGCCTCAAAACAGTGAGTTGGCCGCACATTTTTTTTCTGTTTTCTTAAGATCCTGTGACCTTGCGGAAACAAATTGCAGGAGGGGGGTGGAAATACGTACGTTGCGTACAATATGTAGTAACTTCAAGATTGCGAAGGCAACGATCAACAAACTTTGTTGTATACCAAACGCTCTTAAACTACAATCGTTATACCTGCAGTCTACTGCGTTGCCGCAGGCCGCTTGCCTGTTAGAGCACTTCGAGGCCACGCTTTCAGTAAACCAACAAGTAATGTTCAAAATGCACATACGATGGTAAAACCTATGGCCTGAATTATTAAAAAAGAAAAGGAGTAGAGAATTATTTTTTACTTTCGTTGACGCCACAACCCGGAAACACTGCTATCACCTGGACCTCGGCGGTGAGGCAGCAATAAGTCGGAATAACGTAGACGTCTGTTCTGTTTTAGTTCGCTGTGTAGACAACCAGTTGTAGAAAACTTTGGTTGTATCACGTTGAAATGCCTTACGCCAGCAACTCTCACGTCCGCTCGTCTTCTTCTTTACCAGAGCTTTTTCGCAAAACCACCGGGACCACAGCTTGTAAAACTTTCCGGCGGTTACCAAAGTCTTTGATGCGGTTTTAGGGATTTTCCGTGGCATAGTTTGCATAGGACCAATGTGGAGAACAAGTCGTCTGCTTCTAGCGCAGGAGTTGCGGTGACGTGAAAACGCCGCCGAGCTCTGATTTGTTTTGGTTGAAAGGATAGTGTGTAGACCTCAATGCTAAATACTTTGAGGTCTACCCACTATTTTTTTTTCAATCACCCTATAAGAGCTTGGAGTCCTGATATCATCGCAATCCCTCTGCAAGAAGCAGACGAGATTGCGCTCCTCATACACTCTTTCCCATCAAGTCCGACTACAACCGAGGCTACGATTCGACGGCGCCGATTAAGCAGATTCTAAGAATATGGCCATGGCGTTGGTGGTCTTTGCACGGTTGATACCACCGGGTAAACCATTCACGCTCAGTGAATGCGCCGCGATCCTGCGTTCTTATTTTAATGTGCTCGATTGGTTTCGTCGGTAATAGCAAAACGCACAAAGACGACGACCGCAAGAGAAGGGAATTCGGGTGCTGCGTCATTGACTCTGTCGGATCCTAACGCTGGCTGCGGTAGGACTTGATGTTAAAGGAATGCTGAGCCGAAATTTGGATTTCGCAGAATAAGGCCGCAAAGGCGTTGAACGGGACGCTACGAACCCCAAAACATCGTGCATACATCGATATTTCAAGCGCATGGCCGTATTTTGGGAAAAAAAGGCGGGATCAAGCGAGGACTATGACGTCACGATCCTCTTGGAACAGTTGAGAATGAGGAGAAGCGGCCTCGCTTCTCTCCTCCTCGCTTCAATTCGTCAGCTCGATTGGACGAAGCGAAAAGGAGAGGGAATGAGCATCGTGACGTCACATATGTCTCGTCGGCCTCGTCGGCCGTGTTCAATCGCGCACTACTTTTCCAAAAATACGGCCATCCTTTAGAGATATCGGTTTATGAGTTATGTTTTTTGGGTTTTGCAGTGTCCCGCCTAGCGCTTCAGCGTTGTTTTGTGAGCTCTGAATTGCGGTTCAGTATCTCTTTAAATTGGGTATATTATCTACGGAAGAGAATTCGCAAAGTACAAAGGCGTTCTATCCGGTGCAGGTCAATTCAGCGTGACGGGCAACCATCACGACGCATGGGGCTTCGGAGCGAGCGATCCGTCATCGGCAACTGCGGCGCTCCTGGAGGCTAGTCGAACCCTGGGCGCCATGGTGAGACGCGGATGGAGGCCCAGGCGCTCGATCGTCGTCGCCTTCTGGGCCCAGGAAGAAGTCGGCAGGGCGGGCTCCAGAGAATGGGTGGAGGTACGTACGTCCTGTATGCAGTGAGTCACTTGATGCACTTCTGCACCTTCTACCACGCGGCTGGTGTCCTCTATGGCTAAATGCGTGGGTACGTTTCTTTGTGGGGTGCTGCGAACGTTCCCTTTTTTTTTCACCGAACTTGGCTGTTGGCATTGTAGCCTTGGCTGTTGGCATGTATACTTGAATGTTATGACAAGTTTAACCGCTTATGATATCGCTTGATTTCCCTCATATAATGTCACCGCCGTACCGGGTGAAAAAACCAGCTTTAGGAAGTCGTAGTCAGGTCAAGGTACAAAGGGAAAAAAAAAACTTATTGGAGTTTAAGCTGATTGAATAAAATTTACGCTTTGTGTTTCTTGGAACTACTGACAACCATCATTATGCCAACTTTTTTATCTTTATTTATGCACAATATGGGTCTTCCAGTAAAAGAAACGCGATAAATTCCTAGTACTTATCTATCGTCCGTTATCAACTAACATTTGTCATCAAGCGGGAATAGAGCTGGAACTGTGCATGAAGCCTTACAGATGTGCAAGAAAGCAATGAGCCTTTTGTTAACTGCTCTAAGTGAATATCTTTTTAGGAAAATATCTGCCTGCTGACTCATGGCGCTGTGGGTTACGTCAACATTGACACTTGCGCTGATGGTGAGCTGTCACAGCGTTTCTTTGAATCTAAACAATCTTCCTGCCTTCTAAGTATTTCTTCACGTGTTCGTTCTTCAATGCTGATCAATCACACTCTCTCTAGTGGCCTGGGGGACCGTTATTGAAAAGAACACGTGGCTTCAGAAAGCATTTATTTTTAACGAATACTTCTTCAAAGTCCCCTCCCTACATTAAAGAACAAAGGCACAGGCGCGTCATCTTATATGCTCAGGGAAAACGTTTTTTGACAGTTCAGGAGAGAATACCGCGCGTGCGCAACATCCATTGGTCCCTTGACACAGTAGCGTTTGACAATAACTTGACAACGCTGCTGGGATTTACGTCGCGATACGACCTCGAGTCACCGAGACATCGTGCTTCGGATATCGCGTGGAAACCAATTAAAAGAGTAACCTTGCACGTTACGTACAAAGCCCGGATGTCATGGAAAATCGCAGTCGTATATCGCGGTAACCGTTGGTGATCGACTTTTCACCTCGTTTCACTGGCGAAACGAGTGGCCACTCGTGTCATGACAGATTGTGCCCCAGGATCCTTGTGGTGCCCACTTTTCTATACTCGGGGTCAATTTGGTTTGTGCCACCATTGTCAAGCACAGCTTAGTTTCGAGAATCCTACGTACCGCACGGCTGCTAGAGCACACAGCTAATAAATGCACATTGAAGTATTATGTAATACCAATGCCAAAGAGCGCTTCACTTGGTAATACAGTACAATTAAAAAATTACATTATATCCTTGTCCGTTGGTATTTTATAAATTACGAAATGTTCTATTACGCTAAAATGATGTCGTACACATCGCGACACTGGCGCATTTTCGCATTTTACTTCTAAATAGTATTAGCGAGACCGACATGTGATCGCTTACATTATAGAACCAAATGACCTCTTTCCATAGCAATAATAACTTGGATAACATCCCTTGGTTTCTAAGAGAAAAACTGGAAAAACCGGCGATCGCTTGTTCGCGCTAACAGTGTCGCGCTCTGTACATTTTGTACATAGTGTTGTTAAATTACTCGACCTTACATATTACTATAACAGTTTCCCTTGTACCCGGGCACATAAAGCAGACTAGTTGATGCGAAGTCCCATATAAGAATGATTCAGCTGCTTTCAGAGTGCACGTCAATGAATGATGAATTCATCAGCACTGTTGTCTCACCAACAATAGGTGGGACGACCAGTCAATATTGGACATTCATTTTAGTTTTTTGATTAGATGACGCCAATCTTCACTCCTGGACTTTTATTTTATTTGCAGGTCCCCTGTTTGCTGCCGAGGCTTCACCATCGCTGCGCAACATTCTCTACAAGGCAAACGAAGTGGTAAGATGAATGCTACCTTTGATCGATACTTGCGCTAACGTCCGAGGGCTATAAGTGCAGTGCAAGCGCGCTGTGTAGAAGGCTTTTCTCAATTAAAAACAATGGGGTTGATGCGAACCGTACCCCATAACACCGTGTAAAAAACGTATGACGTACAAGTAGAACGCAGAGGTGAATTTTATTTTTGCCCAGGTTGCAGGCCAGAGAGACACCCATCTTTGCACAAGCTTTGCTAACCTTATTAGACTTGGGTCCTATCTGGTTTAGCTCCAAGCCGACAGTTAGTGCCAAAGTATTTTTTCAATCGTGTTTCTAGTTCTTTTGTTTTGGCTCGTCAAGTAATTTAACAAGTACTAAAGTCGACATAAATATGCCGCGTATGAAGCGAGGGACCAGCAGTGAAACCTAAATCTGGCGCTTGTTTTAAAATTTAGGGCTAGAGTTGCCACATAAAAACCAAACGACCAGAGTTGAAGCCTAGCTCTGGCGCTTGTTTGGCGATTTGATTTAAGTCCAAAAGACGCCAGATGGTGAAGCCTAACTTTGGCACTTATTTGGCGAATTAGGGCCAGTATACACAGACTGAGGCCCCAAAAGGTCAAGTTTGGCTCTATCGTAGCTTCTTCGGCCTTTTTTGAGGCCGTAAATGTCGAGATAAAACGCCACTTTGGACAAACTCTTTGCCACCTGGGTTGCCATGGTTTCCCACGATTTTTTGCTTCTCAGATGGCACATAAATTGGCATTGTTTTCTTCCGGTGTTATTTAAAAATTTGCCACACAATTCCATTGAGAAAACGGTGTAACCGACTGGGGTTTTGGAGTTTAAACTTTTAAGTGCCGTCCACACACAATAACTGATCGAACGCCCCCTTTGCACGAATTAGGGTCGGTTGAAACATGCACATACATTGTTCCCACCTAAACTATGACAGTGCACGAGATAATAATGTAAGTTCCTATAGTTGGTTACATGTTAAAAATGCAGCTATGAATGCTCCTCAAAAATATTAAAAACAGTCAGCCAGCGAATCTCGTGCACTCGTTTACCGGGCGTCGTCAATTTCACAACTTTACGGAGGAGCTTTTTTTTTACTATGGCAGCGAGCCTTTTGTAACTTTGTTATTGCCTAGAGGTGGCGGTTTATCACAGTGATATTTCTAATCTCTATTTACCCGAGTTTACGTCATGGAGCCGCGCTGGTAACTATACTTTCTTCCGAGGTATGGTTTGTACAAAGATGTGAAAATACAACGGCAGAGTCGCCGTCGATGTGTTCACTGTTCCCGCTTGGTCGTTTACTGGTAAAAGGTGAGGCAGATCGCCCATGCATTTCGTTAATTGAACTCTTGAATTGACGACGCACACAAACGGAAGTTTCGTTATGACCAATCCTTTTTTTTGTGTGTGGGATAATTTGTTTTGTTATGCATTTATTGTGTTTACTCTATCGCAGTTTCCCGTCGTTCAAAAGACATGTGCACATGCCACGAACGACTGTCAGGAGGCTGATATGTCAAGGTAAAGTTGGCATACTCCACGTCTAACTCCATTTGTAGTCAGCGAAAAATAAAAACCGAGTATTAGCGAGTATATTAGTGGAAATATTCCTATAGATATTTACTTTGACCTGTTGGTTGGCCAAACCACCAAGATAACCCTAAAACGTTCGTATCTAACTTGAAATTAAAACCACTCATTTTCATGACGAGACTTCAGGCAAGCATCGTCACCGGTACCTCGAAATAACGCGGAACGTGGCAAGTCGCGAGCACCTTATTATCGCTCCATAACCAATAAGATGGCAACATTAGTCAATAATCCCTCCGAAGAACTTGAAAGTAAACATATTCGACAAACATTTGCCTGGTTGGGTGAGAGTTAACGTCCGAAAATGTTGCTCCAACCAAAACTTGAAAGGAAACCCGACGGTTCGAAACCAACTCAGTTTATCCTTCAAGGGTGACTGAAAGCACGCGGAACAGCAGCAGCTTCTAACCTCTTCGTCTTCAAAAAAGAGAAGAAAAAAAAGAAATTAAAAAGAGAAATGAGGAAATTCCAAAATTGTAGAATAAAGTTTTAGTTATTGAGACGTCATCTCTTCAGCTTTTTCGTCAGGTCACGGAGGCCATGTGCGTACACAGAGGGCAAAGCGCGTAGGAACCTGTTTAGGTTTCCTGGCGTATGCTGGAATTGCCACGATTCCAAGAAAAGTCTTCTTCGGAAATTGGGCTCTGTGTCCACCACGTGCGCGTTCGCGAAGTCAATGCGAGGGTCTACTAGGGTATCGCAATGTTCGGCGATGGCGCTGTGCTCACTGTCAAGCTTCCGCACGTCGTTCTTGTGTTGGCGGATTCGCTCAGGGAAGTTCTTCGTCTCGCCAATGTAGGTTGCGGGGCAATCTGCGCAAGGAATAGTGTAAACCACGCCCTGTGCTCTTTCTTTTGGTAGACGTTCTTTCGGTCTTGGCATGAACCTTTTCAGTGTGGACGTGGGCTTGTGGGCCACCAGAATACCTTCCTTTCCCAGTACTCGTTCGAGCGCTTTGTTGGTTCCCTTTACGTAGGGAACGCTGATGCGCGCGACTAGATGGGGCTGTCTTTCTTCTACTGGCATCTGGGTTTGTCTGGCGAGACCTTGGCGTCGGGCGATGCGATCATTAGGCTACTAGAGTAGCCATTTTTCTTTAGGTCTTTAATTATGGTCTTCTTCTCCTTCTCTTTATCGGTTTTCGACGAGCAGATAGTCGTTGCCCTACGCAGGAGGGTCAAAAACAACTGAGCACCTTATGACTCGTTGGATGATGGAGTCAAAATCGAGGTAGCGTCCGGTGTGTGTTGGTTTTCGGTACACCGTAAACTTCAGATCTTGCCCTCGTCAGTTCACCAGCACATCGAGGAACGGCAAAGGGATATTCGTCTCATATTCCATGGTAAATTGAATGGCCCGCTCAATGTAGTTGACGTGTGCCGAAACATTTCTCACGTCCAGTTTCTTGAGAATGCAGAAACAATCATCCACATAGCGCATGAATACTTTGGGGCTGGCACACCTTGACTCCATTGAGCCGGCTATTCAATTTACCTCCTGTACAGGAGGCGTTGCCTAGACCATCGCACTGACTTCGCGAACGCGCACGTGGTGGACACAGAACTCAATTTCTGAAGAAATTGAGTTCTGTGTACGCACATGGCCTCTGTGACCTGACGAAAAAGCTGAACAGATGATCGTCTTCATAACTAAAAAGTTATTTCACGATTTTTTTATTTCCTATTTTCTCCTTTTTTCACTTCTTTTCCTTTTTCTTCTCTTTTTTGAAGACGAAGAGGTTAGAAGCTGCTGCTGTTCCGCGTGCTTTAAGTCACCCTTGAAGAAGAAACCGAGTTTGTTTCGAAACGTCTGGTTTCCTTTCGAGTTTTGGTTGTAGCTACATTTTCGGACGTTAACTCCGAAGAACAAATAACAAAACAATAAATGTGTACAAACGGCATTTCTTGTGCTGTAAGTGACTATAGAAGATGCGGTATGTTGGATATGAAAACAGAACTGGAGGATACGCACACAGGACTCTACAAACCTTTATCGGAGCCTTTTAGGTGTAGCCCACATATATAAACAGATGTGGACAGCGTCTCTGAAAAAACAAATTAGTTTTTTTTTTGTTTTTCTTTTTTACTGCTAAAATTAACTACGCATCACCGAACGCTTCGTCTCCGCCAAAATGTAGTTCTAGCGGTTCGAACCGGATGCTTTTTATTTTATTCAAAAGTAATACGGCGAAGTGATTTTAAAAAAAAAATTCAATGCTAGAATGGGGCCCATATTCGCCGAGTTTCGGTAACTGACGCCATGGAGCTACATGTATTCGAGAACGCTGTCGGCCGCCATTTTGAAACGAAAATTTATGAAAAAGTCCCCCATTAGTTTTGAATGAAATAACGGTTAGTTCCGAATATTTGACATCTGGTTTGAACCCCTAGCGCTACATTTCGTCGGAGAAGCAGGTTCGGCAATGCGTAATTACTTTCGTAAAAAAAAAAAAAAAAAAAAAAAAAAAAACATTTTTTTTTTTTTGTGGGAGGGAAGTGGAGGGCACAGGGCGTAATCACGGGCTGTTTTTAATGCGAAAAGTGTTACGGTGGAACCTGGCCACCCTATAAATGCCAAGACTGCCCACCCGACCTCCTGGTGACCCACCCAGGAAAAGAAAATGGGTCGTCAGTTCAACAACTACTCAACTACTCAACAAGAGTAGCATTGTGCTTGGTAAAAATACATTTTAGCTTGAAATGTTGTACTTTACTGTGTACGTAAGAAAAGGTCAACCTACTACTGTCTTACTCTCACACATCTTTCAGTTTTATTGACTTGCCCGGCCAAGCAAGTGACAACGTCGTGTTCAACGTCTTCGCTGGAATACCGTCAGTGGATATCTTCTTCAAGCCAGACCCAGTCTGTACCGTCCTGCTTTTTTATTTTTTTATTCATGTCTGTTTTTAATATAGTATTAAGCAATCACTGTCAGTTTCATGAAATCCCTTCTAAGACATATCTATGCTGTCTAAATTAACGCCGTGATGCCTTGTAATTTGATTATTTTATTTTCAGCTGAGGGATCAGTCTCCTGAATATCCCTTAGGCGGCTAGCCTTTTAATAAGACCCCTCATATCAAAAGTTTTTTTTAGTGAAACGTCGGCCTCCCTCCTGAGTCATTCACACAGATCCCTTGTTCGGGCGTTTCCCAACATTTTCCGTTAGTTAATTTTGTTTTGGGAATTCATCGCGGATGTCGTTCCTTTACAACACAGAATGTTCTCTCCTTTGCGCATTCAAGCCTTCTCTAATATCCAGAAAGTAGATGGGGTATCCTCCGCACCCTACTACCACACGGCCTACGAGACACTGGAGCTTTACCAGAGGTTCGTGGACCCGGACTACGCCATTATGGAGCGGTGCTCACAGCTCGTTGGTGCCTTAACCCTGTCCCTGGCTGAGGCCGAGCTGCTGCCGTACAACATGGTGGACCTCGGACAGGCTCTCCAGGAAGGATTCGGAGATCTCCAGACCCATATGGAGGACTTCGCGGCGCACAATGTTTCCGCCGGTGCGCATTCAAGCCTTCTATTTGACGTCATCTGGGAACGATATTTTGTTGCGGTTGTCTTCTACTCTCTAGAACATTATAGTTTTATATGCATATGCTCTCGTTAAAAGGACCATAAAAATACATTTTTACTTTTGCCAAATAACTTTTTGATTAAACCTTCAATGTTTACTGAACGCCGAACAGGCATCTCTTTTCGTTTCGGTTTATTAATTTCTACACAAAAAATAATAAAATATTGAGATTTTCTTCAACTCCAACTCGCCGCAAAACAAAGCGTGGCGTAATTTTAACGGTCGTGACCTACTCTCGCACCGGAACCGGAAGTTCTCTCGGCAGTAAGAGAATGGGAGCGTTAGCGGCTGCTGGCGGTGTGCCGGTAGGTATTACCGCAGGGTTTTTCTGCGCTGATGGCGCCGGTGCCACCGACATATTTTCTGAATCGGCGCCTCTCATCCCCGCGATAGCCATGGACACATCGCAGCTGAACGAAATTGAATTAGATAGTAAAGTTGACATTTGGGCTAGTTAGTAGTCTAACATATTGAGGTATTTAGCGCACAAGGTGGAAGGAATTTGGTGAATTTCTAAGTAAGAGCAAAAATGAATAAAAATAAAATTTGTCTCTCTACCTGCACCACCAAACGGTATAACAGGTTTAAACCAATTAAAATAAATAAATAAGGTCTGATGTGACCAAAAACAATATTTTGATTAAAAAGCCAATCAACAAAGAAAAAACAGGGAGGCAGCGAAACTACTAGTTCGGGAACGGGCTTATGCTTTGTCAGCAGGCTTTGATCGGGTATAAGATTAGGATAATAATTATATAGCTTAAAATATTGTCCATTTAGTTTTGTGCCTCTTGATCATGCTTCTTGGTTCAGACGACGACGAAATTCCTTTAGTGGCTTCTTCTGCTTGGTTTTTTTCTTCTTCTTCTTCGTTTAACTGTAACATATAAGAAGACAAATATATAATGTTGAGTTTCTTAAAAAACGAATGTTCCTTTATTTTAGTACTTTAAGTTTAATCTAAATTACTGATCCAAAATGTTTTTTTTTTCTTTTTCTCTTCTTTCTTTCTCTTCTTCCTCCATTCTCCCCGCCTCCCCCCCCCCCCCCCTTTTTTTTTTCCTTCAATAGACAACCCGAGGAAGAATCATAATTTTAGTGCTATCTATTTTCCGCTATGTACCCAGCACCCCGCGCCACCGACGCCGAAATAGATAGGAAAAAGGTAGGAAGAAGAAGAACATGACAGAAAAGTGCGCCACTCACAACTATATTTAATGACAAGAAAAAAAAGAGAAAGAAAAAACCTAAATGATTCGCCAAGGACTGGTGCATCTGCAGGGTGTCACAAAAGAAAATTTACACGGTCTTTTTTACCGCAAAAATAAACTAGGCATCGCCGAACGCTCATTCTCCACCCAAAGGTAGAGCTAGAGGTCACAACCAGATGCCAAAGTTTCAGCCCGATCCGATATCTTAGTCAAAAGTTATAAGTGATTTTCTGAAACTTTCAATGGGAAAATGAAGCCCATTTTTGCCCGTTTTCGGTTTCTGGTGCCATAGAGAGCCCCATGTGTTCGAAAACTCCGTCGGCCGCCATTTTCCCATTGAAATTTTCAGAATATCAGTTATAACTTTTTATTAAGTTATTGGATCGGGCTGAAACTTTCCCATCTGTTTGCAGAGCCGTTTATACTGAGAGAGTTTGGCCTTCTTAAGGAGATTTTGACAGCCTGGCAACCACAGCAGCGTAGTCTGACAACCGGGGGATGACTACTTCCGTCCGCCATATTGTGGCTCTGACTCATAGGAACTCTACGCGATTTCTCAGGAATGAACAAGACAAAGAAGTAACGCCATATTGTGTTACCGCGAAATCCGCTTGTTCTAGCGGCCAACAAGCTCCGCCCATTGGCCAAACTCTCTCAGTATAAACGGCTCTGTCTGGTTGTGACTTCTAGCGCTACCTTTGGGCGGAGAATGAGCGTTCGGCGATGACTAGTTTATTTTTGTGGTAATAAAAAAACCGTGTAAATTTTTTTTGTGACACCCTGTACTACCAGCCCTGTGAATGATAGCGGTTCGTTCATCCTGGTTCGTGTGGATCCTTCATTGTATGTTGAAGGAATTATCTTTCTTTGTTTGACAGCATTACGGATTCTATAAATTCTTCACTATTACAATTCCTGTCATCACAAAGGATGTGGAAGGCCTCCAGTACCTCGCGGGTCAATTTGTCGTTGTTCTTCCCAATATGTTGGTCCCTCCGAATAATGGTCTGCACTTGCACAACCTACAATGGATTGGAAGATATCCGCCCACTGTAGCCTTCAAGGAGTAATCATGCTCCCGGAGTCGGTCATTCAAGCATCTGCCCGTTTTGCCTATGTAGCTCTTGCCACACGAAAGTGGTATCTTATATACGACACCCAAATCGTATAGAAGGAATTGCTTATCTTGCTTCTTGGTGCACTTGTGTTTTGCGGAACCCTCAGCATGCCCATTCATTCTAGAGCAAATTTGACTGATTTTTGTGGTGCTGAAAAAACTACTCTGACCCCATAGTGGCTCGCGACATTTTTTTTAAATTATTGGACATCCTGTGCAAGTACGGTATTACCACTGGCCTTGTTTTCTCGACCCTGGTCTTGTTGGTCTGGATGC
The DNA here is from genome assembly GCA_013358835.2 of Ixodes persulcatus. Taxonomy (NCBI): domain Eukaryota; kingdom Metazoa; phylum Arthropoda; class Arachnida; order Ixodida; family Ixodidae; genus Ixodes; species Ixodes persulcatus. Next base: position 312,806 of record JABSTQ010011565.1, read on the forward strand.
CTTCAGCCCTCTTCAAAAGAGCCTTTGCCACATCAGCCAATAGGGCTGGTGCATTATCGGCTTTTCTTAGCCTCTCTACTTGCATACTGATGCTGACTGCCATAGTATGAGGACAGGACTTTTTCGTGCCGAGCCCACACAGGTTAGAACTATGCCCCTCTTGATGTCGTTTGAGTGGGCCGATCCATAGTCTCGAATGCCTTTCTTGGATCGAGGGCAGTACGACCATCAAACATGGGTCTCACCCAGGTGGAGCGAAAGGTCCAGAAACTGAAGTACCTTTTATTTGGGCACCTTACATTTAAACGTAAGGCCACCTCCGTACTCAGCAAGGGTCACCATAATGTCTGCCAGTTTTCTCTCCATACGTCCGCCATCTTCAAGAATTACTAGGATGGCATCAACATAGTGGGCGGCTTTGTTCATTTTTTTGCTTCCAAGCGCACTTTCTATCGCACAGTCCACTGCTCCCAAGTAGATGGCACTAAGGACTGGGGCGACGCAGGAACCGATACATACTCCTGACTTTTGCAGATAGCACACATCCCGCCATCCCGTCTTAAAGGAACCATGGTCACTTTAATACCTGAATGATATTGTGTTCGGGTGAACTGCAAACAAAAATCGTTGATCCAGTATAAACGTGGGTCAGTGAAAGGTGCGACAAATACAGCGTTGCACTGGTGGTGGAGTCTCAGCGGTAATGAAAGATGTCCGAATGTGTTCCTATCAAAGCTGAGCATCACTCACTCTTCTCATTGAACATTTTAATTAATCAATATAGGTAACTGACGCTCCCAGCACGTTTTGAAGAACTATACTTTAATATATTGGTCAAACTGGAGTTACACGGGACCCGCCAAAGCCATCTGCGTGTCTCAGAGAGGCAGCCGCCGATTGGAGTCTCGGCTTCCTCGGGGCCCCATGATCCAGAAACATCCTCTGTGTTGATATACTTCTCCCAGTAATATATTCATGCACTGCATACATTCTCCTGACGCTAGAAGAACAATATACGGTTACAGCTCGCAGATAATATATTTGACACTTTAGGCGGCAGGAACGAGCAACAAATGAAAGCATTGGTAAACACGCGACACGGTTAGAAAAAGGTTTCCATACAATCAAAAATGTTGTATCGTCGAGCACAACTGACTATTCGTTGCCCTCGGAGGGATGTTAGAGGGTGACAACGAGAGCGCGGGACTCTGTTACACGTTATTCCAACTAAGCGTAGTGATGTTCCGTGGTAGACACTAACAAAACTCATGCGCGCTCGTTTTCACGCAAAGCCCTCGTTGAATAAATTACTGCAGTCTAACTAGACTCTGCTGCATAAGCTTCGGCATCTCCCGCGTTGGCGGGAAAATAATGTGTAGACTACTGACACCTTTTGTTTTTGTTTTCTACAGATTGGCTCAAGAAAGAAATCGAACTGTTTGTGCAAACAGCCGATTCCTGGCACAAGTGGATTTCGGACCAGAAGTCATTCGAGTAGGTGTTGAGGGCCGGCATTTTTTATAACTCAAATCGGGTAATATCGGGAATTTTCGCAATTCATTTTCAGCCTCGGGACGCTACGTTTTGTCAACGAGCGCATGATGTTAGTAGAAAGGGCATTCATCAAGCCAGATGGCCTGATGGGGGATCCAACCGTAAGGTAAGTGGCTTGATGAGTCTTACACCTCTGAGCCCCAATATAAGCCAGTTGCCTCCCTCGGTTAATTTCATGTTTGATCTTTGTAGTCGAAATAGGGCTGAAAATCGGGAAGTCAAATTGTCTTCCTTCTATATATTTGTGTTTTAGAACGCAGTTCTTTGGCGCCCGATTCCGCGTATAGTGCCGTCGCCGTCGGCTTAACCGCCCCGCTAAATTTAATGGGAAAATGCATTAGTGTTGAGGTCACATGACGTCAATTTTCCCGCAAAATCTAGTGGAGAAACTAAATTCGTTCATGAGTGACGTGACACGAAGCCATTTAACGTCATTCTCCCTGCTAAATGTAGTAGGGAAACTGAATTGGTGTTGAGGTCATGTGACGTCAATTTACCAGCTAAATTTAGCGGAGAAACAGTGGGAGGGGGAGGAGCAGAAGAGGAGGAGGGGGAGGAAAGGAGTGGAGGAAAAGAGGAGGAGGAGAAGAGGAGGAGGGAGAGGAGGGAAGGATGTGGAGCAGAGTAGGAGGAGAGGAGGAGCAAGGAGGAGAGGAGGAGAAAAGGAGGAGGAGAGTAAAAGGGGAGGAGGAGGAGGAGAAGAGGAGAGGAGGAGGACATACCCTCCCCACCGTACCCTCCCCTCCTCCTCCTTAAGAGCTGCGCTGTACTTTCGCCTTACAGAGATTCTTAAACGACTTTCATTTTTTCCTAATGGACTAGATCAATGTTTACTTTATTCAGAATTAAACTAAATGGTAATTACACGTTTCCAGTTGTTGAAGGAAGCCTCAAGGGCGTAACTCTACTCGGGCTTTCATCCGTGTAACTTTCATGAAGTATTTCGAAGTACTAGGTGGCTAGCTGTTGCGCCACTCAGCATACATTCGCCACTATCCATTCTTCAGCGCATTCGATGCGCTAATTCGCTAAAGTCGGACATTAAACCCCAAGGGCGCACACGTAAATGCTTTCTCATGTTGGACGTTTTTTTTGTTTTTGTTTTTTTTTTGTTTTTATAAGGTGACTACTGACGGCAAGAAACCAGAAAAAAAATATGTAGAGCGTTCCTCAGTAACATGATCTCTCTTCCTCGGAATATTCGCCTAAGGTAATAAGTTGACAACATCATAAATAGCTTCTAGCGCGTGAAGGTAGTTTAACTGCACTCGAAATAAACGATTGGTATTACTGACGTCAAAATGACGCCAACTCCAGCTCAAATAGAGAGCTTCAAAACTTACGATTAAAAAAATCATAAGAGAAACAATTGTGACTGCGATGCACAGGATTAGGGCACGGCTCTTCGCGCTCATGAAGTTCGTTCCATACACCAACTCAACTCTATGACGTCACGCCACTCTGGTGGCGGTGCTATCGGCACTGCTCACGTAGAGTCGCTTCACCTCACACGAATTCGGTCTCTGCGCATGCGCACTGTCCACGCCTACTCTGGACAAGCGCGGACTTGCTTGCAAATTTAACAGCGTGTTAATGTACATGCCCGTAACTGACACGGCGCGAAAAAAAGTCGTTAAGGTTTTTGTTTCTTTTTTTTTAGCGCATTTTATACACACTTCGCATTCAACTTTTTTTTTAACGATACACCAGTGAAATTGAACTATTTATTTATTTATTTATTTATTTATATTACCCCTAAAGGCCCTCGTGAGAGGGTATTACATAGGGGGGTTACATAAATCGTTCCAATAAGAACTAGTGCACAATGTACAACATATGAGAATACTAGAAAACAATCAATACACTTAATAATAAAAAGAAATTAAAGGATACACTCAAAAACGAATAAAAAACATACACTCACTCATCACACTGCAATAAAGCTGAGTCAAGGTAAAAACAAAATAGTACACATTTGCTCTGCACGTTCCGGAAAGAGGAAACAACAATGTAAAACAGCAAAAGTTAGATGGCATCAGTATTTTGAATTTGTTCTTGAAACTTCGTGATGTCTTTTTCTGAGGCAATGTGCGATGGTAGATTATTCCAATCGATTGTGGTATGTTGAATGAATGACCGGGAAAAAGCAGATGACTTACAGGTTACGCGTTTAACTTTGTAGGGGTGATCGCGGCGTGGAAAAATAACGGCAGGTGGCTCGAAGAAATCACCGTGAAGTGACGCGTAATGGTAAAGTTTATGGAAAAGTGATAGGCGTGAAAGTTTGCGACGATGGAGTAGTTCGGGTAGCTCTGCTCGGCGTTTTAGTGCTGTGACGCTGGAATGACGCGAATATTCTGAAAATATGAAGCGAGCGGCACGATTTTGCAGTGATTCAATGTCGTTTATGATGTAAGCATGTTCGGGATCCCAAATGGCTGATACATATTCTAATTTCGGACGTATTAGTGTGGAAAATGCAAGTTTGCGTATGTTAGGAGGAGCCTGTTTAAGGTTACGCTTGAGAAAACCGAAAGAGCGGTTAGCAGCCGCCAGGGTGAGCTTTATATGGTAGTGCCATGACAGATCAGGTTGCAAATGAATTCCAAGATATTTATAAGTGGAGACGAGGTCAACAGTATTATTATTTAACACATAGGAGGTAGGAATCCGGGGTACGTGTTTAGTAAAAGACATAGACTTTGTTTTAGAGCAATTTAGGGTCATTAGCCAGGAAGAGCACCATGCATTAATAGCATTTAGATCAGATTGCAAAGCTTTCTGGTCATTGACAGAGGAAATTATTCGGTAAATTACACAATCGTCAGCAAAAATTCTAATTCGGGATGAGACACAGGATCGATCTAGAAAAGCTGATTCAAATATTACTAAATATTGTTGTTTCATGTGCACGTCAGTACCGCGTACACAGCGGAAGGTACGAAAGTGCACATTCGAGGAACAAAAAAAAAAAGGCAATGGACCTGACGATTAACATATTTATATTCTTTAACACGTCGCGTTTTTTTGTTTTAATATATTCGTGTTATTGTTTTGACAATCGCTGAGATTCTTCTATTGTTCGCGGGGGATTTGTTTTTTAATTGTGTGTGCATGCTTCAGGAAAGCGAAGTCAAAGACCATTTTATTTTTGTAGTCGTCCCGCATCTACGGTACCAGTCCTGCACATGAGAAATCAGTGGATCACATGAGTGTACGTTCTACGCAGGAACGTGGCTTTGGGTGCATCAATGGAGGACTCCTACAAAAGCGTGATTTTCGCAATGCTGCGGCTTCAGCTTTACTACGTGTCCCGGATGAAGCCCGGTTCAAAAGAAGCTGTCCAGGCTTGGTTTGATATTGCGAGACACGTCAACGGCATCACCCTTGCCGTTCGGTCGGCTCGAAAGATGCTGAGCCCGAACAAGTTTCTCTAATGTTGAAAATTGAATAAAGAGCGCGTGATTTTTTTGTCAGCAAACATCCCCGAAATAGATTATCCAAAGCTGATGTAGTAAGAAATAGAGCTTGACGGCGGTTAGCCTCGACGAGTTTTGAAATATTACATAAGGCTTCTAAATTATAAAAAAAATATAGATCTTGTTATTATTAAAGTAGCGCATTTCTAGACCTCGTGGGACTTGAGTAGAACTGATAAGTATAATCACGAAATCTAGATGACTCACCTGTGAGCTTTTGTGTACCTACAATCTACGACTTATCTATCCAATACGATCCTGAATCCGTTCTACAACAATCCCTTTTATGGAGCGCGATACCGCTAGGTCAATACACATATAGTATACAATTTCGTATAAACAAAAATATCTTCAGGAAGGAGGTTTGTTTTCGCCATAATAAATGATCCAGAACTACAGCTACTACTACGATAATTACTACCTATGACTCCTGTAACCGTCCGTAGCTTTCTGGAAATCCGAGCAATATCCCCACATGTAGAATAATACATGTTCTCTTGTGGGTTGTTGGTTATATGCCCGTTACATTTCGCTGCGACATTATCATGTCTGCAAATAATGTTTCTTGTTATTTCGTTTAGCGGGACGAGAGAACTACCTCGCATGTTCGTCGCAGTATAATGCTTGCTTCTATAGACACCTGCTGCAACTTTCACCACCCAAAGCAAAAAATCACGAAATAACAGTTAACAAAATGGATAACTGGCCGAGCTGGTAGATATTCAAAACGGAAACAGCACGAATGGACACGGGCAGAGCGAGAAACTTGAGGAAACGAAACGAAATGAAACAACGTTTGTTTAGTCCAGTTCGTCGCTTCGTCGGTGTTCAGTCGCACTGTTACAATTATGAAATTAGGTTGTTTCTGCCACGGTAGAATAGCACGTCACCGGTGCAGTAGCTTCCACCAAGTTTGTCGAAGTGGTTATTAACATAGCTAGGTCAAGGGTATACCTGTTTAAGAAACGCGCTCCAATCTATTTGATATTCGCTGCTTGGCCTGTGTTTTTTAACTGATGTAACTGATGTTCAGATGAACTCCAATTCTATATATACATAGTTTCAAATGAAGTCTGACGGCAGGCAGCGTTATTATCCGATGGAACACGTCAAGCAGCACCAAAAGTGTATCGTTACGACCTTCGTAGTTTTTATGTCAAGAGTCACGCCTAGAATCCTATGCGGAAAGCAAGTTCGTCTGCTTCTTATGCCGGGGGTTGTGCTGACGTCAGAACGCCGAGCTGTGATTGGCTCTGATTGAAGGATAGTGGATAGACCTTAGAGCAAGCTGCTTCGAGGTCTACACACTATCTTTCAATCAGAGCTAATCAGAGATCGGCGTTTTTACGTCACCATAACCCCCAGCAAAAGAAGCAGACGAACTTGCGCTCCACATAGAATTATGCGCCATTCGCTTTGCGTGATTTGATTAGACAGTGATAACAAACGCACAAGGATGACGAGCAGCCAGACGACAGATCTTGGCGCTGCATGATTGAATTGGTCGGATCGTAGTTTCGGTTGCAGTCTGATCTATTGTGAAATGTAGAGTATACTACCAGGCTTTGTCGTTTATAAGCAGAACTATTAATAAAGCCACATGTCCATCGGGACAATCAAACCTCGTTATTGTTCCTGTATTTTTAAAGTTTTTTTTTTAATCTTATTTGTCGTGTCTAACGAGGGTTACATTGCTCAGTGTTGTTTGCATCTTCAAGTATTTGTTATCAGAAAATAAATTACGGCCGCGTGCGCTCACTGTGTGCTCGTTCGCGGCTGCTAAGGCACTAGGCGTGGCAATTGATCACAGAATAGGTCTGACGCTCTTTCAAGTCTGCACAGCAGCTCTGGCGAGCAAAACATATCATTGTTCGTTCACGTTTCGGTTTGTGTGTCATTAAGTCGGGGCTCCCCTGCTCAAACATCGTGCAAAGAGTGTCTCCAAACAAGCGTCGCCGGAAATGTCCGCGGTTCGAATGCCGCGTGCCAAGTTTTCTCCTCGAACTCATTCCCATGCGGCATTTGAAGCACGGATACCACGGTGTCTCGCGTTCGAATCTGTGTGCAGACTGTTTCTTGTACGATGTATAAGCAGTGTGACCTAGGCTTTACGCTTTGTCACGTCGCTTGCCGACGCTAAGATGGCAGAATTTTATTGATGGGTATAAATTCGCGGAATAAAATAACACGAAAAAAAATCCACAAGAAAATCACGCTTACCGTTTTTATTAGGCACTGAAAGCGCTATTCGCATTTTTTTTTGTATCTTAAAACTATTTCGCAGTTCTTTCAGACACTCTGTTACCGCGCGTAGATAGACGCTGACGGAGACGCCTGCAAATAAATGTGGATTGCGCATTATCGAACGCTGCTCAGTTCTGTTTATAATGCTTCATGCCAGTATCACACGGTTACGTCTTAAATTACACTCTCGCGTCCCCTGACTCAGAGAAACAGGATTATAGGTGAAACTCGCCCCTAACCGAGTAATCGGAAGTAGTTGAAAATAACACCCGTAAAAAAACAACATGAATAAGACTGCCAAAAAGAAATAAACGAGGAGTACAGGTGATATTCGTTGAGAATATCGGAAACACCTTCTACACATTCTTTCACACAAGAAAAGAGCAATCAGAGGTCAGAAGACGCGGAAACGCGTACGTTATAGACCCTTTTGCTGTTTACAAACATGAGCTGCCTCCTGCGTCCCAAGCGACTTCCGGTCGTTACGTGCTTGCGAGCCTGTCGAGCCTGCTTATTTCACCAGTGCTAGAAAGCATAAATGCTACATGTACATCAAAGTTGGAGATTTAACGAGGGCCCTCGGCTGGACAATTTAACGTCTCAAAGGAGAGAATTTGGTTTACAAGGATATTCGAAAATTTTAGCAGATCTCGTGGTTCTTCGTTCTCTTGGCGTTCACCTGGAGAATTGGTGGTTAAACGTTTCATCGACATTTCAAGCAGCGGTATTAAGGTGAGCTTTGTTCATTCTTTTTATGAACCGGAAGTTCTCTGGGACGTCAAAGACTGGAGCACCGCCTGGTGGCGTTTGCCATGAAAAGGGTCTATAAGGCCGCAACATCACGGCAAGTTTTCTGTGCTTGGTTACCTTGACCTGTGGTCGCACTGCAAATACATCACACGAACGACACTCTGCAGATAGTCGAGTTTTAGAGAAGCGCTTTTGTACATTCGGTTCGGTATACGAGGGGCCCTCAGGTTCGAACTACGCATGCGCTACCGCAGAAGATTCGCCCATGCGTAGTCGTGCTCTGTCCTTGCATATGACGGTCTCGCCACGTTTTTTGTCACACACAAAATGTACAAAACAAACGTGCTTTTTGCAAGCTGTGTGGGCTCGCCCGCAGACACGTATGTCATTATGTGTGCAGACCGTGTCTTTCGTATAGCTACAAGCTGCGTGACTGCGCTGAGTTTTCCAAATCGCCTAACCGATCGAGCAAATCAAGCAGAGTCAAAAACAAAATGCCTCGTTGCTGCGATCATTGCCATTCTGCGTTTTCTATTACCAACTAGAGACCAATCGCGCAAAGTGAATGCGGCGCAATCCTACGCGAAAGGCTTTTAGTCGCAATAGAGATTCTCTCAATAATGACGTCAGTTCAAGAGAAACGGAAGCAAGTATGATTCAAATGAAAAACAGACTTCATGCCATAAAAAAACAATCTACAAAATTTGGATGAAAATCGGAAGACTTGATAAGCTTGAAAGTATCTCGATGAGCTGTAATATGTGCCCTTGCTAGGCGAATGGATGAACTGAAAAACCGTTCTGCGCGGAGCAACCTCTTTGTAAGGGACATAAAAGAAGAGGGGACCGAAAATAAAGATGTCCTTATGAGAGAAAAAGAAAGAAAAACTTTATTAAAGCCAGCCGTGTCGGGGAGTGTCCTTAGGAGAAAGGTAAATATTGCAGAATTTTGTAATAATTGGAATCAGAAATCAGCTCTCTACAAAAAAGAAAAAAAAGCATAGTTTAGGGACGTAGACACCGGGTCGCGATCGTCCTATTATACGCACGGTGTCGTACTTCAGGGAAAAGATTACTATTTTGAAAAAACGGCTTTAAGCTTAAATATACACAACTGTACCCCCAAAACCAATACAACTTTTCGCCATTTGAATTATGGAACTGGAACGTTTATTGGACTCAATCTGGATTTCAGGCTTTTCAAATTATTGCTTTGTATCTGGATTTAAAGTTTCCAGCAACAATTACAGTTAGATTTCAAGTTGCATAATCCTGATAGCGAAAAGTTATATTAAGTTGGGCGAGAAGGAAATCAGCATTAATGAATACTTTTTTGGAAGAGCTGTAGAAATAAGCAATAAAAAAATCTGAAACTCTACTGCAGAAGAGAAGCAAAAAGGTGCGGAAGTCAATTTGCTGTTTGATAAGACAAGGCTCAATAATGTTCTGTACGCGTGGAACGACATTAAGAACAGGAGGTAAAAGTGCCATGTGCCCCGGGAGCTGATAACAATTGACTAAAACAAAGGGATCCTATAGGCTTTAAAATTGTGAATATAAACATCAAAAGTATTTTGAACGAGACAGTCGATTTTGAAAGTGCCATCTTAGAGCACGAACTTGATATTATTGTAATTAAGGAAACCTGGTTTTCTAGAGCTATTTTGGACTCTGAGATCCCGCAGTCAAGCTACACAATAGTAAGGAAAGACCGAGGAGTAAGAGGCGGCAGTGTTGCAATCATGGTTTAAACAAATTTGGTATTTTCTATCCTACGTGATGTGAGTGATTTGTTGAAGCGTTGGGGACTAATATTAGTTGAATACCCGAACAGCCTACATTGGAGGCATATATCGACCTCTCAACTCATCAGTTGATGTAGTAGATAAACAAAGAAATCATATATATATATATATATATATATATATATATATATATATATAAATTTCAGTATCCAAGAGAATATGACGCAATTATGCGATTTTATATTATCTGGAACTGGTTGGATTACAGATTTTCCCGGAAATATTGAAGCAACTAGTTGCAGACAATTAGTAAAGCTCGGCTTTTGCAACAATCTAACTCGGGTCGTAACAGATTACACCAGAATATGTACCACAGCGTCATCGATTTTACGCCTAATTTTGGTTTCGAAACGATTAAAATCTTTTTTTTTTTTTTTTTTTATGGATGAATCTGGGGAGCGTCTATTTTACCATAAACTTACGCATAATTCATTGAATATGAGCCCCTGTACTTCTCGCGATTGTGCTTGAAATACGGTTGTGCATTTTATGGCCGCTAAGACATAAGCATTCTAGACTGTCTGGATTCGACGCTCGATGATGTTGTGTTCTTTTATCAATCGAACGCCAGCGCTGACAAGATTTGGAAATTATTTTCACACGTGGGTGTGTCGAGCGATATATTCCAAGATGCACCCAAAAAAGCTAGCAACCAAGATCCCTCGATTACTTTAAAAATTATTCATTCCGAACGAGAGCTAAAACGTAAGCGGAAGGAGAGCTCACAAACCAGAAATAACTGTATTCGTCACATGAGCCAAGAACTGAAGCGGCTTGCTGAAGGAATCCCAAGAGAAATTTTATCACTTAACGCCTATAACATTCATCTTTGAGGCGCCCGGTAAGTTTAGACGATACATTAATATACCAACCAAATCACGCTGTGACAGTGATCTCAATATCGATCAAGATCGTGTTCAAAATTTCAATTCTTTCTGTTCTTCTGTTTTTACTTGTGATGATACAACATTGTTAAGTTTCAGTACTTTTTCGAATATATCTCCTCTCAAGAACATAAAAATACACAAGAAAGCAGTTTTAAACCATTTACTTAATTTCAACATAAAGAAAAGCCCGCGGCCAGATGGAGTCCCCAATTAATTTTTAAGAAGATTCGCTCAGTGGGTATCTAAATATCTTACCTTGAATTTTTTATCATCCGAAGAAAATCATTATTTCCGAAACGCACGGAAACGTGCAAAGATCATACCAGTTCATAAAAGTGGAAGTGCTTCAGACATCGGTAATTATCGCCCCACTTCACTCACTAGCACGTACTCTAAGTTACTTAAACATATAATATCAAACACCTAATGTCTTACCTCGAAAATATTGAGCTGTTGCAATCTCAGCACGGCTTCCGCGGAGAGCTTTCCACAACAATCCAGCTGATCGAAACTGCTCACGATATCTCACAGGCTATCGATTGTCGTGGTCAAACTGATGTAGTGCTTTTAGACTTCGCGAAAGCGTTGCATAAAGTAGCCCATTCAAAATTTATTCTAAAATCATCTCAATTTTCAAAAATCCAAATGTCAAGCAAGATTTTCGTCTTATCTTTCCTTCGGGTACAGCCCACGGGTCGGGGAGTGTCTTGGGCTCCTTCTATTAAAGCGAAAGCGTTAAGGAGCTCGTCTCGCAGAGAAGCCGGCATCGACGTGAGTGGCGTTGTGACTGGAAAATCCTGACTGGTAGATAGGGTCATGACGTCACAGCCACATGACCTCGCGCCGGTATTTCAAACAACCCAGAAACCTCACGTGAAACGCGACGTCACGCGTGAGCTGAAAGTGAATAAGCAATGATACGAACGCGAATTAAAAGGTCGCAGCATGCCTTAAATGATTTAGCTTTATAAAGTAATGAATTTGCATTACAGAAAAAAGTTGAAGAACTTTAGGCGACATTCGAACTCACAACCCTTCGGTTGAGAGGCAGACACGCTACTGCCTAGGCCACGCAAGGCACGCTTGCACGGCGAATGAGAAGGCTATGCGAACGGGGCCCGATAACGGTATCACGTTCCGCTCTTAAAGGCGAAACTTAAGCGTCCTCCATGTTTTTCTTTTTAATCTTTATAAGTGATTTGCACAACGTCATTTCAGTGCCAATCAAACAATTCGTTGAGGATTGTATTATTTACAATAAAATAGAAACACCGGATGACCAGGTCGAGCTAAATTTCGATCTACAAAAAATGTAAACAAGTGGTGTGACCAATGTCAAATGGCGCTGAACCAAAAACTAATCGGTAGGTATGTCAATAACTAAAAGAAAATATTTCGCCTTATGATTATATGACATAGAAAAGAGCGTTCTTGACCGGGTTCATGAAGATACACACTTAGGTTAAACATTTCCTTCTAATCTATGGTTGAAAAAAAAAATATTATTAATGTTTTCAAAAATTGGTCCCGAGGTCCCGGGTTCGATAACCAAACCAGGCGGATTTTTTCGGCCGCGCCCCAGTCACCTATAGCTGGGTTTGGAGTTTTGTGTTTGTTCTTTGTTCCCTTTGTTCCCCTTCTCTAGGGATTAATATTGCCATCCTTGTCCAGTTCGCTTGCACGTTAGCATTTTTGCATCTTAATCAAGTCTAGTAAAAATTGTCGTGCCTGAGGCGAAACTTAGCTAGCTCAACAAATAAAATAAAAATAATGCTTATAAAGCTTTAGTTAGACCTATTATTGAATATGCCAAAATTGTGTCGGACTCTGATACCATAACAAATTGTTGTAAACTTGAAAAAATCCAGCAGCGAAGCTCGCGTTTCGTCTTTACTAAATATCGCCGCAATGACTCGCCTACCAAACTATTTGAACTTAGCAACATGCCATTAATTGTATCTGGAACTAAGCTTTATACGTTAAAATTTATTTTAAAACTTATTCCTAATGACGTTAAAATTAATAAATCAGATTGCTCTGAAATCTGCACAATCGAATCATCAAGGCATCGCCATTGTCGGTTCATTTCAAACCCATCTGTTCGTAACGACGTCTTAAAATTCACTTTCTTCCCTAGAGCGATCAAAGAGTGGAGCGGTTTACCCGAAAAGCTGTTTCATGTACACTTTTTAAAATTTTAAAATGCATCGAAAATATTTTTTAATGCCCACAACATGTCGCGATTTGGCAGTGACATTTTCTTTCTGCGTCGAAAATGAATTTGTGCAACTGCATTTTTCTTTTTACTTTTCTAGTTTATTTTGCCTTTTGACGCATGTTTTCATTAATCGAGGCACGATGTCGGCGCTTCTTATTGGGCTACTGTTTAGTTGTATTTTTTTTATTTTTGTTACAGTGTAGGTTTTATGTTTTTACGTTGTAATTGCCACTCCGTGTAATGAACCTGGGGGGCTGACAATATTTATATATTAAATTAAATGAATATGGACATCCTGTTCACACCCTTCCGTCGAAATCGTGTTTGTTGAGAAACGACGTACGCTTCTCACGTTCTCCTTTCCACGCGACCCCTTCTGTTCCAATAAGAAGGCTTCTATGGCTGTTTTTAAACACTACCAGAAAACAATTATTAATATTACTATTATTATTGTTATTATTAGAAATATAATCATTATGATTTTAATAATAATAATACTTCGTATCACATCAAGTCCGACCGCAGCCAACGCCACGTTCCGACAGACCCAATCAGGCTGCGCCAAAAGTGCTTAGTCACGACACTCTCCTTCGTTATGCATGTTCCATCACCGGATAAACTGATCACGCATAAAAAGGAGCGCAGGATCGCGCCGCATTTACTGTGCCCGTTTGGTTTACCCGGTGATAGCAAGTGTGTGAAGATTACGAGCTTCACGATAATGCACTTCTGGTGCAGCTGGATTGGCTTTTCGTTCTGTCGTAAACGCTAAGAGTCGTTGTGACTCATGAGAGCTCGTTCGTTTCGCAAACAATAATTTACTCGACTATGGCATTTATCCTAATCACCAGCAGCTTCATTACCTCGATAGGTATTTCTTGTCCATTGCCCTTTTCTTGAACTAAAGACAATTCGTGCGCTTACATGAGGCAAACAGAAAACGACAAAATAGATAAAATCCAAAATTATGTTTTATTTGTTCTATAAAAAGCAATGCCCTATCTTTGAATTGATCAAATCTGATGAGTGTTTCGAAGAAGCAAAATTTGAAAGATGACGAATTTCTAAGTTTTTGGAAACGACAAGTAAACATTCCTATATCCCCATAGCGCGTGGCGTGGGATCTACCGCCGAATGGGCAGTCACGCGATCCCCGCATTTTTGTTGCACAACATTTTCTTGACGAAGGACACGAGTTTGTTTAAGGAAGGACCCACTACAGGGAACATGGCGATGACCTTCTCAACCAGGTTCGTCAGTGGTGTAAGCATACTGCAGATGCCTCCGTTGTCTTCGCGGCTTTCCTGGGGCTGCTCCTCTACTTTGTTTTCTGCTGTAAGAAAGTGCTGTCTTAGATATGTGGTTATTATGCGATATGGTAACAAATAAAACGTACAGAATGTCGCTTCAACATCTCTAATATTCTTCCGATACTTTAAACAACAAGCTGTGGCCCTTCCATTGGTCTTTATGACAGTTTGCTGGATTCCGCATCCCTAGCTTGATCGCCGCGGCGCAAGTGGGGCCACCAGAAGTTCCGACTTCTGGTGGCGATCTAAATACCGGCTCGAGTGTGCGTTCCTCGCAAGGGTCCCGACTTCGCCGATCCAAGGCTCCAAGGAGGCCGCCAAAAGCGGGACACAACCACCGCTCTCACCCTTCATAGAATTGTGTGCGGATGAGCTATCGACAATTTAAGGTACACGGGTGGACTGAAGAAACTCGGAGCCTGGATACGTGATTTGTTGCCTCCAATTAAGGGCTTAAGTATGTCACTTCTTTTCGCCCGGGAGCCCGTCGACACATGGAGTTATTACAATAAACGCTAGAGGCTCAGCTGGCGCTAGTGTCTACGGGACTACCGGTTGCAAATTGAAGCAGACAGCATGCAGTCTACATTTCCAGCCTCCCTGTGTATTCCTGTGGGAAAACGCGCGTGAATTTTGTCTCTTCACCGGAAAATAACATGAATAACTTTTGTCATTTTGGTTGTACCGGATAGTATGTGCCTTTATTGGTATTGTGAAAGGGTAATTGCTTTAGTTACAGCATTTCTCGTCACCACTGAACGATGTTAAACTTCGCTCTATTTCAGGCCCAAACCTCTGTTGCCAGGAAGGTATGTAGAAACGAGCGACGATTCTAAGCAAACTAACGATCGAAAGGAAAGGTTTGCTAGCATTTCGGTGGTGCTTATTTATTGCTAATATGCCCGTCCTGTCATTGGATGAAAATGTCTCCTTCGCGCATCTTTACGATCGGTTAAAAAAACATTCGAACCCAAAAAATAAAGCACGTGAGGTACGAGAGGTGTGTCTTTTTATTATTTCCTATGTTGATCAGTTTTTATCGGGCACCTGCTCTCTGGCTTCCCCTATTTGCAAAGAGTTGGAGCGTGCGGGTGATGATTTGAACCCAAAAAAAGCATCTTCGCAGATATCCATGAGCAGAAAGAATAAAGCAGTACTTAATTATTGTAAATCTGACCATATTACGTGGCTTTGAATTTATTTTGATTGTCTGCATGTACAATGAGATACTTATCCAATGTTACTGCGTAGTTCTTGCTGTCTCTCTTGGTTTTCTTTATGTCCTTCGTACGTTTGACACGTATATCCCCCATGCTGGAAAGCGTCGACGCCGTGTTCGCGCTAACAGTGTCCGACAGTGCACATAAATACACGTACGAAGCGGTTTTGTCACCGTTTTTCATGCCACGAATTTCAAATAAAAATGCTGTAACTAACCAATTATTTCGTCTGCGTGACAGAGAAAAGTTCCACTGTGCTTAGTACGTACAAAGTATTCGTGATATTTGCTCTTATAATCGACCGCAGAAAGAAAATGCACTCCCTGTTTCTGATAGAAATGCATTACCGGAAGTCAATTTCTGACTGCTTGCTGTCTGCTTCAAAATGCAACAGTACACTTCCGAAACCTGAACCTCTAGCGTTTATTGGATTAACTCCATGAGTCGAAAAGAGTAGACCGTTAGAATTTCCTGGGGTTACGTGAAGCGTCTTCAATGTGTTGGTGAATGTAGCTCGTTCTGTTTACAAGGCGTGGCAGCCCTAGACTATCGGTCGCATCGCGCGGATTGACTTCTTGTGATTTAAGTGTTCCGATAAGATGGTGTCGCTTGTTAGTAGAGATGCTTTGGCGCATTTGAGGCTACTTGCAAGACAAACACAAACTTATAAAGGGCTTTGGTTTTATCACGCCTTCTACGCTATCTATTTACCTCTTTTGCGAAATCGGGACGTCATGCTCCACGTGAGCTGTTGGTTTATCCGTTATCGAACCTGCCCCTTGACGTCGTGAGATCACGTGGGCAGAAATACGTTTGGTCATTCGGAGCCACTAACGCGCGCCGGCGGTCACTTGCTAGCGCAGGCTCCCTCGAGTCATACGTGGCTCTGCTGTTTGCCCTCCTTTGCATCAGCGAAACCTTGCGGCGAGGGAAGTCATCGGGATACGAATCACACGGTCCAGGGTTCGATTCGCTTTGAGCCCTGGGGAGCAATTCTCGCTCGTTACAATTTATTGCGCCTAATTATGATTGCGAATTTCTAATTATGGCTAAATGTGCCTTTGTTTGGATGCTTGTGCATTTTTTTGCATTAAATAAGCTTTATTTTTTCTTAGGGAGCATGTAACACATATTTGTCACAATCAAGCGTGACACTTTTTGTGTGAAATCCAGTCCCTATACACACTCGGCTTGAAAACAAGCACATGTATGCTGTTATTGTGAAGAAAGCAAAAATAGGCCATACATTGCGTAATTAGTGTAACGGTGACTGATAAAGTTTCTGATAGGACAAGAAGCTTATACGGCGACTATTTCGGATGTCCACTTTACAGTACGAGCTGGTTCCCTTTCGTCGTGCTTTGACTGCCCCTGTACCCTCGCAGCTCGCAACACGATGTAGAACTCCAGTCAGAACATTGCTTCGAAGTTGGTGTAACACAGCAAAAAGTGCTCCCTTTCTAGCCTCCACGGTCTTCTCATCTACATCGTTCGAAGCACCCCGGGTTGCACCTTGATCTGCTCCTGGAATCGTGAAAACCATAACACGACTGAAGAATTAGTGTGAAAAATAAGTTTACAGGTATAAAATAAGCACAAATTTTAATTGTGTCAGTCATTTGCGAGAGGTCGTTGTTCTGGTGGGATCCGCACATTTTGATGTAGAGCGTTTCGGTGCAGGACGTTCATTTCGGTACACGGGATTTTCGTTGCCCGGACTTTTCGGTGCACGGATGTTTCGGTGCACGAACAATTTGGTGTACTTTTTTTTTCTCTTTTTAGTGGGTAGTTGAACTGCCAAACAGGTAGGCAGATGATTGCATATTTGATGCATGAAATAAAATGTGTATATTGATTAGGATTTGAGTTTTTTTTTTAATTCAACTGTTTCTAAATGTCTGCAAGTCCCGGTCGACTTTGTCTTTTAAGGTCTTATTTGTGCGTCTAAGTAGCAACGTGGTACTTTCATATTATGTTGATTTTGACATAAAAATATCACCACATATGCTGGTAACAAAGTGGCGAGCGGTTTCAAATATATTCCAACTCATCACAATCACTTTATTAATAAACCGAGAAAAAAAACGGTCATTTGTAGTGGCAATTAAGAATGTCATCCTCACGGAGAGCTTACAAAAATATTATATGAAGAAGATGCAACAATAGGTAATAAAATAGGCTTCGTGCGTTCAGTAACAATCGAGAAATAAACGGGACTTCAAATGAAAGTACACCGAAAACTCCTACGCCGAAATGCCCTTGACCCCTGTGGACCATGACCTTCATGACAAAGAGGAAGCGTTACGTCCTCGTATGAAAATGTCAGATCTGGTGTGAATCAGCCTGAATCATGTGGTGTCCCACTTGAATCCGTGCTCCATCTGGAGTACCCGACACTCTAAAAAGAAGGGTATCACCTTACACCTTTTTGTCCCATATAATGCACCCCAAAACTTCCGACGGCCCCAAATTTTATGAGGGGCTTGATAACGGTGCGACATAACTTATTAAATAGCTGAAGTATGTATCAAAGACCACAGAAAAAAATACTGAGGTTTTGCAATAAGGCCAAAAAAACACCATTTTTTTGTTGTTGTCAGTAACACGTACTGTAGCTATTTTAATAAGTTGTGCCACTCGGCTATCAAGCCGCTCGTGAAAGTTGGTACCGTCGGTTTGACATTAGAACGCTGTACGTCGAACTGAAGTTTTGGGGTGTATTATATGGGACAGAGGGTGCGAGAATACACCTCTAAACCCGGCCTGGATCCTGTCCAGGCCAGGTCAAGAACTGGATCCAGTCCAGGCCCAATCTAGGCCAATCTGGGCGTTCCGGCATTATCAATGTTCCCTCTGGGGATTCTTATGCGACCTGAACAGACTGGATAAGTGTCCAGTCTGCGTTATTTTAGAGCGCAACTCTTAGGTGCCCGTTTCCGGCTTGAGCGGCGTCGGCGTCGCCGTCGCCGTCGGAGTAACCGCGCGTTGCATTATGAGTCGTTTTTATTAATGACGTCACACGTGACGAACTCAACTCGGCAAAAATGTTCCGTTAAATGTTGCGGGGAAATTTTCCGCTAAATATAGCAGAAAAAATTTCCCGCTATATTTAGATGGGAAAATGTCTCGCCAAATACTTTTGTGACGTCACACATGACGTAAAGTCTGACGTCAGACGTGACGTCACGTATGACGTCACGCGTGTAAAATTTTCCCGCAAATTTTGGCGGGAAATTTTGCTATTAATTTTAGCGGAGAAATTTTCCTGCTACTTTAGCGGAAAAAGTTTCCCGCTTAATTTAGAGAAACATTTCCCCGCAAAATTTAGCGAGAAGATTTTACGCTCGTGAAGTCACACGTGCCGTCACGTCTGACGTCGCACAACACCCCCCCGCCCCCCTCCGTACCCTCCCCTCCTCCTCCTCAAAAGCTGCGCTCTAATTCAGCATTACAGAGAATCGTAAACGTGTTCAATTTTTTTTTGTGTTTTCTTTTTTTTCTGATTCCAGCTAAGCCCGTTTTCGCCAATCCGTAAAAAAATGCTATATCCAACTCGGCCTTGTGCAGTGTCATTTAGACGGCTATGACTTCAATCTTCGCTCTACACTGAAAAGCGGGTGCCTCATGATCGAACAAGACGATTGAAGATTCCACCAAGTTCGAGTTCTAATCTATTTGATCGTCAATGCAAAACGTCACGCTTGCTTGCTTAATGTCAAAACTCAGAGTGCGTTTTTTGGTCTAAACATATGTTTCGGCATCGGCATCCGCTGAGCTGCCTCCATAAGTTCTGGTGATTAGCTCTTCGAGTGTTGTGCGAAAAAGTAGACGCACGTTTTTTTTTTTTTTTTTTTTTAAGAATGTGGTTGAATTCCCCACAAAAACTATTTTCGTAAACCGCGTACTCCAGATGAGAAAAAAAAAATCATTCAGGAATGCTGATGAATTTTGAAGACAATTGGTGCACTTCGAATTTTGCACAAAATATTGGTTAGTAGAAGGTAGATGACAATCTTGATCGCCGGTTGTGTGTATCGTTTGCAACGTTCCCACCTTCCACTCGTTGGGTGAACATCCAATAGTATTAAAAGATTGTTTAAATCGTTTGAAAAGCATTATTGAAGCATATGCGGCAGTATCTGCAGTACTCCTGACATCTAGAGAACCTTATATTTTCATATTTCATTGCTTCTTTTTATTTGTCCAGAAAGTTTTACTCGTACGTCTTTATTTTGAAATCGGACGTAGCAATAGGTAATTACGAATCAGCAATAAGCTGCATACATGCCATTAGAGGCTCAGGGCAACCGCGCTTTAAAATATGCAGGGTGTTTCAGAGAACTCAGGCCAAATCGCTCCTGCGAAAACTACTTATCGCAACGAAAAAAGGCTTGTGTCGTTTTGGTCCTGTACCAGGGGCCCATTTAGGAAAATTATTAAAGTCCGGGATAATTAACTAGTTAATTATTTTTGCGTAATTAACTTTTTTAATATTGTGTTTAGGGCATGGTTTCAATTAGAAAAATGCTCAGCATTATCAAAAAACGCTAAATCAACAAATCGCAGAACTGATAGCAGGCACGCGAAGCATTTTACGGCTTCCTCTAAAACCGCACAAATTCGCCGGGTTTTTAAGTTGCGGTTTGCTATCAGAGCGCATCTCGGCCCGGGCGGCACCGCGTCCCGTGGAGAGATAGTGCAACCAGCCTCTGCTGCGCCGTCATCGCGCGACATGTGCTTCCATGTTAAGTCTTTTTGTTTACTTCCTGCAGCCATATTTATCAGAAAGGCTGCAGACTTTCTGCTGCTTGCATGTTGAAAAATATATGTTGACTTCTTGCAACCCAGTTCAACATAAAGTCTGCAGACTTTCTGGTGCTTCCATGTTAAGTCTTTTTGTTGACTTCCTGCAGCCATATTTATCAGAAAGGCTGCAGACTTTCTGCTGCTTGCATGTTGAAAAATATATGTTGACTTTTTGCAACCCAGTTCAACATAAAGTCTGCAGACTTTCTGGTGCTTCCATGTTAATTCTTTTTGTAGACTTCCTGCAGCCATATTTATCAGAAAGGCTGCAGACTCTCTGCTGCCTGCATGTTGAGGCGTTCGAAAGGCATGCCCTGCCGTTCTGACTTTGTAAGTGACTATAGTGACTTGAATGAATGAACCAATGCTTTCTTGTAAGAGATATCGTCCACGACCTTCAAAACACTGCTTTTCCTTTGATGGACTCCCGAGGAGAAGATCAAATACTTAAAACCTTAATAAGTGTTGAGGTGGTCACCGGCCAAATGAATTCCTTCAATATGTAGGCTATATAAGGCTCTGGAGCAGTCTATAGGGCTGTGTTGCAGGTGTTCAGTGCTTCATGGTGTTTGTGTTGGTGTTCGTTTCGAATGTATAGTTCTCGGATGTATGTAGTTGTGCCTTCAACTAACACAGCGACACATTTACTAACAAAACCAAAAAAAGAAAATCGCGTTTTTTTTGTTTTTTTTTTACGGAATTTTGTTGCAGCCAATTTGGAGGAGGCTCTGGCGACACAGAGACTACAAATGGTCTGGTGCCAATGAATCGCCTTGGAGACACAAGGTTGTCTTATGCTAGAGGTTTAGCTTTTCAGTGGAGTGTCAACAAAAAGTTGACCCCTAGGCGCCAAGAAGTCTACTGCCTTTCTAATGAACTTTGGACCAAACGGCTCCTGGAAGTCAAGTCAAAAGCTAAATACAATCTGTCAGAAAGTATGATGGAAAGCTGTTGACATTTAATACCTGTGTTGACTTTTTTCAGCAGACTTTCCACAAAAAAGAATTAAACTTTTTTGTAAGGGACTTCTATCTTTGTTTCTGCACTCAGTGGAGCTGTCTGCACTCAGTGCAACACTGTAGATTCAATGAATAGAAATAGAAGGAATATAAAAACTGTGAATTTCTTCATTTATTGTTCGGGGCTTCCTAAGAGTTTGTCAGGCTCAACAACATTTTATTTTAAACTTACTATAATCACTGAAACGGTGAGAACAGCAGCAAGGAGCCTCCAAAGCAAGCTTCCTACCTTCGACAGCACTTTGGCGTTGTCGAATGTACGTAGAGAGCTCGCCTTGGAGTCCCTACCTTCGGCGTTGTCGAAGGTAAGGAGTTTTCGGTGACAGTTGTTTTTCCTTCATCCGCCACGCTGTCTGCAACGAAGATGCGCCTACTACGCATACACGCCGCTATAGTCCTTGTTTGCAGAGATTCGGATCTTCTAGTGGCTTGCAGAGTGCGTTTGGGGACGGCAGAAACGACCTATGAACACTCCCTAATATATGCCCCATTCAAACTCCGAGAGTTTACGCCGAAACGAAAAAAGTCGATTCGTTGTACAGTCGCGGACGATATGAAAAAGCCCAGGCGAGCGCATGGCTCCGAAGACCTCCAGTGCTGCCTAACGGAAGGCAGTTGATCCAGCTGTCATCGAGATTACATGTGAGGACGAGCAGCATTTTAGCGCCTACCTGAGTTTTGTCGTTGGTTGGTAAAGGATTGCTGAATCAACGCCGATTTCAGGGCTGTTTTTAAATCAAGCTTGTGGCGATTAAATATAAAAGACGAAAAGAGGGGGGGGGGGGGGGGGCGATGAACCCTAGAGTTGGAAGTGCAGTGTTTGTGCGTTGCGTGATAAGGTAGTGGCCCGCTTTTCGTCTTTCATCCCGCGAACGTATTATCAAGCACCCTAAAGCAGATTTCTCAACTTGCCGACCAGCCGCGCCTTATTTCGGCTATTTTCGGTGAACACTGAACGCAGCGTTAGAGTGTTTTAGTGTTCCGTATACTAGCGAACTCAAGCACTGTGCGTTTGCGTTAGCGTTGCTTGTTCCAGACTGCGCGTGTGCGGAGAAAAAAGTGCAGTCTTGATAAGAGCATGGCGACGACGCGCATGCGCAGCGTGGAACACGCAACGCTAATGCAAACGCACAGCGCTTGCGTTCGCTCCTATACTAAAACTCTCTACTAACTCACCAACAGCCGGTCGAGCGGGGAGTGACAACAAACATTTAACAGCCGCTGAAGCCTCAATAACGGATTAGCTTTATTTATTTACTGAAATATCCTAAAGCTCATCTCATGACGGATATGACATAAAAAAAAACATCTTGTAAAAAAAAAATTAAAACAGTATAATTTTTAAAGCAATATAACATACAACAATTAACGTTCAACCTAATCAGTCGAAGTAAAAACGCAGCTCAATTAATGAGCAGTCCAGTCACTCAAAACACCCAAAATCATTAAAAAAAATCGATCGAACAATTTTATCATTCCTAAATTATTAGAACTAAGAGCCCGAAACCGTTCGGTGTTAGATTAAGCGACAATGAGGTTAGAAAGGGCATTCCACCAGACGAAAGTTTTGGGGGAAAAAAGAATACAGAAATGAAGAGGTGCGGCATGTGTAATGATACATTTTACATGAGTGATTCAGGCGAGACACGAAGAAAGATGTCTGAGTGAGGAGACCGTGGCAAAAAGAAGGCCTGTAGAAAATGCGGTGAAGGAGTTATAAGCAATAAAGTTTTTTTTGTTTTAAGACTTACTCTGGAAGGCCGCGGCTTCTCGATTTAATAAGGTGATTCTTGAAAGACGGAAATAGCCAGAAAGAAGAAACGCGTAACTCGATTTTCAAGAAGCTTCTTTTTCGGTAATGAGATATGCATGATGAGGGTCCTATATGCTCGATGCCTATTTTAGTCTAGGCCGAATTAATGAGGTATATTCAGGTTTCTTAAGGTTAGAAGGAGCACAAGGAAGATAGGCTTTCAGTAACCCAGAGAACGATTTTAGAAAGACAACCGTGAATAAATTTGACCTTTCCGTGATAGATGTGAATCGACTCGAACACCAAGGTCTTTATAAAGTAAACAGATATAATACAGTAAACAGTACTCAAATTAGAGGTGTATAAAAAGGGGATATTGTTTACTGAAGGAAATATGTTGGCACATAGAGGGGTTTAGCTTCGTAAACTAAGACGAGCACCGCTTGGATATTTTAGTGAGGTCGTCTTGTAGACTTGTAATGGGTTGTGCTTGAGATTCGTGGATAGAAAACACAACCATCCACAAAAATACGAATGCGTGAAGAAACACAAGATGGCAGGTCGTTAATATACAACAAGAAAAGTAGAGGACCGAGCGCCCTGCGGAGCACCTGAAGAAACGGGTGCCTTGCATTCCACTTTAGACACGCTTGCAGGAGGTCACTTCTCTTGCGCCATTTAATTTCATTTTCTAGATTTTACGAAAGACAGATCTCAGACCTTGACGGGTCTGTCACAAGGAAAGGTCCGTAACAAATAGTTCATTTCTTAAGGCCTACATTGTGAAATGCTGTTAATGAATACCTTAGCGGGGCTAAGAGAAAAATTTCCTACTCAGTCTAGGATGGACCATCAAAACATCTCTCAAGTACTTAGTTTTTTTTTATATAGAAAACAGGTAAAGAGATTATTGTTTTCCTTTTACTGCGTCGTTACAATGGACTTTCTAATCGGCGATTTTCAAAAACTTTGGTGTCCTCGAAAATCAAACAGTGAGCACTAAACTTGTGAATTGACCTATTCATCTCAATTCAGCATCTCATTACAAAATGTAAGCAAATTAGAATGCCGACCTGCTTTTTCACTATGCCTTCGAGCATCTTTCTCTTTATTGGTTCATTTTTATAGAAACTAGGGTCAACCGATAGGGCCAGTGTGGCATAGAGAATGGTAATCCTTCTCCTGCATGAGTTAAAAAAAACACGTCAATTTAGTTTTGTAATTACTTCTTAGTCAATTTCTTCTATTGTTGAGCAATTTGTAATAAAATGCACAAATTACTTTGAATTTTTTTTTTCATTTCAGTGTACTCGCCGCAATTAATTGAATAACAGAATATCCGACAATTACACTGTGCCCACAACAAGTTAGTTGTTGCAGTAAAAATGTCCTGTCATGACAAAAAACCATAAACAATTTTGAGCTCAAGGCGGAGATTTGACATGTCACTGACGAAATTGTGCTGCAATTATGTGCAAATGTCGTTGAGAATTTTGTCAGTGTGCCTACAGAGTCGTGGGGGCATTTGCCGGATACTGGGATACTCTCCACATGATAAATGCAGCGTATGTACTTCACACTGAAATGAACACATCAGCATATTTTGATTACATTTTGTTTAATCACAATATCAAATCTGGCGCTCCTGTTTGGCTCTGTTTGGTGCCAGCGGCCTTTATTATAGAGACAGCAAATATGCGCCAACGTCATTTAATTTGCAATATTTGGGCCTTGTTCACGAGCGTCTACATATGTGCAAGCGGTGGACTCATTTGGGAGGCGGTTTAATGCTATTTCAGATGTCACGGGGTAATCATATTTGTATTTTTTAGCTCTCCCTCATCTTTTTCTAGTAGCAGTTTGTTAAATTGCATAAGATAAGCGGAGGCATAAAGATGTGTACCTGCTTTGAGTAGCGTCGGACACTCGTTCCGCCGGAAGAAGCCATGCAGGATCAGCCGGAGTGCCTGGTGATGGAACGAGTCCAGCACACTTTCCGTGGCCGGAGGCCTTTCCGGTCTCGTGCGGATAGGTGAAGGCACTGACGGCGCGCCAGTTAAGGCACTCTTTTCAAGAAGTTTTCTTTTTTTTTTTTCATCTAAAGCTTGTGGCGTACCCTACACCCGTTAAGTCTGCCACTCTCCGAACGATCTCGTGATACGGATCGCAGCCGGGGTCTCGACACGAAGCTTAAAATATACGTTAAGTACAATCTGCCGCGCCAGACTACTGAAGGGAGCTTTCTTAAATACCGTCTGGAAGCGATGCGGTGAAGAGAACCCGGGATCAGTTCCAGTGGCCATTAGAAAATGAAGATGAGTCTGATCGAGTGGTTGCGTGTTCGACACGGGAACGTGTGTACAAAACGTACACAAAGATTGGATGGAATTGTTAGCGCTAAGGCGAAACGACTTTACGTCAGTGTTGCCTGCGCGCCCTCCAACTTCTCAAAACAATTGACGTGTGTGCGAAATATGGCACGAATATTTATGAAACTAAATACAATTTACATTTACTTCACCAATATAAAATAGCGTGTTATAACAACAGACAACCATACGCGTAAGATTGGTGCTCTTTGTACTCGGTGTATCGGAATTTCTTTCGCGCACTCTTTTGCAATGCGGATGCAAGCTTTCCTGAGGTGGTGCTCCGCTCGCCAGCCTTCGGGCCCTAGTCCATCGTAGGGTGAGACGGAGTATAGTATTATTACTTCTACAAGAAAACACAGGCACTAGTTTTCTTATTTTTATTTTCCAAAGTCAAACCCGCACGATCACATATAAAGGACAGGCTATGTGACGAAGTAGATTTTTACAGTCTCATTCGTGCTTTCTGAAACTATGGAGCCCACTATAAAAGTTTTGACGTCTGCAGCGTTTCAGCGGCTTCGTGACGTTGGGCTGAGTCTTGTTTGAGTTTATCAATAATTATTGTGACAGTTTTTGCTCCTGGTCGACGTCCCTGCGACAAAGCGACATAATATTGCGATTGATCGAACAACTATCAAAAGAATCGCGTTTAGTGGCACTTACTCAGGGAATTGAATGTTGATGGTGGTTGGAGGCCGCAGTGTCGTATCACATGACATAGTTGACATTGCAGCTCTTTCAAGTTTCTGCAAGCCTTGATGGTATAGCGGTTTTAAGCAAAGATGAATTTTGCAGAGCTGAGTGGCAGGCGCTCAAGTCTTGAGTGATATAATATATCCGCCATTGCTAGTTAATATCTGCAGGTAAATTGGTCATATGTTAATGAGAATGAATGAAAATACAAGATGACCGAACAATTTTCAAAAAAATCTTTTAAAAAACAAGATTGTTTAGCACCTAGTTTATATTGCCGACAATCTAAAACCGTGACATTATATCTAGTGCGTTAGTTTCATCGGATATTTAACATAACTATCTTTTTTCGTTCGCACAATCTTTAATAATTGCGAAAAAAGACTGTATAGCTTCCACGAAAACAAAATACGCACCGTCACGTTTCTTTGTCGAACTATGCTGAGATGGTATGCAGAACAGGCCTCATTTTTTTGCTCTTTGTCAGAGGTTTTAGATGAATAAATACACATATTGTAATATTGCTTCATTATCTGGCCTTAAATGCTGTTTATTTTTATTTTTTTTATTCTTATATCAAGTAATTTTTATGATGTACGAAGGCCGATGTTAACTTAAATTATGCTGCGTATGAACACAAAAAAGGTAATCAAAACAACATGAACAAACGAACGAATATTGTACGCTCTATGTTTATATTCGTAATTATACCTCTCACATGTGGAGTGTACGTATATTGTTCAGGTTTGGTAAGGGGTTGTTTACTTCGTATTTTCTGCCACGCAGAAACCTCTGGAATGAAAGAAGAAATGGAAGCAAAGATTGAATGTTTTTATGCTTATCGACATCAGAAAAAAAATAATAATTTCAAAAATCTACGTTTTCTCTTTTTTTATTTGGATATGCTCGTGAGCGCACAATATCGATTCTACCTACACACCAAAGAAAGTTGCCATCTTTCTTTGAGCCAGACGAAAAAAAAAAACGTAATAGCTCATTTTATGTTCTTTTGCGCAGAATTATTTTAGTATTATTATTAGTATTATTATTTATTTTTTATTTATTTAATACATTTTCGGCTCGTAGTTTACTTTATTTAATTAAATTATATTAATGTATCCTGCTGTCAATACGTAAACACACTGCTCTGACTAAATTGACTTATTTTTTGTTTGTTTGTTTTATAAATAAATTAAATGTAATCAAAGCCTTTAAAAAAAGAAAGAAGAGTGCAGATATACCCCGGATGCTCATCACGTTTTGGGCATACTTTAAATACCTACCGCGCGGCAGCAGTTCTTCGAGTAGCTTTAGTGCCTATAAGACTAGGACTCACCAGTTAAAAGTGTAGTACGACGGTATTGGGTCAGAATGCCTCTCACCTTACAAAAGCTTACTGGCACCATAGTCTCTTGCAAGCTAAGAATAGCGGGATGATTGCTCCTCCCAAGGAGCCCTCTCCATCTTAGCAGAGCGAACGCAGGATAGGATGCGAATGAAGAGGAGAAAACCAACAATCCCGGACAGTATGGCTCTTGGTGGGAGGGGCCTCCCTTCATCTCATCTTGCAGCAGACTACAGTGGGACCCAAGTGTACTCGTACGTGACGCCACTGGCCAAGAAGCTGAATTCCTCTTCGCGGTGTAACTGCAGTAATAAAAATCCGACCTTTTTCTTTCAGTCTCTCCTTCGCAAGCTTAATGACGTAGTCGCGGGATCGCACTGTTGGCGTATACGCACGTGACACGAGGTGACGACGGTCAAATTCTGATAATAGATTGGACATGAACACTGCATGAGCACTCGATTTGGGCTCGTGACAGCCAATGCCTCGACGAGACATCGGCTAGTGGTTCGTGTCCAATCGCTGTGGCGACGAGACCAGCCGGACTCTAACGATGTCTGGAACTAAGAATGTGGCCTGCGCTTTGCCAACTGCTGCGCGGCTGCGAGTTGAGAATTAATTAAGGTGAACGCTGCGCGTTAATCTTTAAACTTTTTCTGGAACTGTAATTTCGCGTAGAAAAAAAAACAAATCCGTGTTTTCGGTGGTAATGCTCGTCAAGGATTACTTTTGAGCGGTATTCGTTGAAGGTACAAAACTCGTTGCACCGTCTCTTTCACACTTAACATTCAGTAAAGGAGGATCACTTCAATTGAAGACATCTTAATTTAACTTTTTTTCCCGTTTTTTAAGAATAATTGACATCTTGTCAATTGAGCATGTACAACTTCTATTAAATATTAAGGTAAGAAAGTCATAGCGTGATCATGCTAAAACGAAGCTTTTGTTATTGCATTTTTCATTAGCCAAAGAAATAATGAATTCCCTTCTCAGGTTGTCATGGTCGAACAATATCAGTTTAATTAAACCTAAGACGAATGCTGCCCTCAATTCGACGGGGCCAGGTAAAGTATAACCCTTAAATTCTGGAGTGAACCGTATGATTTATCAAACTATGTTTGTATGCTACCACTTTATAATCGCCAAGGAAACAAAACGTTATAATTGCCAAACAAGCACAAAAAAACTTGTTCTTCTAGTGCACAAAATATGTGCTATTCACACTTTACAGCTGGAGTTTATCAAGCCTTGGCTATACTTCTACCTAATATCGAAACTTCCATAAATATGTTCTAGTAAGCTCTTCTAGTCTCGACAACAAAGTATGGCACAGGGCTACGACCTTACCTGAAGCAGTTTCACGAATACCACCGTGAACATGGAAATCTATTTGTAATTATTTAAAAAAAAAGTAAATTAAATACGCGTATTTCTCTTGGAATTACCACTTGTTCAAACCTTAGCTTGTTTTGAGGGTTGTTAAAGTTTGTAACCAAAGGCAGGAAAATTAAATACTTAGTTGTAAGTACTACGCTGTCTTGTTAAGAATGTTTGGTCAGAAAGGGGAAATTACGAATAAAAAATGGAACCTAAACGAAAGATCGTGCTTCAAATATTTTAAAGGAGTTTCCCTACCTCCCTTGATACTTTCACGATTTGTTGTTCTTACAGCTCGGAACATTGTGACGATAAAAGGAAGATGACGTACGAAACAAGAACAAAAAGAAATTGATTGCGCCTTTCTCTTTATCAAGGAGGTATCGGTGGTCACAGATGCTCGGCGGAAAATGGGACGCGTACAGACTCAAAGATTTCGAAATTAATTTATCCAACTGTCAGTTTCAACGTGGACGGACATTGAATCTTCGTCCACTTGCTGCTGCATGGTTTACGTTAAAGATTCAAGTTAGTAGTCACACTCACTGTCTGAATTGTCCCTCTACAGCGGAGTCATATACGACTATTTCAAAGCAGACTGACATTCCGCTGTAGACATTTTCTTTTCTATAAATACTACTGTGCACAGTATTTATATGAATAAGAATCCAAACCCACATATTCAACATGGCCTCCGTGTAACAACAGTTTAAAATAATTGGATGGTGCAATTAATAAAAGTAGCGGAATGTGTGTGGCTTATCGTCATCATCTACCTGAGCGCATCAACGATGGAAGGTAACCAAACTGAGTTGGTGAGTTGGACATAGCGGAATTCTTGTTAGAATGGCTTGATGCTTGAATCTATATCCATCGATAAGCTGATCTATCACGGAAATCCTAAAGTGGCCGTAAACCGCGGCCAATTTTGGACCTTAGCCACACGTCAAATCTAGAGTTCTGGTAGATAGTACAAATAAAACATTATTCAGAAAAAAGTGGGAGAGTGTAATTGATGCAAGTTGGTAAGTAAACAATTCAACACCAAACAGCACTCGGCTCAAATGACCAGTGAAAAACATTACACTCATCAGGAAAGGATGACCACGCCTATGCACAACGGATAAGTACCACAGAATGAACGAAGTACTTGTCAGTTGTCTCTTGGTGGCATTATCCTTTTCAATTGTGTATTACTAGCTAGAACTTCAGTATGTACTGCATGCTCTTCACGACACACGAGCGCTTGTGCCTTGCTCGTCCCGTGGTTTGTGCGCAGTTTACTATTGGGACAAGGTCCGTTAGCACGAAACTGCTCCTCTGAAACAGTGAACGGCTGAAGTCGTATATATGATCGGGACCAAGGAGTCTTCCGCCGTGGGAGTACGCAACATCTGAGGCGGTCGCTAATAAGGACTGACGCTGTCGATGGTGGCAGCCGAGAGGGTGGACATGCTGCGGCCACGAGTCCCCGTGCCTCGCCTCTCTCTGGCCGTCTCCTTGACGAGGCAGGGGAACCACGGCTTGGGCAGCTTGCGCATGTCCTCGCCTTCTTCGAGCGTTTCGGGAAGCCTCTGGTTGTTGGTCTCGGGCAGCGGGAATGTCAGCAGCGACGACACGCAGGACATGCCGCCTAGGATGAACAGGGGAAGGAACTTGCCGTAAAAGGCCTGGAAGGAATATTATTTTCTATCAACACCGCCAGCACAATTGCAAAATGAAAATTACAGGCGCGTTCATTCGACCGAACGCGATGAAATGTGGTAGCTTTACAGGAGCGTCGTTAGTGAAAACAATTAGAAAAGGAGATGGTATGGTGATGAAATGCCATACCATCTCCTTTCCTGGTATGGTGATGAAATGCAGATACCTTGTTCTTTTCTCAGAGAACAAGGTCTCTGCATCAAAAATTGAAATAAGACATTGCGCGAAATATTATCATCCTACTAGCATAATTCTCGGTGTGGTGTATAGACATTTTCTGTTTCCTGTCGTTCTCAGTCACAGAAGTTCCGTATCTGGTATGTGGGGCGAAAAAAAAACCAACAAAACATTTCAATCTCGAGTATGCGAGAAAATATAGGTGAGGCAAAATAAGAACGTGTGACAATCACGTATTTTTCGTAAACAGCTTCCAGCGTCGTGGAGATATTAAAACAATGTTTTACCTCATACCAGAAGTGACGACATTCAAGATGGCTGCGCCCTTGTGGAAGAGGTGTATATATGTCCTTTTTTTCTGTTTCAAATAATGTAATTATAGTCCTGCTGACCGATCTGCCTCTAGGGGGCAGGAGTTTTGTCAAGTTGCACTTCTGCAGCTTTTTCTCCTGCCTCCATCGCCCATTTTATATTATGTAGTAAATAAGATGAAGGAATGAAAATGGTTGTGATATGCCACGCACACATCAAAGACGACGTCAAGGACGGTGCCGAAGACAACCTCTAGGATGACCTCCAGAATGACGTCTAGGACGACTTCTAGGACGACCACAAGGACGACGTCAAGGACGACCTTTAGGACATCCAGGACGACGTGAAGGACGGCGTCTAGGACGGCGTGAGGGACGGCGTCTAGGACGACCTCTAGGACGACATCTAGGACGACCTCAAGGACGCCGCTTAAGACGCCGACGAGGAAGGCGTCAAGAACGGCGTTGACGACGACGTCGAGAATGACGTCCCAGAAGACGACGCCAAGAACGAACTCTAGGACGACCTCAAAGACGACGTCTAGGACGACCTCAGAGACGACCTCTACGACGACGTCGAGGACGATGTAAAGGACGCCATGTCACGTCAGCCTCAGCTACCGACGCTTACGAGCTTACGCGAACGGAGCCTACGCAACCGGCGCTTACGTGACCTTGATTACGCGATCTTGCACTACAGCCACGGGCATGACGTGACTTTTGGCGAATTCGCGTGGTTCTTTCTGCGCACCCCCGAGCGCTCTTTCCAGAGTGCGCAAAATCGGGTGGTTGAAAGAGAGTGCTGTGGCCTGATCTGGTGGTTCATTCCGAGGGGGCCTCTCCCTCTCAGAGCGCTCCCTGGCACTCCGTCTGTAGCCGTCGGAGTGCGGAGCTGAGCAGGCGTCACGTGGTACTTGGACGGTGATTACGTGGTTTTGTTGACGATGGCCGGCAGTGGTCTGTGGAAGTCTGTGGTGGTGTGCGGCGGGGTACGGCATGACGGCGATTGATATGTGGTTCTACAAAGTGCTTGTGAATTCGACGGTGCGAGGATTACACCGGACGGGACGACATTCGTTTGCGACCGTAATAGGAAAAGTCGACGTGTGAAGTATTTCCAGTGCTGTCACGAGATCGTTCATCTCACGGCGGTGAATCCGCTAAGCCTAACCGACGACGAAACAGCTCGCAGAGCTCGCCGCTGTTTTACCGGGTTTTGAGGTCGCTTCAAGAAATTTTGAGGTTTGGTAAAAGTGCGTTCAAAGGCTTGTGTTGTAAAATAAAGGGAGAGCCGAATATAATGCACTGTGATTTGTGTCACATTGCGATGCTTGCACGATATTTTGCCGTGAGAAAAATGCGGTTTATTAACCATTTTATATTTGCCTGCTCTGTCGTACGCATGACCGCTATCGCAGCGCGTTCACTGTCGAAAACGCGATGAGTTGAACTTGACAACTGTTTCCAAGCGTTGGCTTTCGTTCCGTTCTGCAAAAATCAATTCGCATACTGCTGTTTTCTTCTTTTTTTTTTTTTACATGCCGATGCGTAAAACAATTTACGTCACAACCGTTATTTCATCACGTTGCGAGCGTAAATTTTACTCAATCGTCCACCGTACGATGTAAGATCGTGTTATTTTTAATGCATTACCAATGTCAAAAAATTTTAATTCCGTGACTGGTCTGAGAATCTCGGAGCGCTCTGAAGCCAGGAGTTGTGATCGCCTGAAAAGGATCCCGAGTAGCTCTGGCGGCGAGGAGGGGGCGCTCTGCTGAATCGAGGTCAGAGGAGAGAGGCGACCACCCGAATTCACCATTTGATTACAAGACCTTGAGGACATGACCATGCGGACATGAACTTGAGCGTAATCGGGCCTATAAAGCTACCGCTTTCAAACATATGAGTTCATGACTATTGTTTTATAGACCCGCTGGGACGCCGCTCGACTGAAATGATTCGTTAATTAATTAACTAATTTGTTACGGATCGTACGTTGTGGTCTATTTTAGCAGCATGCTACACTTTGTATAAATGTATTTTGCCAGCCTGTTATATACTTTTTTTTTTCGGGCTATAGTCCGCGGACTATACATGTTTAAAAGTCGAAATTTCAGGATGTCGGACCATCTATTCGTGCGGATTATACAGAAATTTTGGTTTTCAAAGTTGTTTATTTATGACGAGACGTGACGGATTGTGTGAATGAAAGGGTATCTTAATAATGATTTATGTATCATACAAGCGTCTTTGTGAACTAAGAAAGCAGACATTTGTCAAGGTGTGTCGTGTATGAGAGATTCTAGTGTCGTGCGAGCACCAGGTGCGGACTATACACAACCTGCGGACTATGTAAGCAAAAAAATATGTTTCGGCCTAATTTGGCCTCTTTGGATTATACACCGGGTGCGGATTATAGCCCGATAATACGATACTTTTCATTGCAAGGGCATAGCCAAGGGGTCGGGGGGCTAAGATGGGTGGTATCTTTGTGCATGTATATATATATATAAAGACTGGCAATTCAAACCGAAAACGCAGGAAAAACAACAACAAAAAAGGGAGAGGGAGAACAGTTACACCGTAGACTCTCCGTGGCGTGGTAACCTATTAAGCTTTTGAACTTTTGTGTAGTCCAGTGGTTATTATCACCGAACATGCTGGCAGGCCTTCTCATTAGAAGAGGTTAATGGCGAAGTTTTCTAGAGTGCTTGTACTGAACTGTCACAGCCTAATTTTACGCACGTGCGCATGTTACGTTTTTTTGTTTGTTTGTTTGCGTGCGCTTATGTCACCAACTATAAAGCGCGAGACACATGGACGGCAGAATCGTCCGATCCGACGACCGATCCGACAGTCCGAACGCCGCTCCGAATGGCCGCACGCGACAGTTTGAGACACACGCTTCCGACCTTGCATGCGACACGACGATCCGTTCGGCTCCTCTCTGGTACCAGATTGACGGTTCAGCTCGCACGAGCAAAGTTAGGAGCTCGTCCTCGCTAGCGCGTGCATTCTTTGCCGGGGCAATCTCTCCCGAATGAATCAGCGGGATTCACGCGTCCGGCTGCCTGCCACCCAAGTCAGTGCCGTTTTCTTGTTCGTCCCGCCAGACCCAGTGCGTCAGCATGACGTTCGCGCTAGCTGTGCTGTCATTGGCTGGACGCTTCCGACAATCCGTCCACCGTGCGAAACTATCTGGCGCGTTGGACAGACGTCGGATCGCCGATCCGACGTCTGAAGCGACCAAACTTTTCGGATCAGGCAGTCGTATTGCCGGATCGGACGTCGGAATGGATGGATTTTTTCGCGCATGTGTCTCGCGCTTAACATACACCGCATAGTTTGACCAAATGCGAAATTGGTGTTATGTTCGCACTGTAATCATACACAGCTTCAAACACTGAATGTTTCCTTTTTGATTTCTGGTGTTTGTTCCACTACTGAACAAAATTCAGCAATGATGCGGGATGTTGTGGGACAAATAAGAAAAATATAAGTACTTAGACGTTTCATGGTGCTTTTTTATATCTAAGTAAGCCCAAGTTTATATCAGCAAAAATTGTCCAAAGCGAATTGAACGTCATCATTGACTGTCCGCCGTTAAAACCACTATAGAGAAGAAAAAGAAAAGTGAAAGTGCCTTTTGAGGGAAGAAAACACTATTAATCATTAGGATTTGCATCAACGTATATGATACTTTCATACTTCCGAATGATTAAGTGTCTGCCGCAGATTGCTTTAGAATCTGAACAAATTGGACCGAATTGAAAGCGCACACCCACAAACACAAAAATTAGCTAAACGACCAATGCCGTCTGTAGGGATTTATTTATATTTTGTTGCCTCGCATGTTTCAATGAGAGTTTCTTTTTTTTTTTCTTCTCGATATTATGGACCCGATAAGCCCAACAGTTGGATGAATAAATGACGAACAGTAGGTTAGACTGGCGACAGGAGGATTAACTAACCAATTGAACTACTTGAGAACTAAGAAATTTTCCCAGAGAACCGAAAGCTTGGCGTATGGAGAGGGCTTGAGAACGTATCTCGGTTGGGTAAATCTCGGCAGCATACAGGTATCCGACGTTGTAGGCCGTGGTCAAGGCGAAGCGGCCCACCATCATCACAGCAAAGATTGCGACTGACTTGCCTGGAAAAAGAGAGCAATTTGAAAATGCTGGCATTTCCCTTTAACATTAAGAGGGGCCTATGTACAATATATGTATTGTTTCCTTACACATTCCGCACTGTGAAACACACAGAGGCTGACTTAGCATTTTGCCGCCCCAAGCAGCCTTTAACAGTGCCCCCCCCCCCCCCCCCCCCCCCCCACTACCAGCCCCCGCTCTGGGGGGGGGGGGGGGAGGCGAATAGATACGTTTGGAAGTAAAATTTTCAGAAGTGGCTAAAGCTAAATGCGAAACCATAATAAAAAAGAATATATTAAACAGCCAATTAATTTGGGGCGGCCACAAATTCACCACCCCCCAAAATTCTGCCTGTTTTGCCTATTAAGGTAAGTCCGCCCCTGGAAACACACAAAAACATTGTGTGTTTTGCGATAACTGACCCGGCTTATTCAAGCAGGGCTTCGATGTCGTCCCAGCATTTACTGTCGTATGAACTGTTGGCGACTTATGCGAAATGAACGGCACCCAGTGCCTCGTTTTTTAAAGTTGTCATGGCAGGTTCACTCGCAGGCTTGCACGAGTGGATAAAATTGTAATAGCGTCTGGTTGTCTGAACACAAAGCTGTGAATGAATGTTCAAAAATGCGCGCTGAAAATCGCCGCCACCAAGTATCTACTAGTATAGGAAAGCACGTAAAATTGCAAGCCTGCCAAAACTTACAGCTTCATGAACACGCTGCACATGCTTAAAGAATGGTTTGTTTTCCTAAAACATTCGCGAAAAAAAAAAGTAAAATATTTTTGAAGTTTTGTACTCGCGACAGCTTCTCCAGATCGAAGGTTGAGAGCTTCTATGTGAAGAAGTGAAAAAGCGTTTCCCGGCTCAACACGCTATTTCTTTGCAGTTTTCGTTTGTTGGTGCGCAGTCGGCTTCGGGTACTGTAGTGTCCCTACTCCGAGCAAAATTGTTGTGGATATGTTTATACAGCCAGAAGTTAGTCTGCCTCAGTGGGCGTCTGATGTCTCAGCTGTAGATGAGCAATTTAGCCAGTGCGGTACAACCGCTAGCCTGCGGTCTTTAACGTGCACCACGCAGTAGTGATTGACCCTACTCCAAGGAGAAGAGCATTGAGGTACGGTGTGCTCGCGCCTGTGCCTGCCAGAAGGCTACATACAACTGATGGAGTTTTGGTCAAAACCGATGCGGAGAGCTCACCGTAGCAGGCAGCCACGCCAAGGTAGCAGAGCGCCGCCAGGGTGTAGGCGGCCATCATGCTCGGCCGCCGTCCCCAGCGGTCAGCCAGAGGCAGCGCCAGCCCCGTGGCCAAGATGTCCATGGCATTGGTGGTTGACGTCATGACGAACGGGTCGTCCGTCGCCGTGGCCGCGTACAGCTGGCCCGCCGAGTAGGTTAGGCACGAGAGCAACCTTGGGTGGGGCGAACAGAACGCAGGGAATGCGAAGGTGCCGCTACTCCAACAAAAGTAAGGGCAGTTGCCTTCGAAGATACACGTTGGAAATGGTTCACCATTCTTAGGAATGACATCGCGCTCAGTGCCGGAGACCATAACTTGCCTGGGATTTACTGGAGCCAGTTTGGCACGGAAGCAGTAGATGTGAATCACTGCGCGTTCTTACTCGTGAATTGCGTTTGGTAAAAATCGAACAAGAGGTTTGTAACGTTGCGAGACTTGATATTTTTCTGCTATGATATTTCTGGTCATAGAATATTTGTGCTTCAGAACTGTTAAAGTTCGCAACCGAAATGGTGTACTGTATTCTTTAAAACCAAATGGCACCAGTATTATCTGCGAAATCATCATTCAAATGCGTGATCAAGCGTTGTCATATAAAAATAATTAATCAGTACAGGAATTGTTTGGACTTAAAATAAGTCTACGAAAAGTTTTTCGGGACTAAGAGACATCGCTTCATTAAATTATTGCCAATTTGAAAAAAAAAAGTCGCGCTTTAGAAATTTTAGTATTCCCCTGACATATCCAAAAAAAAAGTAAATTTGTCGTGCGTGGTGATGTCATCATTATTAATTACTATTGGCTTAGGTAATAAGTATAATTGCCTATTTCATGCTAACATCGAAGATGCTGGATCTTAGGATCTTAGGTTTGACAGTCATTCGTTTGATGCACGTCAAACATACATCACCGTACGGTAAACTCGGGCATTTTTATCTAATCTATATCAATAAGCAAACTCTCCAAGCGTCCAACATTCTTCTCTAATGAGCATGAGTGTGACGAAATTCGTCTGCTCAATTAGGCAGTATCTGAAGTTTTTTTTTTTTTTTTTTTTAGGCAACCTCGGTCATCTCGATTTGTTGATTAAACTAAACTTGTAATTATTTCTTTGATTCCTTCGGTTCGTTAACTAAAATGGGCCAGTGTGGGCACCTACAGTCACTGACAGAATGAGAACTGCAGGACGTGTCTTTCGAACGCTTGGCCTCCAGCACGCTCTTCATGCCTTCCGCCGTGCTTTGGCTGCATGTGCGCGCTCGAGATGCACAAGAGGCACCTCGAGCCGTCGCCGTCGCCGAAGGTGGAAGCTCGCGCTGGAGGCAGGACAGCTGAAACCCCTCTCTGTCATTCTCAACTTGTCATTGACTATAGTATAGTATAGTATGTGGCAATCACAGATTTGTACTCACCACAAGAAGAGGGTGATGAGGAAGTTCCTTCGGAGAGTTGGAAAACGAAAGACGTCCATGGTACTTGTTTTCTTAATGCCATCGCTCTTGTCCGGGAACTGTAATATATAAAGACAAATATTGATTTTCACGTTCGTAAACGTACGGAGCGCGGCCAATTTATTACGAACAATCAATCGGTGTTCTTTATTTGTCTGTTTTTTCTCACATATAAAACTGCTTTCTTCAAACTTATGATGGAACGTGCCCATCCTGGTTACCAACATAGGCCGTAAAAGGGGGTGCTTTTCAAAACCGGCTCATGAGGAAAGAATGAAAAGTGACAATGTCGTCTCGACGAAGCAGAGCGTGCTGGTAATTTTACAAAAGTAGTCGCATAGGTGTACTACGCTGGATAAATTTCCGTAGAACTACTGTGCGCGTAGGCACTAAAGTCACTCGATCCTGGGAAGTAGCACCATTGCCTTCCCTGCCTGCTAGCCGCGCACACAAAGGGATACCAAATACCATGTAAGCCAATACTGGCAACTCCCGCGGAGCGCGGGCGAAAAGTGATCGCAGCGCCCCTGGCGAGCTCGGAGTCTCCGCTAGCAGACGAATTCTCCACAACACATTTGTTTTGCCTATCTCGTGCAAGGTGACCAATGGAAAAAAATTGTCACGGCTATTCGCTGCTTTGAATGTAAAAAAAGCAGGTGCAACCTCATGAGTGAAGGACATTTTCTTCGCGTGTGAAGGATGTTACAGCTTGTAGGGTGCAATTTGCGGGCTCTCCTGAAGAAAACACTCCGTCAGAACTTACGTAAGCCAGTCAAAACACGAATGTACCTTCGCCCTGTTTCTTAAAAGGGCAACGTAAAAAAATTTCAGAACATAGCTACGTTTCAACTTTACTGTTCATTTTGATCAATTTGTTTTGTTGTTGCAATTCCAATTTCTCAGGAATGTTTTGCTTAAAACCGTTTCGTCGAATAGGCGAGCTGGCTAATCCCGATCGTCTCCGGATGAAGAAGTAAAAGGCAATTTTGAACCACGTACGTTACTGCGATGTCAGTATGCTCTGGAAGAAGTTGATTGCGCACATGAAAATCTGACGCTATTACTAAAATTAATAAAAGCGGAGTTACAAAAAAAAGCACCCTGTAGTAATTTCTCGTCGCCAAAATGTTGAATAAAAGCGGTCACCCGTGAAATAAAAGAAGAGCAGTGCCCACGGGAGCCTGCGGAAAAGACGAGGGGGTCTCACATGACGAAGTGGTGACCGGCGGGGCCGGGGGCGCGGGAAGGCAACAGAAGAAAAGAGGCGTCCGACACGGTTGGTGGTTGGTGGCGTACTCATTTATATAACGGTAAACAAACATGGGGGTCAAGCGCCACAGGGACGCGACCCTGAGAACACGGGCGCAATGGTGGACAGTGGCGCCATCTAGGTAGTGTATATAAAAACTGCGAAAAATTTAAATACAACACACCCGTTGGACGATCGCGCACCTCCTTCCCCTTTTCAAAGTCTACTTCCTTTTTATGTTTGAGGTGACGCTACGCCGCCGCGGTCTTTCTTCCTCTGGCGTTTATGTGTTTTGTTTGCTTTTTTTCTTTCTTGCGTGAACTTGTTCGATTCATCGCGTATTTTGCTTTTCCTTGTTTGGCTTAGTTTTTACTTTCTTTCCTTCGCTTCGTCGCCTACTACCACCGCTTCGTCTGCTACGATATATGCCCGGACATCGGGAGGGGCCGTCTGCAACTTTGTTGTAGTTGTTTTTGTTTTTCCACTGTCGTCAGTGATAACCTCTTATGTTCGCCTTCTTTTGAGTGTCTGATCCGAAATCTTCATATGTACTTTTTGATACCTAATGAATATATTAAAAAGTGTAAGCTCGTTATGCATTTCTATTCGGAATTTATTTGAGTACGCGGTCACGTCTGCTATGGATTATCGTAGGTTGATCAACCGGCCGCCTTCGGGCATACACCAGCGCACACTTGGAAGTGGCAGGCATGCCATGTGCTGCTTATCACTGCAAAAACAAGTTTTTGTGATGTGGTGGAAAATCCTTCTTCCGCTTCCCGAAGACCGAACAAACGTGAGCAATTAAGTTACTTCAAATTAAACTGGAAGAGGTATCTAAGTCTGGCTTCAAAATCACGACTGACGTCTGAACAGACTTTTATGACAACTACATCAAGATCCCTGAGAACTTCACAGACGACAGATATTGAACACCCAGTCCTATGTAGCCGGGTGGGCAGCCAGTGAGATCTGTTATCATGCTTGCTATCAAAAACATGGAACACCTCGAAAGACATTCTGTTGAAGAGCAAGAAATACTCGCATGCGAAATTGACACCATCTTAATACTTAGCTCGTCACCTAGCTGGTAACATCAGCCAACCCTTCGAGAAACATTTTACTGATATATTTCACCAAACAAGATGTTCAGCTGAAAACGCATTTGAGGCCGCTCATCGACACTCAAAACAAAGGCACGGTGTGCAAGGATTACCTGGACATGTACTTAACTGTACTTTTGAACTGCTTCGCCAAGTGAGTAAACAAACAACCTGCCGAAATCACCGGGAAAAGAAATGCGAAAGTAAAAAAAGGTCACACACTGCTAGCACGAAGCAGATTGCAGCGTGCGACTCTTATTTACCGGGCAGTGTGAGCTGGACTACGTTATCCCTTTATTCTGTTTTGTCCTTAGTTCCTACCAACGCGCGAAAGCAAATAAACAAACGTGTCCCAAGCAACTAAAAAAAAAAGTTTTTTTTTTTTAAGTACTTTTGTCGTGCTGCTTCCACTTTGTTTGTTGTGGACTCCACACCAACGGCGAGCACCACCTGTTAATTTTCAATGCTCCTACCGATGCCCCGTGCGATCGCCGTCGTTGAAGGAGGGCTTTGCTTGGTGACTTGTATCTCTGTATCGTCTGCTAACTGTTTTGTTTCATTCGCCGTTGTTCGCAACTGTTCCCCATTTCTTTTTATTCTCGTCTGGGATGCCGACCCCATCTTTTCTGCAAAGTTTGTAAATTGTTTGCACGTTCATTTTCCTTGTTACTTTTTATTTTTTGTAAAGCTGCAATGGCTTCTGCGCTTGCTCTGGTAATTTTGACATGTTGTTTGCGCACGTTTTAGTAATCACTTATTCAGGTAAGCAATTGTGACAACGCAGTTTGTAACAGATAAACAGTAACATCTTACGATGTAGTTCGAGTAGGTAAGCGTCTTTTTTTGCGCTTTCCAGATGCGCTTCAAATGCGTGTGATCCCTCCGAGTGGCGTTTGAGACCCTTTTATTATACTGCTCTCTCTTTGTTTCTGCGCGCGTTGTTACTTGATTGTCGTTGCAGTTGCGATCAGTGGATTCCGTTTTGCAAGCGGACTGACCGTAATGAAGTGTTTCTACTGTTGGGGTGATGATACTGGGCACGCAAAGCTCGAGGACGTCGCGGAGCCTATGCTTTTCCATTGCGTCGTCTGCTTCCGTAGGTTCCGAGTCCGCTAGAGGCGCCGCTCTCACGTTCGCCGCCGCTCCCATAGGTTTTCGGAGGAGTTTCCAGTATTGGCGAAGCTATATCGTATTTGGGGATACTAACCATACAGACGACCAAAACCTCGCAAGTTGAATGGCTGATCGGTGTCCGAATTGCCATGGGAATCGTCATTTCGGCCCCTTCATATCTTCGAAGCTTTGAAAGGGTCGTTCAAACCAGTC
This sequence comes from Ixodes persulcatus, assembly GCA_013358835.2. Lineage (NCBI taxonomy): Eukaryota > Metazoa > Arthropoda > Arachnida > Ixodida > Ixodidae > Ixodes > Ixodes persulcatus. The sequence goes on from JABSTQ010011565.1 coordinate 354,347, forward strand.
GCACCAAGATCGCAGTGGAGCATCATCGTACTAAAAGTGTTCCTCGCCAATATAAACTTCTTTGGCACTCTGTACGCAATCAACTTATCAATCACGACCATCTCCACGGATCTCTTACAATGATATTGTTCTTCTTGCGTACTAGAAGACAAGAAAAGTATTTTTCAATGCCTCCAAACATTGACACCGCATGTAGTGCCGGTACAAAGATGTACGCTTGTTTCGCCAGTGTATGGATAGCGAGATCGCTTTGTAAAGCTACCAATCACCAGCGAATTTAGATTGGCTCTTCAAGAACGAAGATGTCAAGGAGAAACTGTACATTTCATGAGACAAAAAGGCGACCATACGGGGAGGGGAGCCTGGCGCTACTTTCCCAGGATCTAGTGACTATTGGCGACGTGAGCGAACGAAAGCGTCGCTGTGGTCGGCCGACCACAATTGGCCGAATGCTGACTAAGACGTCAGCAAAGGATGCCACATCGACGGAAATAAGAGGAATGTAAGAACTTCAATTTTGACGGTGTTGGCAGTGTTGCTTTGAGAGCGCTGTGATTTCAGGCTTCCACCATGCCCATTACGAACACCATCGAACTTTATCTTCACAAGGTAATGACGTCACGAAAGGTAACCGAACGAAGGCGCCACCGAAACATCTCGCCGCTAATAGGTGGCACAAGAAATGAGAGGGGGGTTAACGCTTCTTCGATTCGCGCGAGAGTCGCGTGAACTGCCCGTGCCGCAGAGCACGCGAGCTCGGCCGCTGTCCAGGGCCTCTCAACTCGTCAAACAGAAAGCGGGGGTCGAAGTTGAGAGAGCGCACCGATTGGGCTATCACGACGATGACGTCGCGCTTTTTGCGCCGTCGTCCAATTGGCGCGCTCCGCGAACTTTCGGCTCCAACTTTAGGCATGACGAGTTTAGGGCCCCAGTGCGATGAGCGAAGATTATGGAATGACGTCTGCGGGAGCGGCGTCTGCCGCCGTTTTAATCAGACAGGAACGCGTTGTGCTGAAGCGTGCAAACGAGAGAAGCCATAAGATAAGGACGCGCGTGCTCACTGCGCAGGTCTTGGCGCTGTTATCTGTTTGACGTCACTTCCTTGACCACGTTTTCGTGACATCAACCTCCCAGCTTTGGACAGCCGTCTAAACGAAAAAAAACAAAACAAACAAACGTAGTTCTACGTAAAAAAAAAGAGAGGACGATATGATGGTTATGCTGTGTAGCGTGGGTACTTTCATACGCATCGCGGAATTTTTCTTTTTATTAATGCATAATTACATCGCTCCAAGTTTTATGGGTCGCAGCGGTGCCTGGCAACATATTCACTAAAACACAGGCGTTAATGCAGAGCAACTGTCGTGAAATTTAACGTCTCAGTCACTTGTTCATATCGAAAGAAACGGACAAACATAAATAATAATAATAATAATAATAATAATAATAATAATAATAATAATAATAATAATAATAATAATAATAATAATAATAATAATAATAATAATAATAATAATAATAATAATAATAATAATAATAATAATAATAATAATAATAATAATAATAATAATAATAGTTTTATTCCGTGGTGCAAATATGCCATTTCAGTTCCGGGACTGATCAAAGCCACAGAGGCTTGTGGGATCAGTTCCACCATTGTAAAATAAAAAGAAGAGGAAAATCACGCATTCACATGTGCATACAAAATATAAGAAGTCACCCGAAAATGTCAGTCTCCTTAGAGAGAATGTCAGGAAGAGTAGGCTTGTCTTGTAGATGAGTCACAAAACACACGCACTCACACACAGACTTGTTTCACAAAAACCTATCCGAAATAAAGTACAACTCAATCGGCTCGCAAAGAGGAACGTGCGATTTGATTAGTCTGTAGATATTGTAATAGTTTTTCATAGCACGAACACACTATGTACGCTATATTCATAGAAAAAAAATATGTACATGATACAGATACGGTTCTGTTCAAGTCAGAGAAGACTTGTTGCACAAGACCACACAAGTCATACTCAAATGTGAATTATACACCAGGAAGAACAATAAAGAGAGAAAACAATGCTGCAGCAATACTAAAGAGACAAACTGTTCATCAATTTCTTCAGTTGTGTTTTTGTACTGGCCTCGATGACGCTCTCTGGGAGTGTGTTAAAGATGAAGGGCACATAATACGAGCGAACTCTTTTGCCGTAGCGCGTCACACAACGAGGGGTTACAAAACGTGACGTATGTCGGAGACTTTTATGACTGACGAAGGGGAGCTTAAAATCATTGCTCCAAAAGTGACGAAGTACTACACTTTGTACAAAAAGAGCAGAGAAATTCGGCATCTGTAGTGCCTCGAAAACATTAATATCAGTCGGAAAACCACAATTATACCCAACGCTTTTTAAGATGGCCCTCAAAATACGATCGATTTTAATTTTCCATAGTTCTGCACAGTTACCAAAAATCGTTATACCGTACCTAACTATGCTATAGCCCAGGGCATGCGCGATAGACTTTCTAACCGCAAACGGCATAAAAACTTTGTTGTTGAAAAGTAAACAGCTTACGCTCCGAATCCTTTTACAAATGTACGACATATGGGAATTCCATGACATGTCTGAATCGAAATACACTCCCAAATACTTAACTTTATCAACATAGTCTAGCTGAGAACAATGACAGTCAATACAATTCGATTTGTGTAGAGTGACTGGTGAGTCAAGGTTCACTTTCTTGAGTGGGTTTCTGAAGCATACCAGTTTTGTTTTTGATGCATTAATTGTTATTAAATTTTCATCAAACCAGTCCATTATTTGCGTGGCATCATGTTTCAATAAGTTTACAGCATGATAGTAGTTCAGATGGCGAGAGACGAGCAAGGTATCATCTGCATACTGAAATATACGGCACTTAGATACTCTGGTGGAAATATCGTTTACGTATATATTAAACAGAAGTGGCGACAGCACCGAACCCTGAGGGACACCAGCTTTTATCATTACGCGCGTGCTCCTAAAATGTCCTACAGACACGATCTGCGAACGCTCCGAAAAAAAATTTTGTAGGAGAAGAAAAAATGGACCGCGGAAGCCGAAATTATGTAGTTTGCTGAGAAGCACATTATGGTTAACGGCGTCGAATGCTTTAGATAGGTCTAAAAAAAGGGCACACGCAAATAGGTTGTTCTCAAATGCGGTGTGAATAAGATCTGCAAAATCTTCCAGGAGTAGCTGGGTACCCTTCCCTGCCACAAAACCATACTGGTTATTTGACAATATATCAGAGCTGTCAATAAAGCTTGACCTGGGCTAGCCGCACGTTACGTGGGATGAAGCAGCCGACACCCGTGAGACCCAAAACACCAGTGACCTTTATGCAGGCATCATGGCGACCCAAAAATAATAATAATAATAATAATAATAATAATAATAATAATAATAATAATAAAGCAGCGCAAAGACGATGACAAAGTAACGGGTAACCGACAGGACAAAGCGCCGTATACCAACTAGCCCCAACTTCAACGTTAAACAATAGAAACGTAAACTTCTTCGCAGCGACGGTTTTTTTTTCTTTTCATATTTCAGTGGATGCCAGTTCTCGCATACAGCATGGCACTTAGCGCTAATTTAACACTGTGTCGGCTCTGCTTTAACGCTTTTCGATCATCTCACTCTTGAGCTTTTCCTCTCATTCATTTAAAAACCATTGGAAAACCCCTTGTAGGCAGAGTCCAGATTTACGAAGAGCTTCTTAGGCTACGACAACTTAGCTAAGAAGTTCGTAAGTTAAGAACATCGTAAGAAGAGTAGAAATCGGAATTCACGAACGCGTTCTCAAGTTAGAGGAGGAAAGCGACGTTCTCGTGCGGAAAAACTTGAACTTACGGTGTCCCGCAAGCTCCCGATCCCCGCGAGATCGGGCTGTTGCTATGACGTCAGCGTCTTCGGCAACACGAACAACCGATCGGAAAGCTCGCCATGGTTCGGAGCACGTGGATTTTTAATAACAAACGCAGGCGGACTTTTCGCCAACGTTTGTCTGGGGATCGTGTCAGTGCAGTGAAATGTCGACGCTACCACGATTTAAACGGGCCCGACTGCCAAGGCCGGATAACCGCCTTCGTCAACTGCTACGAACTCGATCGCTGCGAAGTCAACACAGCTGTCGTCGGTGCTAAAAGAAGACGGCCCGCGCCGCTCGTTTGAAAAGCGGCGCAGGCGTAGATATAGAAACAAAGCGCCGCGGCGTTTTTCGCGGCCTCGGAGATGCAGGAGCGAGCCGACGTCCAAGAAGATATGTTTGAACTATACTTCGTTTCACCTTATCCGCGAGCGAATGCAAAGCTAGAAGCGCGAGACCAGCGCTTTTTGCGTTTCTCCCCAGCTCGCGCGCTCGAGCAAAGCCTGAACGCACGGAGCTTTCGTGCTCGCGCTTCCAGCTTTGCCTTCGCTCGCACATAAGGTGAAACGAAGTATAAGAGAGTCAGCAAGAGCCACGTATACCTGTTCGCACTTAAAGCGGACGCGCGTATTTGATCGAAGCGCTGGAATCGCGCTGTTGGACCGCGTCTTGGTAACCGCTTCGGGATGACGTGACACTCGTCAAAGGAAGGTTGGACCGGCGTCGCATAGCTCCCATGAACTGTTCTAGCTCGACAGTGGTACCGTCGCGTCGGAATAAAAATGGCATACTAATAACAAAGTGTACAAACCATATGTTGCGAAGGTAATCCGTATGACGTTTCTTTGAGCTCTTTATCACACGAAACAAGGAGATAGAATAGATGAGTCTTTTTTTGACGACAGCGTTCGTCACCGCTGCCTCGGAAAACGAGGGGATGACAAGGGGAAGAGACTGGCCTCTTAATCGAAAATTGTGGTCAGTGATCGAACTATTGTTACAGGAAGGGTCCACAAGGGGCGCGCGGGCGCATTCCATTGAACAAGCCAGCTGGTCGTCGGCAGACGGTCTTGGCCAGGGAGCGTCGGAGCAGGTCGGACTACCTTGCTACGATTGGAAAGTGGGGAAGGTGGTTCCATTGCGCAAAGGAGGTGATAAACATTCCCCTAACAACTATAGACCAATTTCACTCACTAGCGTATCATGTAAAATACTTGAACATGTCATTTATTCTCAGTTTGTTAATTTTTTTTTTAATCTAACATGTTTTTCAACGCGGCTCAACATGAATTCCGAAAATCATTTTCCTGCTAGACTCAGCTTTTATTATTTACTAACGGCTTGCACTCCGTTCTTGATAGGGGGTACCAGATAGACTGCGAATTTTTAGATTTCTCGAAGACGTTCGATAAAGTCTTCCACGAGTTGCTTTTGTTGAAACTAAGTAACCTTCACATTGATGCTAACGTTATGGCTTGGATCAAGTGCTTTCTTACTAACCGATTCCGATTACAAGTACCTGGGCGTACACATAACATCTGATCTTTATTACTGGAAAATAATATTCCATGCGTTATTAGTAATGCTAATCGCATATGTTTGGCTATTTAAAACGTAATTTTTCTTTAGCTCCTTCCTCTTTGAAATTAACTCTTTATAAAACACTTGTACGGTCAAAGCTTGAATACGCGTCGTCCATCTGGGACCCGAGCCTTTTAAATATAGTTAGCTCCCTAGAAGTTGTTCAAAATCGTTCCGCTCGTTTTATTTTCAGTAATTGTCAGCGTACTGCAAGTGTCACCTTTGTGAAATCTAACTATTATATTTGCCTAGTCTTGCCTCACGCTTCCATAAAATATTTGACACTAACTCATTCCTCAGTCAACGTGTCCTCACACCACCTTTTTATGTTTCATCCCGTCTTAACCATCCTCATAAAGTAGGTGTACCAATATGTAGCACGAACACATTTCAACAATCTTCCATTCCCAAAACGTCTTTGGATTGGAACCGCCTTCCCACCTCCATCGCCATAATCCAGGCAGATGATTTCTGTAAAACTGCTGTTACTAATTTCTTTTGCTCATAATTAAAATGTGCTTTGTCTTTGAGTCATTCATTGTATTTTTTTTTTGTTAACTACAACCCACTCCCCTTTGTAACGCCATTGGCCTTGAGGGTATTGAAATAAATATTCTGCCGAACTCGTCGAGCTAGCGCAAGGCGGTCGCTTGGTCGGTGGGGGATCGTTGCCGTTGTAGCTTTTTCCGGGTGTCTGTGGATTCACATTTGTCATGGTCGGTTTCAAGTACCTTCTTTTTTGTTGCTGCTTGAAGTCGGGACAAGCGAGAAGAGCACGTAGAAAAATATATGTCCGTAGGTCGTCGCGGCCAAGTAACTGAGCGACGCTGTCGGCCATGTTGATTTGATTGTAAAAAAGTGAGTAAGACAGCTCCGGAGGTGTCGTAGGATTCTATCGTAACCTGCGCCAAACTTACGATAATTTTGTTTCGTGAATACAAGTTTGTTCTTACGTTTTGTCGTACGCATATTTTTGGCGTAAGATCGTTTCGTGAATCTGGCCTCACATTTGCTTCATGGGAACACATTAAGCGCTCTTGGTGACGCACCTGTCCATAAGCTAGAGGTCACCTCTTAGCGAGTCAGTCTGCCGCTCGATAATAAACAGTGATCTGGACCGCAAAGACTATACATGACCGTCCGACATTATGTGATGATTGTTTAGATACCCTAAGCTAATAGTCTTTTTTTCTCTCTTTCTTTCTCTCTTCGTCTTTTCCCAAAAAGCTAGGTAGCGACAAATCTCATCATTGGAAACCCACACAATTCCTGGCATTCTCTTTTCCCACCTCAATATAAAGTAACAAACCATTTCAACAATGCACGAAATAGTTCCTCCTGCAGCAATGACAAAGTATACGGTTTAGCAAGCCGAACGGAGTGCCTGGACAGTGCTCCTCCGCGTATCAAACCAGCATAAACTGTCATAGTCACTAGCGGTGTTATCATCCGGTGTGACACATATCTTTGCAACGTTTCATATATGAACATGATATGAGGTCTCTGAAGTTTCCTCTTCACTTCGTCTGAAACCGCTGGTAAACCAGCCATTTGATCTACACAAGGCCGGTACTGAATCAGCGCTGTTTCAAGAGTTGCACTATCGCTAAATATATAGTGCTGCTGTAACTATATTTCGACAACTAAATAAGCGCTGAATAAGCGCTGGGTTAGCGCTGCGCTGTATGTGGTAACATACTTTTGAGACACCCTGAACCCGAGTTCGTTTTTCAGTTAAATGGATTGGTAATTTAGTCTACGATTCGCTAAGGACCCGTGAAACAAATAGTACATACGAACATTGTTTGGTCCTTAAATTAACTATGTCGCGTGCAGTAATAAATGTTGGTCGCATTTTTGTTTTTCTTGGTTGAAAATACGGGGAGATCGTAATAAGCCATTGACGCGTTTACCTGAAGAGAATCGAAGGCATCCGGGTCCACTTGCTTGCCATTCACTTTGGCTATCCACTGGAGAATCTTCTTGGTTCCTTTTGATATTTCCCTTGGCGATTAGCCATCGCGTTGACTCAGGAATAAACCTGCACAAATAGAAGTGAATACTGACTTGATACGTTTAACCGTCGAGGTGTTGTGAAGCAATTTATCAAGTGGTGTTGCTGCCTGTGGACATCATCATTGTTTTTCCAACGCAACAACCAAAGCGATTCGAGAAGACATGCAGCTAGGAGCGTGCTGAGCACTCGCGTGTTTGCGTTTGCCTCGCGTATTTTTTAGTCTGTCAGAATTACGAATTTTCACGTGCGGGTTGTAATTTATGTTTTCAGTAAAATCATACCTTTGCCTTTTCAGGTACGTAATGGCCACCACGAGGATTTCGATTCGACTAATACTAGAAACAGGCGTTTCAGCCAAACGAACTTGTCTGCTTTTATCTGCCGTTGCCTGTGGCAAAAAATATATATAAAAAAAATCTTTATCGAAGTTAGTATTATCGGTCTAGGATGTCTGAGCCGGGCCGTTGCCAAAACAGTTGGCTTGCATGCACGCACTTCCTAGAGACAAAATGTTACCTAGAGCAAATAGAAAGATGCGGCGAGTGCAAAAATATCCTCAAACAGATATTTTTTTTTTAAATTACTTGAGACGTTATTATGACTACCATCACGATCATAATTTGCTGTAAATTCAGGAGGGATTAGGGTACCGGAGATTCGGGATTTAGTGCCTGCGTTTCGGTTCATAAAAATGCCAGACGAAAGGGGAACTTTGGTTGAATGACAGTGACAGATGTTTTTCGCTCTTTCCTGCGCCGATGGGGGGCATCGTCGCTGGAAGGAGCGAAAACTTTCGCTGAAAAACTTGATTAATCTTGTTGGTGTCCATCATGAGCGCCGTCTTGTCGGCCTCATGATGTTTTTTTTTTGCTTTTGGAGCGCGCGTCTGCCACAGGGTGATCGCGATCAACACGGATGTCATCCGTTCGTTGTTTTGGAGAACATACCAACTCTAGAACAAAATCCGAATCAAACAGGACCTGCTCCACGCAAATTGGTGGATCCAGTCAAAAGCCGGCTCGGGGTCGCTCATTAATTCTTGTATTCCTACAGTTCGTTATCAAGGACATCAAGAAGTTCCAGTAGCTCCAGCATCTCTGATCATCGCACCCGCCTCTGAAGGAAAAGTCGTTTTTCCTTCGTGAATTTGGCATGCGGCTCCCAGGGGATTGCACGACGTATGTGACAGATGTACGCCGCATCTTCAAAACTTACAGTGAAATTTCACACGTGGAATTGGCGATTTGATAGCGGACAGCACGTCCACTTACCAGGACACGAGCGGCCCAAAAATGCAGGGGACGACCACGACAGCGTTAAGCAGGCGCCAGTGGCCCACGGCGTAAGCCACCCACGGCATGCACACTCCCAGCAGTGGGTAGGCGAACCGGAAGGCGCTCAGCACCAGCATCCGCTTCTGGGCAGGCACGTACTCCACCGCTGCACGGAACCGCAGAAGTGCGCGAGAGTCGGTCTCACGCGGGGAGAGGGATCAGCGTATAACACGGTGTTTATACAATCATTTAAAAAAAAATAACTATTTTTGTGTAACAACTGAAGTTCATCTCAGTTCTATGCAGCGTTGTGAGAGGCGCGGGCGCGAGTGCGTGGTTGCTTCTCTGGCGAGAGTGCTTTTGAAAACTTATTCGTCGTGAGGAGCTCGAGAGGGGGTACTACTGTTTCCCTCAGGGTAATGCATGTGCTACCCCCGCGGTTATGTTTTAATTTTCATGGTGCAAAGAAGCTTGGCATTGCACGTGGTTGCACCAGCAGAGGAAGTCGAAGTATCCTCTCTCTGGGTTGTGAAAACATACCATCATGCGGCGATACCCAAAATTCTCACCGCGGATAGTCGACGACAGGTTAATGAATGCAGCGGGAGCTCTGTTATCCAGGTGGAGCTTTGTACCTTCTAAATACTTCAGCGTCGTGTGACCCTGCGCAGCCAGGGCACGACTGAATGCAATGAGCGCGACAAAGAGAAACCAGCAGACTTTTTAGTCGTCACACCTCCAGCGCGAGCTTCTATACCTTCGCTAAGACATCAGCGTTTCGTCAGTTTCGAGCGTGCACGAGCAGCGAAAGCAACCGCGAAGCGTGCGGGGAGTCGGGACACGCGAAAAAAGACTCCCTGCCGATCTCATCTTGTTAATGATTACATAAGCCTGTGCCACTGTACCTGTGCATTTCTGCGTGCGAAGTACACGTTTTTGGATCGGGTTTCTTCCATCGTATTCTGCGAGGCGTAAAAGGCCTCAGCTTAAACTTACCAAGCACGAAAGGTATGATGCTGATAGACAGGAGCACCGCTCCCTCGATGGCTCGGGTCACGACGAAAACCGCGAAGTTGTTGGTGAAATAGGTAACAACTGCTCCTGCGCCTGCAAGGACGTACACGAGCACCATCACCGGCACGCGGCCAACTCTGCAGAGGAGAGAGGGGAAGGTACACGAGTCAGAGACTTGACGTTTAACTTTTCAGGCAGTATACTCGATTAAATTACGAATCAAATGCGATTGCACGTTGTGGGCGTTGTTATTTTGATGATTTTGATACTGCGACATTTATTCTGTCTTGAAATGTGTGGTTTGGCGTCTCTATCGTGACGTTTACCTTGATGACGGCCTTATTGAATGGTAATGCAGGCGAGCGGTGTTGCTAATTATACACGGCAAAACATTTGCACTTCGCGCAGTATAGGAAGTAGCCTTCTGTTTTTTAAAACAAAATACGTATATGTATGTTGATTTGGACTAGCTGTTTTTTGGTTGAATCTAAGATTAAGTTATAAGAAAGCGGGGAGTCATAAAACATTGTAAGATTGCTGGGCATGACTTTTCTTGTTAGACCCAGAAACTTTTGAATCCATTGTGTATTATTCGCTTACTTTGCAGTCTCATTCATTTCCGCCTTGAGTTTAAAAGTTTTGTGCAGGATTCTCTGACAGCGACTGATACATTGCAGATTAAAAAAAAAATAAGTACTAAAGTAAATGTATTTGAATTGTATACGATCAATATTTTGGGCGAAGGAGTTTTTATGGCTACGCCTACGTACTTTAAACTCTCAGCTCACAAACATAATAAAGGGGCAGAGTTGAGGGATATATTTTAATGTCGCATAGATTAATTTATAGCCCAATAGATAGTTGCTCACTGCCTTCTGTTAACTTTGACGTGCCTCGACATTTCAGCAGGCACTCCTGTTTGCATTATAAAGGTTTTCGGGAGGAAGTCTGTCCGAACACCCACACGCAAGTGTCTTTCAATGCCACTTCACTAAATACTACGACTTTAGATGCTTTTACAAATTATGTGTATATTTTAGACGTGAACTCAAAACTCAGGCCTCTAATTAACTCATTATAACCCCATCGTTGTAGTGTATGTAAGCTGTACAAGTTGTATAATAACGAACGTGCCTCATATCAAGAATTCGGTTGCTTTGAGGCAAGGAATAATAATGCATCATTATTTTATGTAATAATATTACTATTTAGGCTGCCCCTTTGCTTCTGACCAATGTTGTAGGCGTTGCCGAAAAAAAAATACATCACTTGTTACTTGCAAAAAATAAGAACGCTTTAACGACCTACGTTATCTTCCCCTCCCCTCTTTTCCCCACACACACGCACACACACAATATAGATTTGTAGTAGATGGTTCCGACGATTCCGATAACGACACCCGATACTCCGCCGCCACATTTGCGCGTGCATTGTATCGTTATCGGGGGTATTGGAGGCATCGGAACGACCTCCAAGGACTCTGTAATAAAAGGAATGCGTTACCGTTACTGACAAAAAGTAACGCGCGTTACTTCTGCGTTACATTTTATTTACGAAATAAAACCTTTTACTGTTTCGACGCTAGACGTATGCCTAAACGCCATATTTAAAGGAATTGGGAGTCTTTGCGTGCGAAAAAGAGGGAAATTTTTATGCGGGATGAGTACAAGTATTGTATAACTTGGCACCTAGAAAACACACACACAAAAATAAGTTCTTTTTTTTCAGTCTTTGGAGGAAGTAACGAGTAACGAAACTATGTTACCCGTTACCCAAAATAAATAACGTAAGTATGTTATCCGTTACTCTGTTGAAACTGTAATGAGTACGGTTTCCGAAAAACGTAACACGCTGCCACCAACACTGCTTCTGACTCACCTTGCTGGCTGGCGATTTGTTTCGAGTATCATACATTGGAATGTTTAATGAAGGCATAAAAAAGCTTGCACGGAGTGCATGACTCACTTGTCGCTGATGGCGCCGAAGGTAATCACTCCGAAGGACATGCAGCCGAAGAAGACCGAGTTTGACACGTAGGACTTCCAGGTGCTCCCGCACACCCAGTCCATCTGCGTGGAGGTCAACAAGGGACACACGCCGAGGAACGGGCATCAATTACGTTTATCGTCGCTTCGGGCCTCTTTTTTGCATATATTTCACTCACTATGCATAATCAAAGCGGTGTATTCAACGGAAGTGACCCAACTTCCAATCAAGCGTTGAAAAACTCTTTCATCGAAATGCAGTTGGCTCGGCTCCTGGCGACAGCTGGTCGAGGACCAACCACCGAAACCGGTGCGTTGCGGACGGTCATCCATCTTGATTAGGTACGGCCACGGTTTCGACTGGAGGGTAAACGTCGTCTGCGATTTCCGGAAGACGTCACGTGCTTGAAATACACTCTACAAATGCCTATACGTCTATTTTTCCTGATAGCAGGCAAAATAAAACGTTTCAATAAAAATGCTTTAGCATGACTTTTTTGGGAAACGCTAACGCTGACCCCTTCACTTTTTTTCTTTTGGCATTCTCATTTGGCTTTCTATTTTGCTTCCTCTATGTTCGCTGCCTCTTTTTGGCCTCGTAACGGAGTCAGTGTTAGCGTTTCCCAAAGGGGGACGTGCGTGGCGTTTGCCAGGGGTCATGCTAACGGACTCCCAAAAAATCCAGCAATGGATCTTCCTGTAATATTTTGTCACCCCTTTTCTGTACTCTGCTTGCCAGTGTACGCCGACGCCCTTGAATACGTTCATCCATATCACCCGTGTATACTTCAAACAAAGATGTATAAGTTACTTTTAGAGGCCATAGGAAGCTTCCGAAAGAGCCCAAGCACCACATGACAAATAAGGGCCAGTCACGTGATAAATAAGGGCCACTTTTCTGCGGCGCCCGCGGGCGCGAGAAGTTCGCGTGGCGCCCCCTTCCGGCGAACCGGGGTGACGTCACGGCGAGGAGAGAATTTTTCCCCGACTCGCCCCGCTCGCCCTGTGGAGGCTGTGACGACGTTAGCTTTCGGCGCGCTCGTTTCTATTGAATTTTTTTTTTGCCGT